>NC_069401.1:82239326-82268009 GCF_026875155.1 Cherax quadricarinatus | reverse complement strand
AAAAATTTTTAAAAACCATTTGTCTCCATTATCCTACAAACAGCCACGATGCCTGCGGGGAAAGCCCAAACCCCCTCGCACACAAAACCTTTTTTTAACCCCCCCCCTCCAACCTTTCCCAGGCCAACCCCTCCCCCCGCCTTCCTTCCACACGATGATACACTCTTGAAGTTATTCTTTTTCCCCCATTCTCTCTACATGTCCGAACCCCCAACCCCCTTCTTCAGCCCTCTGGCAACTTTTTGGGTAACCCCGCCCCTCCTAACCCCAAAACTTGAATTCCCCTGATTATATTCCACCACACATTGCCCCAACATGACATCCCCCCATGCCCCAGCCTTCTCCCGCTCAACTTCATCCCCCAGCTTCCACCCATATAAGAGCTTTGGGTTAAAACATACTCTCATACATTCCCCTCTTTGCCCCCAAGGGCAAAGTTCTTTGTCTCCACAGACTCCTAAGTGCATCATCGTTTTTTTCCCCCTATAAATTCTATGTTTCCCCCCCCCCCCCCCTTTCATAACCCATCCGCTGACATGTCCACTCCCAAATATCAATAGTCCCTCCTGCATACCTCTCCCCCAATCTGATATCCAATTTTTCTCACCTAATCTTTTTTTTTACCCCTAAACCTTACTTTTCCGTTTTCACCTTTAATTTTTCTTCTTTTGCACCCCCTACCAAATTCATCCCCCAAATCCTAAAAATTCTTTTTCGAATCTCCCAAGAGACGGGGTTCATAGCAAAGAGAGCTTGAAAAACTCCCACTTGTGTGTGTTTCTTTATTTTTTAACCCATCCTCTTCCCAAGCCCCCTGCTTTTATTCCTTAAAAAACCCCTCTATAATTATTAAACAACCACGGTGACTCAACACCTTGTCAAGGCCTACTTTTACGGGGAAAAAAAATTCCCTCTTTCCCACATCCCTTAACTTGACCCTCACTATCCTCGTAAAAACTCTTCCGCTTTTAGTAACCTACTCCTCACCATACACTTGCAAAATCTCCCTTGCCCCCCCCTCCACCCCGTCAACGCCTTTTCCTCCAAAATGCCACAAAGACCTCTTTGCCTTATCTAAATATGTTCACTTATATGTTTCACTGTAAACACCCGGGCCAACACCCCCCACCTTCCCAAAGCCTCCCTTTTTCACGTACCTATTCTCGTCTTTCTCTTAATTCTTTCATTAAACTCACCCTAGACTTTAGCAGGTATATCAAAAGACTTATCCCCCCAAATTTTGCACTCTCTTTTTTTCCCCTTTGCCTTTATAAAAGGAACATGCATCTTTTCCCCGGCAATTAGGTACCTTACCCTTTTCCATAATTTATTAAAAATTGAACCAACCCTCCAAAAACTATATCCCCACCTGCTTTTAACATTTATCTTTATCCCATCAATCCGGCTCCCTTTTACCCCTTTCATTTTACTACTGCCTCACAATTTCCCCCACGCCACAATGGTTTTTTTCCTCACTCCTACAAGATTTTTTTCCCCCTTCCCCATACCAAATCACAGTTTCCCCTATCTTCTCAACTTTAAAAAATTTCCTAAAAAATATTCCCTCCATCTTCCCATACCTCTAACTCTCCTTTTTAAAAAACCTCTCTCCTTTTTTTTAACTGCAAATCTTTGTTTCTAGGCTTTCTTAACTTTTTAAATCCACCCAAAACTTTTTTTTTATTTTCAACAAATTTGTTGATAACATCTCACCCCTCTTATTTGCTTCTTTTTACATTTGCTTCACCAATCTCTTAAAACCCCTCTCTTTTTTTCCCCTATACTTTTCCCTCCGCTCACTTCTCTTTGTAAAAACTTTTTATATGCTAACTTTTTCCCTTATCTTTTTTCCCTTCCCCTTCCAACCAATCGCTCCTCTTCCCCCCTTTCCCCACTTTCTGTACCCCAAAAATTCTACTGAACACTCTAACACTACATTTTTAAAACTACCCCATACCTCTTCGACCCCATTGCCTATGCTCTCATTAGCCCATCTATCCTCCAATAGCTGTTTATATCTTACCCTAACTGCCTCCTCTTTTAGTTTATAAACCTTCACCTCTCTTCCCTGATGCTTCTATTCTCCTTGTATCCCATCTACCTTTTACTCTCAGTTAATTTATATGTTTATTATATAATTTGGAAAAAAAATTATAGGTGGATTAAGCAAAATGTCTATATTAACATTTTATACACATTTAATGTGCCTCAGAGTGATTATTATTGTTATTATCTTTATTATTATGGCGTCCTCAAGACCAATTACACTCTTAATGAGCAGTTCTGAGACATACACAGGTAGACAGAAAGACAGACACACAGGTAGACAGAAAGACACACACACAGGCAGACAAAGACAGACACAGAAAGAGACACACACAGGAAGACATAGATAAACAGATGCACAGATAGACAGGTACAGACAGACACACATATACAGGCAGACAGATACAGACAAGTTTATGTGCAACAGTGAAAACAAATAGAGAGTTCGAGAGTAAGAACCTTTCTTGCCACAATCTAAAGTGCAAGATTCAGACTTCCTCTTAGGGGCCATGGTGAAATTTACTGTCCAGTTAGTGCAGTTTATACAGTATGATGCTGTGATAGGGCAGGGTAACTCAAACTGATGCTGTCTGCATGGCGCATTTCCACCGCGAGCGGGGCCCGGGATTACCGCATAGGCAAACTAGGCAGTTGCCTAGGGTCCCGCGCATTTGGGGGCCCCGCGGTCCAAGGGGTCCAGGGGCTCATCCAAGACTGCGCACATGGTGCAAGTGCAAAGGGGTCCCTACCAAAAAAGTTCAAGTGTTTGGAGGGGAAAAATTTTGATTTTTAAAAATTAATCAAAACAAAAATAAATAATGAAATAAAATAAAATAAAATAAAAATAAATAAACCTAACCATAGATGGCAACACTCAACACGCCTTTCTTTACATCAGAACAGCTGTGTTTTCCCACTAATGGGTGAGTATGGGAGATTCCTCTCCAATTTTCTGTAGTAATTACATGTTATCTAGACTTGTACTGTGACAAATTAATGAAGTGTTGTTGATAGACATTGATGTGTATGGATAAATGTTTGTTTTCACCTCTAAATGTTAAGGGAGGTACCTGATAGGGTTACTTGACCAGTAAAGACGCATGGACCAGTAAAGATGCATTTTTGGTAAAAATACTATAAAGAAAAACCTAAAAACGCAAACTGACTTCTGTTTGTAGGTTTCAAAAGCACTTTGTCCTGTCTTTAAGTCTTTATCATTTCAATAAAAGATCTCAATTGATTGATGCTCTACATCACTTCTGTCGCAAATGCTTAGTTTTCAAGTTGCGAGGAAGTGATGTAGAACATAAATTTAATTTACTACTATTTCCCCCAGAAACACATAAGCCACATCAGAAAATCGTTGGTTGGGTAAAACTGAAAAATTGCCCCTGCATTCTTTAATTCTCATGTCCTTATCTATGGTGGTGGGCCCAAATATATCATGCAAAACATAATGTTTTAGTTTAGTTATGAAAATGGTAATATAAATTTACCATTGTGCATTGTTCTTGGACTCAGTATGATTTTGTTTAAGTAAATTGGAGGTCAAGGAGGATGAATTAGTAAAATATTTGTAGCCCAAATCACTAACCTAATCTATGGTAAAAAGTTTGTATATGACTCCTTTCTGGTAAGTTTTGAATTTTTAGATGCGCAGCCAGGGGAAAAGGGGGCTACAAGGGCCATATCCCCCCAATTGACAGAAAAAAAATTTAAATTTAATAATTAAAAAATTAATAATACATAATTGATAATGAAAAATTTGTATTTGCATGATTACAGACAGTGATACATCCTCATTATGGCATCTCGTGAACGTGATGTGGACGTTCTTATGCGAGTGGGTCACAGAAAGAAAGAAGAAAATTCAAGAAGAAGAACAGAAAAGAAAGATGTAGGAAGCTGCAGAAAGATCACAGCCATGCTCACGAAAACAGTTTCTGATGTTACCAGTACAGTTGAATCTGCAGATAAGTCAGATCATACAGGAAGCCCTCCCTCCATTATTTCTCAGCCAGCATCTACTTCTTTTGTGTCTCCTCTCAATGTCTCAACGGACATTTCATCCACAGGATTTGTCTTAAAAGATCCTGCCTCATGGCCAAATGTAATCCCAGATTCTCTGTGTAATGCTTTCATTGCAGAAAACTTCAGTCAAACTCTGAACATTGACTTTAGGAAATCAGCAAGGATTTATGATGATGGAAGTCGTCGTTGTTTAAAGTCATCTATGTTTTATAGGAAGCTTGCAAATTCAGAAATGTGAAAAGATCATGGATGGTATACTCTGAAAGCTCAGGAAAAAGTGTACTGTTCAGCATGCAAGCTATTTTCTACCAAAGAAAATACCTTCACACGGGGGTTTAAAATGACGGGGAAAAAATTCCAAGCATTTCGAGGAACATGAAAACAGCACCACTCACAGGAGCTGCATTTTAGCCAGTGTATTTCGTGCACAGGAAAAAGGCTTATTGGATTCTCATTTGGAAAATCAAACTGAAAAAGAGCGCACTTATTGGAGAAAAGTTCTAGAAAGAGTTGTTGCTGTTGTAAAATTCTTAGCTCAAAGAGGACTTGCTTTCCGTGGAGAAAATGAGGTTTTTGGTACGGGAAACAATGACAATTTCCTAGGGATCATAGAACTGTTAGCACAATTCGATCCATTCTTAGTAAATCATGTGTCCGCCTTGGGAATGCAGGAAGAGGAAATGTATCTTACATGTCATTACATATGCAATGAATTTATTGAATTGATGACTAAAAAAGGTCCTCAGTAACATCATAGCAGCTGTGAAAACTGAAAAAATATTTTGCAGTAAGTGTAGATTCAACACCAGATATTTCACATACAGATCAATTGACATTCATTGTTCGCTTTGTCGACTCCAGTGGAAAGCCTGTAGAGCGCTTTATAAAATCACTCCTCTTTCAGGCCATGATGGGAGAAACAATGATGAATGTAGTATGGATACTCTGCTTGAAAATGATCTCTCTATTATGGATTGCCGTGGCCAGAGCTACGACCATGCAAGTAACATGTCGGGTAAATATAATGGATTGCAAGCCCGTTCAAGCAAATCAACCCACTTGCTGGGAAAATGTGCCCTGCTCAAACACATTTCTTTTATCTTGTTGGGTCATGTGCTGCGGAGTGTTGTGTCGCTGCAGCTTCATTTTTGGGGCTTTTACAAGCACTCTTTAATTTTTTCTCTGCTTCAACGCATCGGGGGAGTATACTCAAGTCAACCATTCATGGAGAAAGTCATCAAATCATTATCAACAACAAGGGGTCAGCACAGCATGATGCAAACTCATGCTTTGAAAGACAGCTTTGCTGAAATACGTTTCTGCTTTGATCCAAATAGCAGAGGATGAAGACCAAACAGCAACCACAAGAAGCGAAGCAGCCAGCTTAGCATAAAATTTGGGAAAATTTTGAATTGGCCTTACTCTGTGTGCTTTTGGGGTGTATACGGAACGGTTAAATGCCACGAACAAGACACTTCAGAAAATTGAAATTGAAATGGTACTTGTGCTAACCTCTATGCAGGCTTGTGGAATTTGTAAGCTCACTTCGCAATGGTGAAGCTTTTGAAATGTTTTGAAGAGAAAGCTAAACTGCTGGTGAAAGACTACAGTTACCGGGTGTCATCAGTGGTCAAGGAAGAGGAACGCAATTTTGAAGAGCCAGACAATGAAATTGTGTTGCTACCAAGGCAGAAATGTAAGACAGCTACATACTTCGTCATTCTGGATTCACTGATCACAGAATGGTTTAAAAGAAAAGAAAAACTACCAGAATCTCAATGACAAGTTTGGATTTCTGTTCAAAAATTACTACTATGCCAGATGCAGAATTGAGAGAAGCTGCATTAAAGTTGCAACAACACCTTTCAACAGATGTTCAGGACACATTTGTTGAAGAATTAGTTAATTTTTCTGGGTATATGAATCAGATTAAAGTTCCACCTGAAAATGTGCGCCCTCAGCTGCTTTGAAACATTTAAGAAATGCAGGTATCTCAGAAACCTTGCCTAATGTTGAACTAGGTATCGCCTTTACCTAACACTTCCCGCACCCCAACTGTGAAGGAGAACGTTCATTTTCTGTTTTGAAAAAGAGTGAAAAAACCAGCTCCCTTCAACAATGAGCCAAAACCCAAAATTGTGTAACCACTGTTTGACCATTGATCTGATCTAACAAGAAATATTGATTTTCAAATATAATTGATGATTTGCCAATATGAATCCAGAAAAAAAAGTTTATTTAAGAAGTGCCTGTGAATATAAACAATCTTTACTTTCTTGAGTTTATATGATTGATAGTTATGCATGTTGCAATAATAACAATAATGGTCAGTGATTTATAAAGGGAATAATAGTGCTGTAGTGGTTATGCTGAATATAATAGGTACATGATGTCCTACTTTAATAGCCCAATCTAGTAATAACTTGCTGTCTTAGTTATTCTCTTTAAATTTCATGATTTAACAAGTATTTATAATGGCTTGAGGTAGTAGGTTGGTTTGACAGCAACCCGCCCAGGGAGGGGGACTACCGTCCTTGCCAAGGAGTGTTAAAACGAAAGCCTGTAATTGTTTTACATGATGGTAGGATTGCTGGTGTCTTTTGTCTTCTCATAAATATGCAAGATTACAGGTAAGTCTTGCTACTTCTACTTACACTTAGGGCACACTAACACATACATGTACAAGCATATATATACACACCCCTCTGGGTTTTCTTCTATTTTCTTTCTAATTCTTGTTCTTGTTTATTTCCTCTTATCTCCATGGGGAAGTGGAACAGAATTCTTCCTCTGTAAGCCATGCGTGTCGTAAGAGGCGACTAAAATGCCGGGAGCAAGGGGCTAGTAACCCCTTCTCCTGTATATATTACTAAATTTAAAAGGAGAAACTTCAGTTTTTTCTTTTGGGCCACCCCACCTCAGTGGGATACGGCTGGTACGTTGAAAGAAGAAGAAGAAGTTATAATGGCTGTTGGTAAATAGTTTTGGTTGTCTTGATGTACTTTCCCTATTAAATTTAATCTAAATAGCCAGAATGTATTTAACCCTTTCAGGGTCCGTCCCGTAGATCTACGGCTTTTCATTCAGGGTCCAAACCGTAGATCTACG
This sequence comes from Cherax quadricarinatus, assembly GCF_026875155.1. Lineage (NCBI taxonomy): Eukaryota > Metazoa > Arthropoda > Malacostraca > Decapoda > Parastacidae > Cherax > Cherax quadricarinatus. The sequence goes on along the minus strand of NC_069401.1, from coordinate 82,260,824 downwards.
CCATGAGCTCAGCTCACTCTGATAAACTGTGAGTGGTACATTTGGGCCTAGATATGAGAGAATACATCTATGTGGTATGTGTGCACCACATAAAACAGATCCTGCAGCACACTGTGTAAAATGAGAGAAAAAAAATGAAATCATGATTTTTCAATTAAAACAGCAACTTTGCAGTGTTTTTTCGTATATTTTTTATAGTTGTATTTGCGATTTCTTGGTCTCATTTGATAGAATGGAAGACATATTACAGAAATAGAGATGATTTTGATTGGTTTTAGCATTGGAAATGGCTTGAAACTGAGCTAAAAAGTAGCGGAAATGTTAAATTTTTGCCGATATTCAAGAGTAAACAAACGACCTCACACGTCTAATATCACGTCAGCTGGTGGGTCTAATATACATTCACAAATATGGTGATGATATTTATACAATTTATTACAGTATTGCATAACAGTAAATCTTCTATTTTTTGGTGTGAATAAAAATTCATTATGTGAATAAAAAATCAAAATGGAATTTATTTGTAAAGCCTCAAAACATAATAATGAACAGAGGAAAATGTTAGTTTAGTGCCAGGGAAAGCCTACATTGTTCATTCTGGACCCTATTTGAAATTTGGGAAATATTTTGAACTTCGTGTTAAATTGGCCAAATATACAATTTTCCGATCACTTTATTTTGTAGTTGAAACAGTTGACTTGGCGATTTCTTGTGTTCAATCGATAGAATAGAAGTAATACTAGTGAAATAGCTAAGAATTTGGTTGATTGGAATAATGTAATTGGCCTAAAATGGGAGTCAAAGTCGGCAAAATCGCCGATTCGTAAATATCGCTGACACATCAAAATTCGCGAGAGCATAATTTCGTCAATTTTCCACCAAATTTCGTACTTTTTGTTTTATTACCTTCACAAAAAGATTCTCTACGATTTCATAAGAAAAAATAACAAAATTTTTTTTGAAAATTCTTGGACACTGGTGCGTGACTCCAGATTTGGACCTTGGACCCTGAAAGGGTTAATTAGACCTTAAACAGGCTCACACCGACCCCCCCCCCTTAGCTGGAAGGGGTCGCTTCGCTTACCCGTAACTCAAAGGGGCCCCGCCAATCTGAATAGCCTAGGGCCCGGAGACTTCTTAATCTGGCCCTGACGGCGAGTATCGTCAAATATTGTACAGCGGTATACATGAGCCGGCCCAGCCCAGCTGCTGGATGCATGGTTGTAAGTCAAGTGGACGTATGTCGAGCAGGTCGTAAGTTGGATGATAGGTGTAATTCATTGTTTTTTTGTGCTTGCAACTGCTAAATAAGTCACCATGGGCCCAAGGAAAGCTAGTGCCAGCCCTTTAGTAAAGAAAGTGAGGAACACGATCGAATTAAAGAAGGAAAATCATTGAAAAAATCAAAGCAGAGTGCGTTTTAAAGAACTTGCCTTTTGTATGGAAACCACATTAAAACCACACTTGTTGTGGCAACAGGAAAGGAAAAACAGGGTGTTGTTGCAAAAGGGGTAATTGCTGAAAAAAAAGGTTTGAAAACCCCCCAAGAATGAAAGGTTTTGATAAATTTAGACAGTGCAATCTTGGGTATCTTTTTTGGAACTTTTCCCCCAACATGGCTTCATCAGTCCATACAAAGAGAATCTTGAAGAACAGGAGGAGAATGAGGTAATAAATCCTCAGCTTGATCAGGGGCAGCCCAAAAAAACTTGAATAATGGGGCAAAGTGAGAAAGGGCTTATAAACCATAGGCAGGAGGTGCAGCATCAAGGTGGTGTCACATTTGTCATTGTGGAAGTGGCATGCCAAGGGGTTTAGGCAAGCGAAAAATTCCCCAAATTTTAAAGTCCCAAAAAGTTGCAGTGTCTGACAGGTTTGTGTTTAAATGTTCAGGAACCAAAAACATGTGGGTTCTTAACCATTGATCAGGGGCCCAGGCCTTGATTTCATAATAATGATAGTAAACGTGGATTGTGATTTATTGCTCTTGATGATCTTTCGAGTAGTGATTGTGGGGGAAACTTTTCCCAGTGAAGTGGGGATACCCCGGCCGCATGCGCTTGTAGTTTTTCCCTGCAGTCCCCAGGGGAGGGGAGCACATCCGGAGTACATCCGTGGCCCTACACCATGAATAGAAGTGAAAGTGGGATGTGTGGCTACACTTGGCATGGATAGCCAAAGGCTCAGTAGGTGGTGGTAGTGGTATGGTATGCCATGGCCAGCATGACTCCCCAGCCCAGACTGGGCCCCACGCGCGACTCCAAATTTAAAGGGACAAAGGGGGAGTGTCAGCACCACCCCACCACAACCACAACTACCCCCACAACCACTTATGATGTCCAGTATCCACCACAAACTGTTTTGGGATTGGGAGAAAATCCCAAATTTTTTTCCCAAGTCCCACCACTTTATGACTTCAAGTGGAAATTTTACCTACTTTTCCCCTTGAAACCCGGGAGTGAACTGGAAATTTTTGAACTATTCATTGACCAGCCCCTTTTGGAAACTATTGCAGGGGGAAATAACAATATTTGGTACACCCTGGCAAATACAATCTTCACCCATCAAGACTACACCCCTGGAAAGAGACAACTATTGCAGAAAAGATTTTCTTTTGCAACAATAAAGCTTAGCCTATGCTTAAGCATAATAAAAAGCTCTGGGCCACAGATCGGCTAATTTGTACCCCCGTCTTACTAAAAAACCCCGTGAAAGGTTTATCTTTTCGTTATGTATGTTGCCCCTTTTCCGACAAACCGCCTGAAGAAGTGACAGGTTATACAAATTTGAAATGTTTTTTGTATTGAACAAAAGTTCAAAAATGTACTTTTTCCTTCAAAATCTTGTACTTGACGAGTCCTTGATTTTTTTTCAAAGGTAAATTCGTTTAACAGTATATACGAGCAAGAGGAAACGCTTTGGTATAAAACTGTTTGTACCTGGCTTGCAGTGGCCTAGATTGGATGTTGTTGTATACCGGGAAGTAAAACCTGAAAAATCCAGGATATTATTGGGTTTGCAGGTGAGTAGTGAGAAGCATGAAGGCACCTTTCTTGGGAAGGGGGGGTAATTTTGCAGTGGAACCCCCAAAAATGAGCTTAATCCACTCCAGGGGTATTCTAATTTCGAAAAGTCTGAAATTTGAATCATTTTCCATAAGAAATAATGGAAATACAATTAAACCTTCCCCAAACCCCAAAAAATTCACAAAAAAATACATTTTTATAGAAATTAATCAGGGGGGTTGGACTTCCCCCAAGCGTGATGAGCGGTTAGATAGGAGTGAAGGAGACGAAGATACTTGGGGCCTGCGATCTGTTTTGGGGTGTGAGCAGGTAAAATTTTGTGAAGGGTTTAGGGGAAACCCGGGTTTTTTTCATATGTCGGACTTGAGTCCTGGAAAAAAGGGAAGTAAATGCTGCACTTTAAAGGGGGTTTGGAAAATTGGCAGTTTGGGGGATAGTTGTGTATCTTTATACTATATGTTCAAACTGTTGTATTCTGGGCACCTCTGCAAAAGCAGTGATAATTTTGAGGGGGGTAAAGTTTGAAAGAGATGAAAGTATTTTCTTTTTTTGGGGGTTTTTTTTCTTTTTTTTGGGGCACCCTGCCCCGGTGGGGGAAAAAACCGACTTGTTGAAAAAAAAAAAAAACTAAAAATAATACATACATATAATATAAAATGTAAAATAACATTTTTACTTACCTTTATTGAAGATTATTGATGGCATCTGGAAGATAGGGAGGAGGAGAGAGGGAGTTGGGGTTAGTGTTTGGAGGGAGAATCCCCCTCCATGAGGACTTCAGGTAAAGCCCTCTCTGGCTGCCTCACCATGTCTTACAACATTGTGTATGCCACTACACTTCTTAAATCTCTCAAACCAGCCTCTGCTGGCCTTAAATTCACTATCAGCACTGGTTCCAGGAGTTTTCTGTACCAGATCAGCATGCAACTTCCTTGCCTTTTCGCAAATAATCGTCTCTGAAACACTATCGCCTGCAATCTCTTTATCCTTGATCCACACCAGCAACAACTTCTCAGCCTCTTCAACTATTTGTGATCTTTTTTTGGTTAGCATATTAACACCTTTCGCAATATAAGCTTCCTTGATTTGTTCTTACTTTGCCAGGATAGAACCGATGGTCGACTTGTTTTCCCATACATCCTGGCAAGCGCAACAAGTCTCACACCACTCTCATACTTCTGTATTATTTCCTTCTTCACATCTATGGTGTTTCTCACTTTCTTTACCACAGGGGTACCACTAGCAAGTTTCTTTGGGCCCATGGCAGCTTATTTCACAGTCCCACAAACACTAAACACAACGAAATAATCGTAAAATTTGTGAATGAGAGCACAGGTTAGTGTTCACTCAAGCATAAACAAGGCTAGACTGCTCACGGCGCCTGCACGGGGATGCGGACAGAGTGGGCCAGCGGACAGGCCCCGTACCCAGTGGTCCGAAATTTGAAACGTGTTCGATTTTTGGTACACAGTTTGTCCGAAAAAATGGTCTTATTTTCGAAACGTTCGATATTTGGTACGTTTGATTTTCAAGGTTCCACTGTATACTGATAACTGGTACACAAGCCCTATACTCAGTGATTTCTTGCGAGTGAACATGGCAGATGTGTGTGGCACAGTGTGTTCTAATCATAAACATATGCCCAGGTTCAACGCAGGCACTCGTGGTGAAGAGGTGCAGGTGTTTACTGCCAATGACATCATGGCATTACGGTGGCATGACAAACAAGATGTCACATAGTTGACAACCATTTACCCTAACGAAATGCAAGACAGTGGCAAAGTTGATAGAGTGACTAATGAATGTATTTGAGAACCAGTGACAGTGATTGATTATACACAAAACATGCGTTTGGTTGACAAATGTGACATGCAGATTGGCTTTGTTGATTGTGTTCGTAAGAGTTACAAGTGGTACATGAAACTTTTCTTCCATCTCATGGGCATTTCAATGCTCAATGCATATAATATGTTCCAAGTGAAGACTGGCAACAGACCACCGTATGGTGAATTTTGTTTGTCTGTTGTCAGACAACTCGTAATGAAATACCAGGTAACAACAACTGCTATACAAAACCGCCCTCGATCTCCTCAGGATATACCCAAGCGTTCGAGGAGGGAAGGTGATCACTTCATAATACAGCTTCCTGCTACTAAGAAGAAATTTGCTCAGAAGAGATGTGTTGTCTGTTTACAAACAAAACGACAGCAACAAAGACGCACAGACACTCAGATTATGTACGAGGAATGTAAGGTACCTCTGTGCTTGGTGCCTTGTTTCAAGGAGTTCTACAAGCTGCAACAGTTCTAAAAATATGTCCAGTGATTGTACATATATAAATATATGATAGAACGTTAGTATTATACAAGATTTGTGCATGTTTATTGTAATAAACAAAAGTGGTAAACAGTATTATAATAACTTTAGTGTAGTTATTGTGTTCAATACAGTGAGTTTATATATATACATTATATACAGTATTGGTCTCACAGGCCACAAATGTTACTAGGAAAAGAAAAAGTATAAAAAATGTAAAATAAAGAAATACGAGTTTGCGGAAATCGCCAATGTTGCCACCACCCAGTCATTTTGGGTCAACTTCTCGCCTCTGTATCTCGGTAAGTACTGATCAGAATTTTTTTTTTATTACCTTCACAAAAATATACTCTTTAATTCTGTTAGATTTTTTTTTTTTTTCAAAATTTCTTGGACACTGGGGCACCACTTCCGATTTTTGCCTTGGACCCTGAAAGGGTTAAGGTAAGAAATACAGTTATTTCTGTTACATTTGTAATATTAAGCAGTGAAAACAACATGATACATCACAACAATGAGCTATAATTACATATTCACTTTTATTTTTGTAAGATCTCTTGGTCTAAAAAAAGTTGTTTGGCTTTTGGGGGCTCGCAGGAATGTAATCCTATTTTTCCCATAAGTTCTTCAGTTCATTGAACATGGTTTTACCTAACACGGTGTTTACAGGAACGTAACTACCGTGTTAAATGACGGTCTGCTGTATACAATTATTGCAATATTGCATAACAGTAAATCTTCTATTTTCTGGTGTGAATAAAAATTCATTATGTGAATAAAAAATCAAAATGAAATTCATTTGTAAAGCCTGAAAACGTAACTAATAAACAGAGGAAATGTTAGTTTAGTGCCAGGAATGCCTGCATTGTTTATTCTGGATGCTATTTTGAAATTGGAATGTTTTGAACTTTCTGTTAAATTGGCCAAATTACCAATTTCCGATCACTTTATTATTTTTTTATTTTTATTAACTCACTTGCTGATTCCCACCAAGGCAGGGTGGCCCGAAAAAGAAAAACTTTCACCATCATTCACTCCATCACTGTCTTGCCAGAAGGGTGCTTTGCACTACAGTTTTTTTAACTGCAACATTAACACCCCTCCTTCAGAGTGCAGGACTCAAGTCCGGCCTGCCGGTTTCCCTGAATCCCTTCATAAATGTTACTTTACTCACACTCCAACAGCATGTCAAGTATTAAAAACCATTTGTCTCCATTCACTCCTATCAAACACGCTCACGCATGCCTGCTGGAAGTCCAAGCCCCTCGCACACAAAACCTCCTTTACCCCCTCCAACCTTTCCTAGGCTGACCCCTACCCTGCCTTCCTTCTACTACAGACTGATACACTCTTGAAGTCATTCTGTTTTGCTCCATTCTCTCTACATGTCCAAACCACCTCAACAACCCTTCCTCAGCCCTCTGGACAACAGTTTTGGCAATCCTGCACCTCCTCCTAACTTCCAAACTACGAATTCTCTGCATTACATTCACACCTCACATTGCCCTCAGACATGACATCTCCACTGCCTTCTCGCTGCAACATTCATCACCCATGCTTCACACCCATATAAGAGCGCTGGTAAAACTATACTCTCATACATTCCCCTCTTTACCTCCAAAGACAAAGTTCTTTGTCTCCACAGACTCCTAAGTGCACTGCTCACCCTTCTCCCCTCATCAATTCTATGATTCACCTCATCTTTCATAGACCCATCCGCTGACACGTCCACTCCCAAATATCTGAATACATTCACCTCCTCTATACTCTCTCCCTCCAATCTGATATCCAATCTTTCATCACTTAATCTTTTTGTTATCCTCATAACCTTACTCTTTCCTGTATTCACTTTTAATTTTCTTCTTTTACATATCCTACCAAATTCATCCACCAACCTCTGCAACTTCTCTTCGGAATCTCCCAAGAGCACAGTGTCATCAGCAAAGAGCAACTGTGACAACTCCCACTTTATGTGTGATTCTTTATCTTTTAACTCCACGCCTCTTGCCAAGACCCTCACATCACTTTATTTGGTAGTTGAAACAGATGACTGGGCAATTTCTTGTGCTCAGTCAATAAAATAGAAGTAATATTAGCAAAATAACTAAGAATTTGGTCGACTGGAATAATATAATTGGCCTAAAATGGAAGTCAAAGTCGGCAAAATCCCCAATGCATATTTATTGCTGGCACAACAAAATTTGTGAGAGCATGATTTTGTCAATTTTCCATCAAATTTCATACTTTTTGTTTTATTATATTCAGAAAAAGATTCTCTACCATTTCTTAACCCTTAAATGGCCCAAAAACGTATATATACGTTCTCTCGGGTGCGCTCCAAACGTATATATTTGTTTTTTTCATTCATTCAAAATTGGAGCCATAGGCCTGAGTCGCCTAGACATGAGAGAATGGGTTGTGCGCAGTATACAAAAATCGGGGATGCGTGGGTACCACATGGTAGGACCAGTTACATTCAGCTCCTCTTTGGTCAACTCATGGCACATCCTCGTGATTCACTCACGCCTCATCGTATTAACACTCTATTATTCGAAGAAAGGGTGATATAGATCGTGAGTTTAGTGGATCTGACACCAATGGGGCCAGTAGTATTCAAGAATTTTTGAAAATGTTGACGATAACCCAGATGACCCTCAGCCCATCACCTTTTGGGGTAGCGACACCTGTCCTAGGGGCAAGCACCTCTGGGGTAGCCAGTGTGGCCACAGCAGACCCAGGCCAAGCACTTCGGGGGTGGCCAGTGTGGCCACACAAGACCCTGGGCCCAAACACCTCTGGCGAGTGTTTTCCATAGCAACTTCACAGAGGAAAACTATCATTTTCCCGTGTTTTTGTGATAGTAAAAGTGATGTAAAATGATGATGAGATTGATTTAATGCATTGAGGATTCATCTAGTGATTAGAGAAGTTCATTATTCAGCAGTGAAGCGACTTTTAGGCGTCATTATCTATGTTCAGGCAGTGTGCCATATGCAATCCCCAAGGGTTGTGGCAGGTCAGGTTCCAAAACCCCGCCACCGATAGTGAAAGTGATTATGAAGGCGAGTATGTGGGGATGGAGGAAGTATGGGGGGTAGCACGGTGCCTGAACCATATGGCGCAGTGCATGGGCAGACAAAGGACCCCTGGCATCCCCTCAACCATGTGCTGCCTCCACTCCCGTCCCTCCTCTCCCTCGCCCCATGCCACAGGTCCTCTCTGCACCATATAATCGTGAGTGGAACGGACACAAAGTATATTCGTGCCACAGCCTTGTGATTTTGATGGGAGTCGAAGTGGTATCCAGCCAGAATGTCCCATAACGAATGAGTCTACAGAGTTAGACTATTTCCAGTTGTACTTTGACAAGCTTATAATGAACTGATAGTGACCCAGACAAACAATTATTACCGATATGTCATGGACAACATAACGAGGTTGGAGAATCATCACGGCTGCACAGGTGGAAGGACACAACAGTGGCTGAAATGTATTTATTCTTTGTCGCTGTCATGCTTGTGCCACATATCTATAAGCACAATAACGTAATTACTGGTCCACAGACCACTTCATCAGTACTCAGTCTTCCATGGCCTCCTTCCCTGCAACAGATTCACTCTGTTGCTACGAATTTTTGCATTTCTCAGACAGGAATACGCCAAACAGAAATGACCTTCTATACAAAATTCGGGAAGTGTTTATGTATTTGAAGTAGAAATTCATTGCATGCTTTTTATCCCGTCAAGAACATTGTTGTTGATGAGTCCTTGATTCTGTTCAAGGGACGCTTGTCATTCAAGCAATATATACTGAGCAAACGTAATCGCTTTGGTATAAAACTTTTTGTTATGTGTGACTGTGAGAGTGGTCTTGTGTTGGATGTTATTGTATACACCGGGAGAAATACACTCGATGAGGACAGATGGATGTTGGGCATTCCCGGTGATGTTGTTTGCAGGATATGGAACCATACCTTGGCAAGTACACAGACAACTTGTATACAAGCCCTATGCTTGCTGATTTCCTACATGTGAACAATACTGTATAATGTGGAACAGTGAGAGGGAATAGAAAAAACATATGCCATGGTTCAGTGGAGCAGTGTTTTAGGTGCAGTGCAAGTGTTTCATGCTAATGACATCATGGCACTGATGTGGCATGACAAACGGGACATGACATTGCTGTCAGCCATCCACAGAAACGAGATGGTACAGACAGACAGACTTATCAAGTTCAACAAAGAACCTATTGTAAAGCCACTGCTGTCGTGGACTATATGAACAACATGCGACTAGTTGACAAGTGTGACATGATGATAGGGTTTGTTGACTGTGTGTGTGTGTAGGAGTTTGCAAGTGGTATATAAAACTTTTTTTTTTCACCTTGTAGACATTGCAGTGCTCAATGCATTCAATATGTACGAAATAAAGACTGGAAAACGACAACGTTTTGCAGAATTCTCTCTGAATGTTGTCAAATAGTTTAGCAAGAAAGTATGGTACCACACCTGTACCTGCCCCCCAACAGCGACCTGTCACACCACAGCGTGTCCCCCAACCACAACCAGTGGGGGGAAGTGCCAGACCAAATCACTCCTAACTGTCACTATCTGGTACCAATACTACCTACCCAAAAGAAGAGAATGCCCAGAAAAATGTGTGTTGAGTGTGCTACCACCAAAAAGTGGCCCCAATAGCGGAAGGACACATGATTCATTTGTCACCAGTGTGGGGTGGCACTCTGTATGAATCCATGCTTCATGGAGTATCATACAATCGTGGAGTTCTAGAAACATAAGTGGGACATGTAAATACTTGTATATAGTTGTAGATAATAGAATGTGATTCCATCCAGGTGTGCAAAATCACCTGTCAGTGTGTACATGTGTGTTTATGACAATATGATAATAATTTTGTATATAATATTGGTGTATAAACAACAATTGGCATTGAAATCAAAGATTTGCCATAAAACATAATTATCATATCATGAAAACCAAGAAAATTAAAAAAAATGGAAGAAAACGGCAAATATGTAGAATTTCTGCAAGCGGCAGTGCTCCATATTGCCGTCAGGTGATCACCAAGTGCCAACTTCGCGGCCTCATATCTCGGTAAGTAATGACTCTGAAAAAAAAAATTTATTCTAAAACACTTAAAAAAATGTGCTCTTTTTTTTTTTTTTTTTTTTTCCAAAATGTTTTAGGGCGCTGCGCGAGTGAACGTATATATACATTTGGACCATTTAGGTTAAGAAAAAATAAAATTGTTTTATAAATTCTTGGACCCTGGCTGTCACTCTGAGATTTGGCCTCTGCACCCTTGGATTTTCAGAGTGGTAGACTAGTAACAGTTTAATTTTTCAGTCTCTACTAGCAGTACCACACAACAAGAGTGTTAGCCTGTCTTTCATGGTCTTGTGTCCTGGTAATGATTTTTCTTTTTGTGCGATGTAGGTTTTCTCTTAGGCATTCTTTTCCAAAATAGGCTGGTTTCATGACACTTAAAAACTTGTTGAGGAATAAATCCCTCAGTGGCAGTCTTCCCCATGTCTTACTACATTATGAATTGCACTCCTCTTTCAAATCTATTTTAAACCCACCCCTACTTGCATTAACCCTTTGACTGTCGAAGGGCCCAATCCTGAAGTGTCTCCTGGTGCCGCAAAATATTCGAAAAAAAAAAAATTATTTTCTTATGAAAATGTTAAGATTATTTTTCTGATTATTTTAGTCCCAAAAAAAAAAATTTCCCATGAGTACTTAACCGAGATATAGAGTCCTGAAGTTTGCTGAAATTGATCTGCGAGCGGCGACTGCCGGTCACCCGGTAAACTTTGATTTACTTGTATTGATGGTTTCTTGCTTTTTTCACTATTTTATTTTTTCACATAACTTTTGTGGCCTGTGAGACCAAATTATTGTGCTGGTCAAATATACACTCATTGAATGTAACACAATTATAGCAAAAAACACTCGTATCATTATAATGTTGCTAAAACTTGTTTACACAAACAATGTAAACAAATGTTTATTTACGATTGTTTTATAATATATATACATATGTACAATCACTGGACTCTTTTCTAGAAGTGCTGCAGCTTGCGGAATTCTTGAAACATGGGTATAAGCACAATGGTGTCTTACACTCCTCACACATAAAACGAGTGTCTCTGCATTTTGTGGGCGTTTTGTGGTATGTCCACAGACAAAACACCTCTTCTGAGCATTTTTCTTGGCAGTAGTAGCAGGCAGTGGTATGGGGTAGTGATCACCAGGCCTCAGACGAGAGGACATGTGTTGATAATTTCGTGATGCTGGTCTATTGCAGGTGTTGTTTCTTGGTACTTGAATATTATTTGTCTGATGACTGACAAACAAAATTCACCATATTTGGGTTTGTTCTTGGTCTTCAACTTATACATATTATAAGCATTCAGCATGGAATGTACAAGAAGATGGAAAAACAGTTTTATATACCACTTATAACTCTTGCGAACACAGTCAGCAAACCTAATCTGCATGTCACATTTGTCGACTAAGCTCATATTTAGGTTATAATCCATCACAGCTGCAGGTTTTACAATGGTTCATTGGTCTCTCTATTCTGCTTGCCAGTGTCTACCATTTCGTGTCGGTGAACTGATGTCAGCAGTGTGACATCACGTTTGTCATGCCACCGAAATGCCATGATGTCATTGGCAGCAAACACCTGCACTTCACCTCTACGACTGCCAGCATCGAACCTAGGCATATGTTTACGATTTCTACGCACTGCCACACACATCTGTCATGTTCACTCGCAAGAAATCACTGACTATAGGCTTGTGTACCAGTTGTCAGTATATAAAATATGCCCCTTACCAAGATATGGCTCCATCATTGTTCTAACCACATCACCAGAGATACCCAGTAACTTCCTGTATCTTCCATTGTTTTACCGCCAGTGTACACAATTATATCCAAAACCAGACCAGTTTTGCAATCACACAGAACAAATAACTTTATACCAAAGCTTTTCCTCTTGCTTGGTATATACTGCTTGAATGAGAGTCTCCTTTGAACAAAATCAAAGACTCGTCATAACAAGCTTCCTGAAGGGATAAAAATACATACAGCACTTTTGTTTCAGGTACATAAACACACTCTGATCTTATATAACCTGTCGCTTCTGTCAGGCCTGGTTTTTGTCTGAAAAGTGTAACATACTAACAGTAACACAAATCTATTCACTGGTATAATTTTTCACTGAAAGCAGGGGTTGAAATCAGGCAGTCTGTCGCCCAGTATGTGTTGACACTATGCTTATACACATGTGGCATAAGCATTATTGTGGCAAAGAACAGATACATCTCTGCCACAGTTGTGTCCTTCCACTGGTGTAGGCATGATCTTGGTGACAGAATAGTGTTTGCCATGGTGTACTCATAGTATGTATTGCTTTCCCTGACAATAATGTCCATCAGGGGTTCATCGAAGAACAACTGAAAGCATTCCAGTTCAGTGGGATTGTTCCCAAGTGTACATGAAGGCAGTATTCCTCTTTGTCCTCCATCAAAGTCATGGGGATGGGGAAACAAAATCGTCATCTTGCTGCCAACCCCAGATGCGTCAGCTGGCGCGTTCTGGATATTGTAATGTGGTTGTGGTTGTGCAGGTTGTGGTTGTGGTTGTAGGAGTGTGGGTCGGGCGAGGCTGGTTGTAGTTGTGCAGAGTCAGCAGCGCGGGTAGAGTAGCGTGGCCCGCTGCTGTGTCCACATGACTTCATGGCACCATCACTATCACCACCACCGCCTGCTGACTACTACATATTTATTACCCATCGTAAACAATATCATCATCTTCACTATCAGGACGTGGGATGTTAGGGCCAGGGGATGTGCTCCGAGATGTACTCCTTCCTCTTGGTAGAGCATATGGCACACTACAGGACCGCATGGCGACGTCGTATATACTGCGCTTCACTGGGGGAATATTCAACCTCACCTGTCACAATCTAGAACTGCTTTTCAATAACTTGAAATCACTATCACTAATCACTTGCACTGCTCACATCTGAGGTGGGTCCCCTTTTGTACACGGGGCTATTAGTTTCCTCTTTCGTTCCTGGTACAGGTGAACAAGACGAGCTGGACCAGCACAGCAGGTGGGTAGGTTTGTGGGTCATCTGAGGTTTTCATCACTAATATGTTATCCTGGGTAATTTTCTCGATCACACCCGACTTCAATCCAGGGAAATTCACTTTCACTGACACTTTCATGACTGCTTTGAGCTATCACTTGGGAAACAAATGGGACCTCCAATCCCGCAGAAGGAGTGAGGAATTCTTACCGCGAGGCATGGTTGAAAATGGACTACCAAACATGGCGTTCCCACATGTACCGCTGAGTCCCAGATTTTTTTCACAGGGTGCACACCGACCACTGAGACCCATTCTCTCCGTGTAGGCCTACCAGCCCTCTCCCGCTTGATTTGAAGCTGCTAGAATTTATGGCGTATAGATATGTCAAACACGTTATCTCCCATGACGTTATATTACGACCTCGACAGTCAAAGGGTAAATCATTCACTATCAGCACTGTTTTCCGGGATGTCTCACCTAAGATCACTAGATGACTGCTTTTTCTTTAGGTTTGTTTGATCAATACTTTTTTTTTTGAAGCCAAGATTCACTTATTTTCAATGTAAAAATGTTTGAAAAAAAAAAAACACAGAATTACAAGAAAATTTTGTTATATTTGGCTTAGGAAAATGCTTACAGAATTTTTTTTTCTGAAGGTTAATAATAAACAAAAATGTACGAAATTTGATGTGGAAAATTTACTAAACTTACACTCACGAATTTTAATGCGCCAGCGATTTTTATGAAAATCAGCGATTTTTGCTTATTGACTCCTGTTTTAGGCCAATTACCATTATTCCACTTGACCAAATTCTTAGCTATTTCACTAGTATTCTTCTATTTTATCATTGAGAACAAGAATTGCCCAGTCAACTATTTCAACTACCCGTAAAGTAATCAGAAATTAGTAATTTGGCCAAGTTCCACACAACGTTTAAAAAAATAATTCCAGAATTTCAAATAGGGTCAGAATAAACAATGTAGGCATTTCCTGGCACTAAACAAACATTACTTCTGTTTATTAGTTATGTTTCCAGGCTTTACTGATGAGTCCTTTGATTTTTTATTCACAGAAAAGAATTTTTATTCACACCAAAATGTAGAAGAATTTACTTGCTATGGAGTTTTGTAATAATTTGTATAAATAATATTAGCACATTTGTGAATGTATATTAGACCTACCAGTTGATGTGTATTAGACGCATGACATCATTTCTTTGCTCTTGAACATCGGCAAAAATCGAACATTTTTTTTCCCCGCTATTTGAGTCAATTTCAAGCTATTATACAGTACTTAAAATGAATCAAATATCATTTCTCTGTTTCTGTTAATATAAAATAGTAGTGGTTGGTTAGACAGGCAGCCACCAAGGGAAAGTACTTACCGTCCTGCCCCCCTCAGTTGACTATGAAAACAGAAACCTGCAACATTTTACATGTTGGGTAGGATTGCTGGTGTGTTTTTGTCTCATAAACATGCTGGATGGATAACAGGTACAGATGGACCCTCAAACGGCGATGGCATCGATTTAACGATAAATCTGTACTAGCGATGCATTTTAACGCAAAAATTTTGCCTCGACTAGCGCTTTAAAAAACCCGACCACGCGTATTCGTTCCGTACAAGACGCGTCCATTGGCCTGAGAGCGCCCTCACTTGTTTCCAGTGGGTGCAGGTTTACAGACAGCCACCGCGGTCACTTCCAAACATATAGCAAATGGTAACCTTTCATATTATCACTGCCCTTTGTTGTAGTGATTGACTGCAAAATAAGTCCTCCATGGGGCCCGAGAAAGCTTCTAGGTGCCAACCCTACAGCAAAAAGGGGTGAGAATACTATGGAGATGAGAAAGGATCATTGCTAGTATGATAGTGGAGTGCGTTGTCTCTGAGCTGGTCAGGTTGTATAATAATACCCCAATCAACCATCGCTTCTACTGTGGGGGCAAGAAAACGGTGGGGTGGCCTGGTGGCCCTGGTGGGCTAAAGCTCGCTTCACACTACGGAGGGCCCGGGTTCGTTTCCCGGCGGGGTGGAAACATTCGCCACGTATCCTTACACCTGTGTCCTGCTTCACCTAGCAGCAAATAGGTACCTGGGTGTGATGTTAGTCTCGTCTGGTGTGGGTCCATCCTGGGGGACAAGATTAAGGGACCCCAATGGAAATAAGTTAGACAGTCCTCGATGGACGCATGACTTTCTTGGGTTATCCTGGGTGGCTAACCTCCGGTGTGTTAAAAATCGAACGAACATCTTATCTTATCTGACTCTTAAACGGCAATCAAAGAGCTGTTCTTGCCCCCCAAAGGTTTTGCAACTATGTTTTTTCGAAAACTGAGATCGCAATTGGATAGAAAGAGGTGAGTGATAGTCTCCTAGTTGGTGTGGATAATAGAGAAAACAGATGCAGGGAGGGATAGCATTCATCAAGCGATATATGTGAAAAGCTAGGACAGTTGAATGACGATTTAATTAAAAAATGCCAGAAACTACTGATGTGAGAGAATTTTGGCCAGCAAAAAGGTGGTTTGAGAGATTTTAAGAAGCCGTATAGTGGCGATTCATAGTGTGATTAAGGCATGGTGAGGCTGCCAGTTTGGACCACAAAGCGGCTGAAAATATGTGCATGAATTCAAGAGTGCTTAGACAGTGAAAGACTGAAACCTGAACAAGTTTTTTATTGGTGACGTAACAGGCCCTGTTTGGAAGAAAATGGCCAAGCAGGACGTAAATACTCAGGAGGGGAGGAAAAGGCCACTCCCGGACAATAAGCTATGAAAGACCGGCCTTACTCCTTAATGTGTGCTAATGCTGGTGGTTGATGCAAAGTGAAGCCTTTATGGTGTAAATCAATCTGTAACTCCAGAGTGTTCAGGGAAAAACTATGTCGTCAGGCTAATTTGTGTGTTGCTGTGGAGGGCAAACAGTAAGGCATGGAGACTAGGGACTTATTTCTATGACTGGTTACACCATGCATTTCGCCCCCAATGTGAAAAATTACCTAATTGAAAAAAGAAATTAGACCTTTTAAGTACATCTGGTATTCGACAATGATCCTGGTCATCCTTCAGGACTTGGCAGAAGCGACTTTTCTAGGACATGAGCTTCATTACGGTTGAAGTTTTTGCCTCCTAATACCACACCTCTCCTGCAGCCCATGGACCCAGCAGGTCATTTCCAACTTCAAGAAGAAACTGTACCAAAAGCTATGTTTGGAAAATAGGTGCTTTGTAGTGACCTCAGAAACTCAACTGACTCTAAGGAGTTTTGGAAAAGTCATTTTACCATCTTCAGTGTGTAAAACATTATAGGAAAGGCTTTGGGAGGATGAGACTAAGAGGGACATTGAATCTGATTGGAAAAAACAGTGGCCAGAATGTGTAGACAAAAGGGATTTTTGGAAGGGATGAGGCTAACCCTGAGGAAATCCGATGCCGTTGAGGAATCCATTGTGGCATTGGGGGAAGTAGTACTTGGGGTTGGAGGTTAGTGAAGGAGGATGTGGAAGAGCTGGTGGAAGGAGGACAATGAAGAACTAACCACTGATGAGCTGCAGATCATCTTGAAACAGCAAGGGCAGACCTGAAGGAAACTGCTTCGGAGGAGGGGTTTTGGAAAATGAAAAATTTCCCTACTTCTAAGTTTAAAGGAAATTTTGCAAAGGGTTTTAAAAGTGAAAACCTTTTTTGATGAAAATCACCCTAAAAACAGCTCGCAAGCCGTTTGGCACCTGTACAGGGACAATTTTGGGAAAACCACTTTAGGAAAGTCATAAAGGAACGAGGGTACAGGTTTTATGGACAGATATTTGTGCGACAAAAATCCAGTGACTTGAAGCTGTCCTAGGGCAAAAAAGAAAAGGGGGAAGTCCCCCAAAAAAAGATTTTGCTACCTAAAGTGCAAGGGAAAGGGGGATTCCCCTTCAAAACACTAAGAAGATCAACGGTCTCCCCTCCCCCCATCCCATCAATCATACCAGACTTCAATAAGGTAAGTGTCAGAAACTGTGCATGTCTTCTTCAGTTTGTGTGTATTAAAATTAATTTTCATTTTGCGAAAAATTTTTTTTTTTTTCAATACTTTGGGGGGTGTCTTGACGGATTAATTTGATTTCCTTTATTTTTAGGGGGAAAAATTAATTTATAACGATTATTTCGGAAAACGATGACCTTCGGGAACAGATTAATTCGTGGTTTAGGTCCACTGTAACTTGCTACTTCTACTTCACTTAGGTCACACTACACAGGCAACACATGCATGTATATTTTCATACACCATCTGGTTTTTCTTCTAATAGTCTTTTCTTTTTTTCCCTTTGTCCTGGGGAAGGGGAAAAAAATCTTTCCTCCATAAGCCATGCGTGTTTATGAGGCGACTTAAATGACAGGGCAAGGGGCTAGTAACCCTTCCCCTGTAAACATTATTAAAATAGAGAAGAAGAAAATCTTTAAAAAATGGGATTTTAAATGTGCGTGGATTATGCGGATGACAAGAAAGATATATTTCTGATGTTATAAATGAAAAAAATTTGGGTATCCGGCCCAAGTGAAGCAAAGCTGAAGGGGATGGCTTTTGGGGGGGAGAAATAAAGGGTTTAGTCGGAGACTGGAGAGTTAGAGGTAAGGAAGGGGTAGCAAATATTGAAGGATCATTAGGGGAGGAAAGAGGGAATATAAATGTGTAAATTCAAGGATTATGTTTTTTAAAAAAAGGGGTTGGTGCAAAAAAGGGTTCATAGAAGTGTGTATGCACTGGAGAAGAGAGGGTGTAGAAGAGAGAGAGAGAGATTTTGGGGATGTTAAGTAAAATGTATAGGGAACCTTTGAACCAAGTGGAGAGAATTGTGGTAGGGGCCCAAAAGCTAAAGTAGGAGAAACTTTAGAGAGGGTGTGGGGGTAATTTTTGGGCCAGGTGTAAATGATAAGGAAGCCTTTGATTGAATTTTTTTTAGAAAGGGGGTTTAATTATATGTAATACATATTTAAGAAAAAAGGAAAAAACAAGTATGCAAGAACGATGTAGGATGAAATTAAGTTTTTGTTGAACTAGTTTTGGTAGATAAAAGAGTCGAATAACGTCGAATATACATGTTTATAGAGGGGCTACAGAATATCAGATCACTTTTTATTGTAGCTACCGAATAAAAGGTAGTGGGGATACAATAAAAAGAAGAATCAATTAAGAAATAGGTAAGGTTTAAAAAAAAGAGAACAGTTAGGGAAGATAAGACAACTTTTGGGGGGATAGGGGGTATGAGAGTATGGCAATGGGGTTTGAAGATGTATGGGGTAGGTTTAAAATGTAGTTTTATGTTCAAAAATTTTTGTGGTTACAGGAAAGTGGGGTGGGGGGGAAGAAGGCGATTGGTAAAATAAAGAGGGTAAAGAGATAGAAAGGGAAAAAAGTTGCATATAAGGGTTTTTTACAAAGTAAATGGGGCAAAGGAAGAGTATTGGAGAAAAAAAAAAGAAGGCTAAAGAAGGGTGAACAATGAAAAAAAAGAAAAAATAGAGAGTGGGTGAGAGTTATAAAACCATTTTTTTTGAAATAAAAAAAGTTTTGGAGTGAGATTAACGTTTAGGAAGTTTAGGGAACAAATGGTTTTGTCATTAAAAAATAGGAGAGGAGAGTTTTAAATGGAGAGTAGAGGTATCGGAAGATGGAGGGAATATTTTGGGAATTGTTAAATGTGAAATAAAGAAACTGTGAATTTTGTTATAGGGCAAGAGGAAAACATCTTGTAGGAGTGAGGGGGAGCCTTGTGAGTGTGGGGGAGTTTGTGAGGCAGGGGTGTGAAAGGGGGGAAGGGAGCTGGGGTGGTGGATAATATAGAAATGTTTTAAAAACAGGGGGGAATAGTTTTGGAGTGGTTGGGGCTGTTATTTAAAAAAATGTATGGAAAGGGTAATGTACCCAGGGATTGGGGAGAGAGCATGATAGTTTCCTTTTTTATAAAGGCAAAAGGGGGCAAAGAAGTGCAAAAATTAAGGAGGGTAAGTTGGGAAAATGTATGGTAGGTTATTTTTGAAAGAATTAAAAGTAAGATGGAGAGTAGGGGGAGATGAACAAGGAGGCTTTTGGAAAGGTAGGGAGGGGTGTAGACCAAATGTTTACAGTGAAACATAGGGGAACAGTATTTAGATAAAACAAAGAGGGGTTTTTTGGCATTTATGGTTTTTGGAAAAAAAGGATAGAAAAGGGTGGATAGGGGGCAAGTGGCGGTTTTTGCAGGCTTGGGTATGGAGGTAGGGTTTCGAAAACGTGAAGAGTTTTTACGAGGAAGTGAGGCTCAGGGTAAGTATAAAAGGGAAAAAGGGGGGTTTTTTCCCCGTAAAAATGGGCCTTAGATAAGGATGTGTGATGTCACCATGGTTGTTCAAAATATGGATGGGGGGGTAAGGAAGTGAATGTGGGGTCTTGGCAAAAGGGGGTGGATTAAAAGGTAAAGTCAAAAACAAAGTGGGAGTTGTACAGTTGCTTTTTTTTTAGACACTGTGTCTTGGGAAAATTCTGAAGAGAAGTTTCAGAGGTTGGTGGGGAATTTGGTAGGGTTTAAATGAAAAATTAAAAATGAATATAGGAAAGAGTAAGGGGTTTTGGGATAAAAAGATTGGGTTTTTAAAGATTTGGGTATCGATAGGAGGGGAAAGGGATGGGGGAGATGTATGTTTTAGATATTTGGGAGTGGCTGTGCACAAAGGGTCATGAAAGAGAGGTGAAACAAAAAATTGATGAGGGGAAAAAGGGGGAGCGGTGCACAAAAAACTTGTCCTTTGGAAACAAAGAGGGGAATGTAGGAGTATAGTTTTACCAAAGCTTTGTTGGGTGTGAAGTGGGGGGAAATGTTGCGATGGAAAGGCTGGAGTCAGTGGATGAGTGTGGGGGGCAAAAGGTTGTGTGAATATAAGAGAGAATTTGTGTGTGGAAGCTAGGAGGGGTGGGGATTTGCCAAAACTTTTCCAGAGGGCGAGGAAGGTTGTTGAGGGGTTTGTCATGTGAGAAATGAACAAAACAGATGATTTTGGGGTGTAAAAAATGTATTGGAGAGAAAGGTGGGGTAGGGGGCAGTATGGGATGGGTTGGAGGGAGGGGGTAAAGGGGGTTTTTGTGCGAGGAGCTTGGCTTTCACAAGGGATGCGTGAGCGATTGATAGGGGTGAATGGAAAAAAAATGGTTTTTAAAACTTGGCGACTGTTGGGTGTGACAAAATAACATTTTTGAAGGATTCAGGGAAACCGGGAGGCCCGGGCTTGAGTCCTGGAGATGGGAATACGTGCCTGCACTCTAAGGGGGGTTTTTTAATGTTGGTTTTTAAACTTTGTTAAACACCGCTCTGGCAAACAGTGATGGAGTGAAAGAATGAAAGTTTTTTTTTCAGGCCCCCCCTGCCTTGGGGGGGATTGGCCGATGTGTTAAAAAAAAAATAAAAAAATTTTTATTTTTTTGTTTAAAATTGCAATGGTTTTTTTACAATATTTAGATTGGGGGCAGAGAAAACCTTATCTTGCCGAGTCATTTTGGGCAGACTTAACCTAATACTTGTAGGCGTTGAGTTAGGGAGGGGGAAGACGGTAAATGCAAAAAGTCATTTCACTCTATTGCTAATATGAGGGGTACAATTTTGACAACCCCTTTTATTTTTAACCCCTTTTAGGTTGGTGGGATACAGTATGGGTTCACGCCAGGGTTGGTGCCATCCTAGCACACGTATATTTTAGCCCCCTTTAAATCTAGCGAGAGAAAGTGGTAGGCTTCTATGAAAGAATGGGCTATGTGGTCAGTGCGAACGTATAAAAAAAAATCGTGCAGACACGTGTATAATGAGAACAAAAAAACTCCCGTTTATGTTTAAAACAGCAACTTTCGGCATTTTCTTTGGTATTTATGGGTTTTATTCTAGTTTTCCCGGTCTCATTTTATAGGGAAAGGGAAAACAAATTTCAGAAATTGAGATGATTTTGGGTTTGGTTTTTACAATGAAAAGACCTTTTATTTAGCTCAAAATAGCAAAATGTTCGATTTTTGCCAAATTTC
>NC_069401.1:82215196-82238826 GCF_026875155.1 Cherax quadricarinatus | reverse complement strand
GGGGTAGGGTTGGTAGCAGCAACCGCCCAGGGGGGGTCTACCGCCCTGCCAAGTGAGTGTTAAAACGAAAGCCTGTAATTGTTTTACATGATGGTGGAATTGCTGGTGTCTTTTGTCTGTCTCATAAATATGAAAGATTACAGGTAAGTCTTGCTACTTCTACTTACACTTACGTCACATCTACATACATGTACAAGCATATATATACACCCCCCTCTGGGTTTTCTTCTATTTTCTTTCTAATTCTTGTTCTTGTTTATTTCCTCTTATCTCCAGGGGGAAAGGGGAAAACAGAATTCTTCCTCTTTTAAGCCTTGCGTGTCGTAAGAGGCGACTAAATCCCGGGAGCAAGGGGTAGTAACCCCTTCTCCTGTATATATTACTAAATTTAAAAGGAGAAAAACTTCAGTTTTTTCTTTTGGGCCACCCCACCTCAGTGGGATACGGCTGGTACGTTGAAAGAAGAAAAAGGGAAGTTATAATGGCTGTTGGTAAATAGTTTTGGGTTTGTCTTGATGTACTTTCCTATTAAATTTAATCTAATAGCCAGAATGTTTTTAAAACCCTTTCAGGGTCCGTCCGTAGATCTACGGCTTTTCATTCAGGGTCCAAACCGTAGATCTACGCATGAGCTCAGCTCACTCTGATAAAACTGTGAGTGGTTCATTTGGGCCTAGATATGAGAGAATACATCTATGTGGTATGGTGCACCACATAAAAACAGATCCTGCCACCCCTGTGTAAAATGAGGGGAAAAAAAATAAAATCATGATTTTTCAATTAAAACAGCAACTTTGCCAGTGTTTTTTCGTATATTTTTTTAGTTGTATTTGCGATTTTCTTGGTCTCTTTTGGGATAGAAGGGAAAAGGACATATTACAGAAATAGAGATGATTTTGATTGGTTTTAGCATTGGAAATGGCTTGAAACTGAGCTCAAATTTGCGGAAATGTTAAATTTTTGCCGATATTCAAGAGTAAACAAACGACCTCACACGTCTAATACACGTCAGCTGGTGGGTTAATATACATTCACAAAATATGGTGATGTATTTATACAATTATTACAGTATTGCATAAACAGAAATCTTCTATTTTTTGGTGTGAATAAAAATTATTTTTGTGAATAAAAAATCAAAATGGAATTTATTTGTTTAAAGCCTCAAAAAAAAAAACTAATGAACAGAGGAAATGTTAGTTTAGTGCCAGGAATGCCTACATTGTTCATTTGGACCTATTTTGAAATTGGGGAATATTTTGAACTTCGTGGTTTAAATTGGCCAAATTAACAATTTCCGTCACTTTTTTTTGTAGTTGAAAACAGTTGATTGGCGATTTCTTGTGTTCATCGATAGAATGAAGTAATACTAGTGAAATAGCTAAGAATTTGGTTGATTGGAATAATGTTTAAATTTGGGCCCAAAATGGGAGTAAAGTCGGCAAAATCGCCGATTCGTAAATATCGCTGCACAATCAAAATTCGCAGAGAGCATTAATTTCGTCAATTTTCCCCCAAATTTCGTTTCTTTTTGTTTTATTACCTTCACAAAAAGATTCTCTACGATTTCAAAAGAAAAAATAAAAAATTTTTTTTGAAAATTTTTGGGGAATGGTGCGTGACTCCAGATTTGGACCTTGGACCTGAAAGGGGTTAATTAGCCCTTTAAAAAAGGCCACACCGACCCCCCCCCCTTAGCTGGAAGGGGTCGCTTCCTTCCCGTCTCAAAGGGGCCCCCCCCCTTCTGAATAGTGGGCCGGGACTTTTTAATTGGGCCCCTGACGGGGGAGTATCGTCAAATATTGTAAGCGGTATACATGACCCGGGCCCCCACCCCGTGGGAGCATGGTTGTAAGTAAGTGGAGTATGTCGAGGGTGTAAGTTGGATGATAGGTGTAATTCATTGTTTTTTTGTGCTTGAAATGCTAAAAAAGTCACCATGGGCCAAGGAAAGTGGGTGCCACCCCTTTAGTAAAAAAAGTGGGAACACGATCAAATTTTAAAAAAGGGAAAAATCATTGAAAAATAAAAGAGCAGGTGCGTGTTACAGAACTTGCAGGTTGTATGGAAACCACATTAACCATCATTTCGATTGGGGGCAACGGGAAAAGGAAAATACAGGTGTTTTGTTGCAAAAGGGGTAGATATGCTGAAAAAAAAGAGATTGAAAACCCCTGAAGAAGGGGAAAAAGGGTTATTGTTAAAATTAGAAACGTGCAACTCTTGGGTATCTTTATTGGGAAACGTTTCACCACAGGGCTTCTCAGTCCAAAAAAGGGAATCTTGAAGAACAGGGGGGGAAATGAGGAAATCAGCCCCTCGCCTTGAGTCGATGTGGTCAGCCCATCATCTTAAAATAAAAGGGGCAAAAGTGAAGAAGGGTTATAAACCATAGGGGAGGGGGTGCAGCGTTCGGTGGTGTCACTTTTTTTCATTGGGGAAGTAGGTCATCCCAAAAGGGTTTAGGAAAGCGAAAAAAAATTTCCCCAAAATTTTTAAGACCCCCAAGAAGTTGCAGTGTCTGACAGGTTGTAGTTAATGTTAGAAAAACCGAAAATGTCGGTTCTTAAACCCATTGATCGTGGCCAGGCCTCTGACTTCTATAATGATGTGAGTGGATTGTGATTTTATTGCTCTTATGTCATTCGAGTAGTGATTGTGAGGAAACATATTCCCCCATTTAAAATGTCGGTTTATACCCCGCCGCTGCGTCTGATAGTTTTCCCCATGCAGTGCCCGGGGACGGAGCACATCCTGGAGTACACCCCGGGGCCCCTACACCATGAATAGACAGTGAAAGGAGGTGATTGGTACATTTGGGCTGGATGACCAAAGGCATCGTAGGTGGTGGTTTGTGGTGGGGTAGTGCAGGGCCTGATGATCACCCCCCAGCTGGGACCCCGTGTGACCCCAATTTCAAGGCCCAAAGCGGAGTGTCCCCACCCCCAAAACCACAACCACAACTACCAGCACAACCGTTAGATTCCAGTATCACCAGCAAACTGTATCTGGGTTTGGGGCGCAAAACCCCAATTTTGTTCCCAAGTCCCCCCACTTTGATGACTCTCAAAGGGATTTACTACTTGCCCCCTTGGGAACCCGGCCAGTGAAGGGAAATTTCTTTGAACTTTCATTGACCAGCCCTTGAGGAAACTATTGTCAGGGAAAGTAAAAATATTTTGGGTCACCAGGGGAAAATAAAATTCATATCACCACTCAAGATACACCGGGGGAAAAAGACAACTATTTCAGAAATGTATTTTCTTTTTGCAACAAAAATGTTTGCTCTGTCTATAAGCAATATAAAAGTACTGGTCCACGAGGCTAAATTTTTACCCCCGTCTTTTGAAAAATTTCCCCCCTGAAAGGTTTTCTTATTTATGTATGTTGCCTTCTCCCACAAAACCCGGCCTGACAGAAATGACAGGTTATAAGATTAGAAATGTTTTTATGTTTTGAAACAAAAGTTCAAAATGTACTTTTATCCATTCAAAAATCTTGTACTTTACGAGTCCTTGATTTTGTTCAAAGGTTAGGGCTGTCGTTCAAAACAGATTTTTTCGAGCAAGAGGAAACGCTTTTGGGATAAAACTGTTTGTTCTTTGGCTGTACAGTGGCCTAGTATTGGTTTTTTGTTGTATACCGGGAAGTAAAAAAACTGAAAGATACCAGGTATTATTGGGGGATTTCAGGTGACGTAGTGAGAAGCATGAAGACCTTTTCTTGGTTTTAAGGGGATAATTATGCAGTGGAAAATCAAAAAATCGGCTTAATCACTCCCGGGGTAGTTCTAATTTCGAAAAAATCTGAATTTGAATATTTTTTCCATAAGAAAATAAGGAAATACAATTAATCCGTTCCAGAAACCCAAAAATATTCACACAAAAAATCTTTTAAGAAATTTAAATTTCAGGGGGTTTGGGCTTCAGCAAGGTGCATGAGCGTGTTTGATGGAGTGAATGGGGACGAATGTACTTGGGCCGCGATCTGTTTGGGGTGTGAGCAGGGTATTTTGTGAAGGTTCAGGGAAAAAAAGGTTATTTTTTATATAGTCGGACTTGAGTCCGGAAATGGGAAGTCAATGCCTGCACTTTAAAGGAGTGGTTTGGAAAATTTGGAGTTTGGAGGGATATGTTTTGTTTTCTTTATTTTGTATATGTTCTAAAATGTTTTATTCTGGGCACTCTGCAAAAGCGGATAAAGTGTGAGTGTGGTTTAAAATTTTAATGATGAGAAAATATTTTCTTTTTTTTGGGGTTTTCTTTCTTTTTTGGGTCACCCTGCCTCGGTGGGAAACGACCCCTTGTTTAAAAAAAAAAAAAAAAAAAATATAAAAAAATACATAAAATAATTAAATGTAAATTAAAATTTTTATTCCTTTTTGAAGATTTTGATGGCATCTGGAAGTAGGGGGGAGGAGAGAGGGGTTGGGGTTAGGTTTGGAGGGAGAATCCCCCCCCTGGGATTCAGGTAAAAGCCCTCTCTGGCTGCCCCCACCATGTTTAAAAATTGTGTAGCCACTACATTCTTAAAAATCTCAAAAAAGCCCCTTTGGCCTTAAAAAACCTATCAGACTGGTTCCGGAGTTTTCTGTACCAGTCGCATGCACTTCCTTGCCCTTTTTGCAAATAATCGTCTCTGAAACACTATCGCCTGCAATCTCTTTAAATCCTTGATCCACACCAGCAACAACTTCTCAGCCTCTTCAACTATTTGTGATCTTTTTTTGGTTAGCATATTAACACCTTTCGCAATATAAGCTTCCTTGATTTGTTCTTACTTTGCCAGGATAGAACCGATGGTCGACTTGTTTTCCCATACATCCTGGCAAGCGCAACAAGTCTCACACCACTCTCATACTTCTGTATTATTTCCTTCTTCACATCTATGGTGTTTCTCACTTTCTTTACCACAGGGGTACCACTAGCAAGTTTCTTTGGGCCCATGGCAGCTTATTTCACAGTCCCACAAACACTAAACACAACGAAATAATCGTAAAATTTGTGAATGAGAGCACAGGTTAGTGTTCACTCAAGCATAAACAAGGCTAGACTGCTCACGGCGCCTGCACGGGGATGCGGACAGAGTGGGCCAGCGGACAGGCCCGTACCCAGTGGTCCGAAATTTGAAACGTGTTCGATTTTTGGTACACAGTTTGTCCGAAAAAATGGTCTTATTTTCGAAACGTTCGATATTTGGTACGTTTGATTTTCAAGGTTCCACTGTATACTGATAACTGGTACACAAGCCCTATACTCAGTGATTTCTTGCGAGTGAACATGGCAGATGTGTTGTGGCACAGTGTGTTCTAATCATAAACATATGCCCAGGTTCAACGCAGGCACTCGTGGTGAAGAGGTGCAGGTGTTTACTGCCAATGACATCATGGCATTACGGTGGCATGACAAACAAGATGTCACATAGTTGACAACCATTTACCCTAACGAAATGCAAGACAGTGGCAAAGTTGATAGAGTGACTAATGAATGTATTTGAGAACCAGTGACAGTGATTGATTATACACAAAACATGCGTTTGGTTGACAAATGTGACATGCAGATTGGCTTTGTTGATTGTGTTCGTAAGAGTTACAAGTGGTACATGAAACTTTTCTTCCATCTCATGGGCATTTCAATGCTCAATGCATATAATATGTTCCAAGTGAAGACTGGCAACAGACCACCGTATGGTGAATTTTGTTTGTCTGTTGTCAGACAACTCGTAATGAAATACCAGGTAACAACAACTGCTATACAAAACCGCCCTCGATCTCCTCAGGATATACCCAAGCGTTCGAGGAGGGAAGGTGATCACTTCATAATACAGCTTCCTGCTACTAAGAAGAAATTTGCTCAGAAGAGATGTGTTGTCTGTTTACAAACAAAACGACAGCAACAAAGACGCACAGACACTCAGATTATGTACGAGGAATGTAAGGTACCTCTGTGCTTGGTGCCTTGTTTCAAGGAGTTCTACAAGCTGCAACAGTTCTAAAAATATGTCCAGTGATTGTACATATATAAATATATGATAGAACGTTAGTATTATACAAGATTTGTGCATGTTTATTGTAATAAACAAAAGTGGTAAACAGTATTATAATAACTTTAGTGTAGTTATTGTGTTCAATACAGTGAGTTTATATATATACATTATATACAGTATTGGTCTCACAGGCCACAAATGTTACTAGGAAAAGAAAAAGTATAAAAAATGTAAAATAAAGAAATACGAGTTTGCGGAAATCGCCAATGTTGCCACCACCCAGTCATTTTGGGTCAACTTCTCGCCTCTGTATCTCGGTAAGTACTGATCAGAAATTTCTTTTTTGTTTTATTACCTTCACAAAAATATACTCTTTAATTCTGTTAGATTTTTTTTTTTTTTTCAAAATTTTCTTGGACACTGGGGCACCACTTCCGATTTTTGCCTTGGACCCTGAAAGGGTTAAGGTAAGAAATACAGTTATTTCTGTTACATTTGTAATATTAAGCAGTGAAAACAACATGATACATCACAACAATGAGCTATAATTACATATTCACTTTTATTTTTGTAAGATCTCTTGGTCTAAAAAAAGTTGTTTGGCTTTTGGGGGCTCGCAGGAATGTAATCCTATTTTTTCCCATAAGTTCTTCAGTTCATTGAACATGGTTTTACCTAACACGGTGTTTACAGGAACGTAACTACCGTGTTAAATGACGGTCTGCTGTATACAATTATTGCAATATTGCATAACAGTAAATCTTCTATTTTCTGGTGTGAATAAAAATTCATTATGTGAATAAAAAATCAAAATGAAAATTCATTTGTAAAGCCTGAAAACGTAACTAATAAACAGAGGAAATGTTAGTTTAGTGCCAGGAATGCCTGCATTGTTTATTCTGGATGCTATTTTGAAATTGGAATGTTTTGAACTTTCTGTTAAATTGGCCAAATTACCAATTTCCGATCACTTTATTATTTTTTTATTTTTATTAACTCACTTGCTGATTCCCACCAAGGCAGGGTGGCCCGAAAAAGAAAAACTTTCACCATCATTCACTCCATCACTGTCTTGCCAGAAGGGTGCTTTGCACTACAGTTTTTTAACTGCAACATTAACACCCCTCCTTCAGAGTGCAGGACTCAAGTCCGGCCTGCCGGTTTCCCTGAATCCCTTCATAAATGTTACTTTACTCACACTCCAACAGCATGTCAAGTATTAAAAACCATTTGTCTCCATTCACTCCTATCAAACACGCTCACGCATGCCTGCTGGAAGTCCAAGCCCCTCGCACACAAAACCTCCTTTACCCCCTCCAACCTTTCCTAGGCTGACCCCTACCCTGCCTTCCTTCTACTACAGACTGATACACTCTTGAAGTCATTCTGTTTTGCTCCATTCTCTCTACATGTCCAAACCACCTCAACAACCCTTCCTCAGCCCTCTGGACAACAGTTTTGGCAATCCTGCACCTCCTCCTAACTTCCAAACTACGAATTCTCTGCATTACATTCACACCTCACATTGCCCTCAGACATGACATCTCCACTGCCTTCTCGCTGCAACATTCATCACCCATGCTTCACACCCATATAAGAGCGCTGGTAAAACTATACTCTCATACATTCCCCTCTTTACCTCCAAAGACAAAGTTCTTTGTCTCCACAGACTCCTAAGTGCACTGCTCACCCTTCTCCCCTCATCAATTCTATGATTCACCTCATCTTTCATAGACCCATCCGCTGACACGTCCACTCCCAAATATCTGAATACATTCACCTCCTCTATACTCTCTCCCTCCAATCTGATATCCAATCTTTCATCACTTAATCTTTTTGTTATCCTCATAACCTTACTCTTTCCTGTATTCACTTTTAATTTTCTTCTTTTACATACCTACCAAATTCATCCACCAACCTCTGCAACTTCTCTTCGGAATCTCCCAAGAGCACAGTGTCATCAGCAAAGAGCAACTGTGACAACTCCCACTTTATGTGTGATTCTTTATCTTTTAACTCCACGCCTCTTGCCAAGACCCTCACATCACTTTATTTGGTAGTTGAAACAGATGACTGGGCAATTTCTTGTGCTCAGTCAATAAAATAGAAGTAATATTAGCAAAATAACTAAGAATTTGGTCGACTGGAATAATATAATTGGCCTAAAATGGAAGTCAAAGTCGGCAAAATCCCCAATGCATATTTATTGCTGGCACAACAAAATTTGTGAGAGCATGATTTTGTCAATTTTCCATCAAATTTCATACTTTTTGTTTTATTATATTCAGAAAAAGATTCTCTACCATTTCTTAACCCTTAAATGGTCCAAACGTATATATACGTTCTCTCGTGTAGCGCTCCAAACGTATATATTTGTTTTTTCATTCATTCAAAATTGGAGCCATAGGCCTGAGTCGCCTAGACATGAGAGAATGGGTGTGCGCAGTATACAAAAAATCTGGGATGCGTGGGTACCACATGGTAGGACCAGTTACATTCAGCTCCATCTTGGGTCAACATCATGGCACATCCTCGTGATTCACTCACGCCTCATCGTATTAACACTCTATTATTCGAAGAAAGTGATATAGATCGTGAGTTTAGTGGATCTGACACCAATGGGGCCAGTAGTATTCAAGGAATTTTTGAAAATGTTGACGATAACCCAGATGACCCTCAGCCCATCACCTCTTGGGTAGCGACACCTGTCCTAGGGGCAAGCACCTCTGGGGTAGCCAGTGTGGCCACAGCAGACCCTAGGCCAAGCACTTCTGGGGTGGCCAGTGTGGCCACACAAGACCCTGGGCCAAGCACCTCTGGCGAGTGTTACCCATAGGCAACTTCACAAGAGGAAACTATCATTTTCCCGGTGTTTTAGTGATAGTAAAAGTGATGTAAGTGATGATGAGATTGATTTAATGCCATTCGAGGATTCATCTAGTGATAGAGAAGTTCATTATTCAGCAGTGAAGCGTACTTTTAGGCGTCATTATCTATGTTCAGGC
Organism: Cherax quadricarinatus; assembly: GCF_026875155.1. Classification (NCBI taxonomy): domain Eukaryota; kingdom Metazoa; phylum Arthropoda; class Malacostraca; order Decapoda; family Parastacidae; genus Cherax; species Cherax quadricarinatus. The sequence continues at coordinate 82,229,839 of NC_069401.1, read as the reverse complement.
AGTGTGCCATATGCAATCCCCAAGGGTTGTGGCAGGTCAGGTTCCAAAACCCCGGCCACCGATAGTGAAAGTGATTATGAAGGCGAGTATGTGGGGATGGAGGAAGTAGTGGTGGGTAGCACGGTGCCTGAACCATATGGCGCAGTGCATGGACAGACAAAGGACCGCCTGGCATCCCCTCAAACCATGTGCTGCCTCCACTCCTGTCCCTCCTCTCCCTCGCCCATGCCACAGGTCCACTCTGCACCATATAATCGTGAGTGGAACTGGACACAAAGTAATATTCGTGCCACAGCCTTGTGATTTTGATGTGAGTGGAAGTGGTATCCAGCCAGAATGTCCCATAACGAATGAGTCTACAGAGTTAGACTATTTCCAGTTGTACTTTGACAAGCTTATAATGAACTTGATAGTGACCCAGACAAACAATTATTACCGATATGTCATGGACAACATAACAGAGGTTGGAGAATCATCACGGCTGCACAGGTGGAAGGACACAATAGTGGCTGAAATGTATTTATTCTTTGCCACTGTCATGCTTGTGCCACATATCTATAAGCACAATATACGTAATTACTGGTCCACAGACCACTTCATCAGTACTCAGTCTTCCATGGCCTCCTTCCCTGCAACAGATTCACTCTGTTGCTACGAATGTTGCACTTCTCAGACAGGAATACGCCAAACAGAAATGACCTTCTATACAAAATTCGGGAAGTGTTTATGTATTTGAAGTAGAAATTCATTGCATGCTTTTATCCCGTCAAGAACATTGTTGTTGATGAGTCCTTGATTCTGTTCAAGGGACGCTTGTCATTCAAGCAATATATACTGAGCAAACGTAATCGCTTTGGTATAAAACTTTTTGTTATGTGTGACTGTGAGAGTGGTCTTGTGTTGGATGTTATTGTATACACCGGGAAAAATTTACACTCGATGATGACAGATGGATGTTGGGCATTCCGGTGATGTTGTTTGCAGGATGATGGAACCATACCTTGGCAAAGTACACAGACAACTTGTATACAAGCCTATGCTTGCTGATTTCCTACATGTGAACAATACTGATATATGTGGAACAGTGAGAGGGAATAGAAAAACATATGCCATGGTTCAGTGGAGGCAGTGTTTTAGGTGCAGTGCAAGTGTTTCATGCTAATGACATCATGGCACTGATGTGGCATGACAAACGGGACATGACATTGCTGTCAGCCATCCACAGAAACGAGATGGTACAGACAGACAGACTTATCAAGTTCAACAAAGAACCTATTGTAAAGCCAGCTGCTGTCGTGGACTATATGAACAACATGCGACTAGTTGACAAGTGTGACATGATGATAGGGTTTGTTGACTGTGTGTGTGTGTAGGAGTTGCAAGTGGTATATAAAACTGTTTTTTTCACCTTGTAGACATTGCAGTGCTCAATGCATTCAATATGTACGAAATAAAGACTGGAAAACGACAACGTTTGCAGAATTCTCTCTGAATGTTGTCAAATAGATAGCAAGAAAGTATGGTACCACACCTGTACCTGCCCCCAACAGCGACCTGTCACACCACAGCGTGTCCCCCAACCACAACCAGTGGGGGAAGTGCCAGACCAAATCACTCCTAACTGTCACTATCTGGTACCAATACTACCTACCCAAAAGAAGAAGAATGCCCAGAAAAAGTGTGTTGAGTGTGCTACCACCAAAAAGTGGCCCCAATAGCGGAAGGACACAGGATTCATTTGTCACCAGTGTGGGGTGGCACTCTGTATGAATCCATGCTTCATGGAGTATCATACAATCGTGGAGTTCTAGAAACATAAGTGGGACATGTAAATACTTGTATATAGTTGTAGATAATAGAATGTGATTCAGCCAGGTGTGCAAATCACCTGTCAGTGTGTACATGTGTGTTTATGACAATATGATAATAATTTTGTATATAATATTGGTGTATAAACAACAATTGGCATTGAAATCAAAAGATTTGCCATAAAACATAATTATCATATCATGAAAACCAAGAAAATTAAAAAAAATGGAAGAAAACGGCAAATATGTAGAATTTCTGCAAGCGGCAGTGCTCCATATTGCCGTCAGGTGATCACCAAGTGCCAACTTCGCGGCCTCATATCTCGGTAAGTAATGACTCTGAAAAAAAAATTTATTCTAAAACACTTAAAAAAATGTGCTCTTTTTTTTTTTTTTTTTTTTTCCAAAATGTTCAGGGCGCTGCGCGAGTGAACGTATATATACATTTGGACCATTTAAGGGTTAAGAAAAAATAAAATTGTTTTATAAATTCTTGGACCCTGGCTGTCACTCTGAGATTTGGCCTCTGCACCTTGGATTTTCAGAGTGGTAGACTAGTAACAGTTTAATTTTTCAGTCTCTACTAGCAGTACCACACAACAAGAGTGTTAGCCTGTCTTTCATGGTCTTGTGTCCTGGTAATGATTTTTCTTTTTGTGCGATGTAGGTTTTCTCTTAGGCATTCTTTTCCAAAATAGGCTGGTTTCATGACACTTAAAAACTTGTTGAGGAATAAATCCCTCAGTGGCAGTCTCCCCATGTCTTACTACATTATGAATTGCACTCCTCTTTTCAAATCTATTTAACCGACCCCTACTTGCATTAACCCTTTGACTGTCGAAGGGCCCAATCCTGAAGTGTCTCCTGGTGCCGCAAAATATTCGAAAAAAAAAAAATTATTTTCTTATGAAAATGTTAAGATTATTTTTCTGATTATTTTAGTCCCAAAAAAAAAAATTTCCCATGAGTACTTACCGAGATATAGAGTCCTGAAGTTTGCTGAAATTGATCTGCGAGCGGCGACTGCCGGTCACCCGGTAAACTTTGATTTACTTGTATTTGATGGTTTCTTGCTTTTTTCACTATTTTATTTTTTCACATAACTTTTGTGGCCTGTGAGACCAAATTATTGTGCATGGTCAAATATACACTCATTGAATGTAACACAATTATAGCAAAAACACTCGTATCATTATAATGTTGCTAAAACTTGTTTACACAAACAATGTAAACAAATGTTTATTACGATTGTTTTATAATATATATACATATGTACAATCACTGGACTCTTTTCTAGAAGTGCTGCAGCTTGCGGAATTCTTTGAAACATGGGTATAAGCACAATGGTGTCTTACACTCCTCACACATAAAACGAGTGTCTCTGCATTTTTGTGGGCGTTTTGTGGTATGTCCACAGACAAAACACCTCTTCTGAGCATTTTTCTTGGCAGTAGTAGCAGGCAGTGGTATGGGGTAGTGATCACCAGGCCTCAGACGAGAGGACATGTGTTGATAATTTCGTGGATGCTGGTCTATTGCAGGTGTTGTTTCTTGGTACTTGAATATTATTTGTCTGATGACTGACAAACAAAATTCACCATATTTGGGTTTGTTCTTGGTCTTCAACTTATACATATTATAAGCATTCAGCATGGAAATGTCAAGAAGATGGAAAAACAGTTTTATATACCACTTATAACTCTTGCGAACACAGTCAGCAAACCTAATCTGCATGTCACATTTGTCGACTAAGCTCATATTTAGGTTATAATCCATCACAGCTGCAGGTTTTACAATGGGTTCATTGGTCTCTCTATTCTGCTTGCCAGTGTCTACCATTTCGTGTCGGTGAACTGATGTCAGCAGTGTGACATCACGTTTGTCATGCCACCGAAATGCCATGATGTCATTGGCAGCAAACACCTGCACTTCACCTCTACGACTGCCAGCATCGAACCTAGGCATATGTTTACGATTTCTACGCACTGTGCCACACACATCTGTCATGTTCACTCGCAAGAAATCACTGACTATAGGGCTTGTGTACCAGTTGTCAGTATATAAAATATGCCCCTTACCAAGATATGGCTCCATCATTGTTCTAACCACATCACCAGAGATACCCAGTAACTTCCTGGTATCTTCCATTTTTTTAAACCGCCAGTGTACACAATTATATCCAAAACCAGACCAGTTTTGCAATCACACAGAACAAATAACTTTATACCAAAGCTTTTCCTCTTGCTTGGTATATACTGCTTGAATGAGAGTCTTCCTTTGAACAAAATCAAAGACTCGTCAATAACAAGCTTCCTGAAGGGATAAAAATACATACAGCACTTTTGTTTCAGGTACATAAACACACGTCTGATCTTATATAACCTGTCGCTTCTGTCAGGCCTGGTTTTGTCTGAAAAGTGTAACATACGTAACAGTAACACAAATCTATTCACTGGTATAATGTCACTGAAAGCAGGGGTTGAAATCAGGCAGTCTGTCGCCCAGTATGTGTTGACACTATGCTTATACACATGTGGCATAAGCATTATTGTGGCAAAGAACAGATACATCTCTGCCACAGTTGTGTCCTTCCACTGGTGTAGGCATGATCTTGGTGACAGAATAGTGTTTGCCATGGTGTACTCATAGTATGTATTGCTTTCCCTGACAATAATGTCCATCAGGGGTTCAATCGAGAACAACTGAAAGCATTCCAGTTCAGTGGGATTGTTCCCAAGTGTACATGATGGCAGTATTCCACTTTGTCCTCCATCAAAGTCATGGGGATTGGGAACAAACTCGTCATCTTGCTGCCAATCCCAGATGCGGTCAGCTGGCGCGTTCTGGATATTGTAATGTGGTTGTGGTTGTGCAGGTTGTGGTTGTGGTTGTAGGAGTGTGGGTCGGCGAGGCTGGTTGTAGTTGTGCAGAGTCAGCAGCGCGGGTAGTAGCGTGCCCGCTGCTGGTGTCACATGACTCATGCCACCATCACTATCACCACCACCGCCTGCTGACTCACTCACATCATTTATACCCAATCGTAACAATATCATCATCTTCACTATCAGGACGTGGTGTAGGGCCACGGGATGTGCTCCGAGATGTACTCCTTCCTCTTGGAAGAGCATATGGCACACTACCAGACCGCATGCGACGTCGTATATACTGCCGCCTTCACTGGGAATATTCACCCTCACTGTCACAACTAGAACTGCTTTCAATAACCTGAAATCACTATCACTATCACTTGCACTGCTCACATCTGAGTCTTGTACACGGGCAAATAGTTTCTCCTTTCGTCCTGGTACAGGTGAACAAGAACGAGCTGGCCCAGCACCAGAGGTGGAAGGTTGTGGGTCATCTGGGTTTTCATCACTAATTATGTTATCCTGGGTAATTTTCTCGGTCCACACCCGCTTCAAAACCAGGGAATCACTTTCACTGACACTATCATCACTGTTTGAGCTATCACTTGGGAACAAAAGACCTCCAATCCGCCGAGGAGTGAGGAACTTCTTACCGCGAGGCATGGTGAAAATGGACTACCAACATGGCGTTCCCACAATGTACCGCTGAGTCCCAGATTTTTTTCACAGGGTGCACACCGACCACTGAGACCCATTCTCTCTCGTGTAGGCCTACCAGCCCTCTCCCGCTTGATTGAAGCTGCTAGAATTTATGCGTATAGATATGTCAAACACGTATCTCCCATGACGTATATATACGACCGCGACAGTCAAAGGGTTAAATTCATTCACTTTCAGCACTGTTTTCTGGGATGTCTCACCTAAGATCACTATATGACTGCTTTTCTTTTAGGTTTGTTTGAATCACTACTATTTTTTTTGAAGCCAAGATTACTTATTTTCAATGAAAATGTTTAAAAAAAAAAACACAGAATAACAAGAAAAATTTTGTTATATTTTCTTAGGAAATGCTACAGAATTTTTTTTTCTGAAGGTAATAAAACAAAAAGTACGAAATTTGATGGAAAATTTACTAACTTACACTCACGAATTTTAATGCGCCAGCGATTTTTATGCATCAGCGATTTTGCCTAATTTGACTCCTGTTTTAGGCCAATTACATTATTCCACTTGACCAAATTCTTAGCTATTTCACTAGTATTACTTCTATTTTTTCAATTGAGCACAAAAAATTTCCCAGTCAACTATTTCAACTACCCAGTAAAGTAATCAGAAATTAGTAATTTGGCCAAGTTCACACAACGTTTAAAATATTCCAGTTTCAAAATAGGGTCCAGAATAAACAATGTAGGCATTCCTGGCACTAAACAAACATTACTTCTGTTTATTAGTTATGTTTCCAGGCTTTACAGATGAAGTCCTCTTGATTTTTTATTCACATAAAGAATTTTTATTCACACCAAAAAGTAGAAGATTTACTGCTATGGAGTTTTGTAATAATTGTATAAATAATATTAGCACATTTGTGAATGTATATTAGACCTACCAGTTGATGTGTATTAGACGCATGACATCATTTCTTTGCTCTTGAACATCGGCAAAAATCGAACATTTCCGCTACTTTGAGCTCAATTTCAAGCTATTATCAGTACTAAAATGAATCAAAATCATCTCTGTTTCTGTAATATAAATAGTAGGTTGGTAGACAGCAGCCACCCAAGGAAGTACTACCGTCCTGCCAGATGACTATGAAACAGAAACCTGCAACTATTTTACATGATGGTAGGATTGCTGGTGTGTTTTTGTCTCATAAACATGCTGGATAACAGGTACAGTGGACCCTCAACCGGCGATGGCATCGATTAACGATAAATCTGACTAGCGATGCATTTTAACGCAAAAATTTTGCCTCGACTAGCGCTTAAAAACCCGACCAGCGCTATTCGTTCCGTACAAGACGCGTCCACTTTGGCCTGAGCGCGCCTCACTTGTCCCGTGGGTGCCAGTGTTTACAAGACAGCCACCGCGGTCACTTCCAAACATACAACTGGAACATTTCATATTATCACAGCCTTTGTAGTGATTGCACCTGCAAAATAAGTCACCATGGGCCCCAAGAAAGCTTCTAGTGCCAACCCTACAGCAAAAAGGGTGAGAATTACTATGGAGATGAAGAAAGAGATCATTGCTAAGTATGAAAGTGGAGTGCGTGTCTCTGAGCTGGTCAGGTTGTATAATAAACCCCAATCAACCATCGCTACTACTGTGGGCAAGAAAACGGTGGGGTGGCCTGGTGGCCTGGTGGCTAAAGCTCCCGCTTCACACACGGAGGGCCCGGGTTCGATTCCCGGCGGGTGGAAACATTCGACACGTTTCCTTACACCTGTTGTCCTGTTCACCTAGCAGCAAATAGGTACCTGGGTGTTAGTCGACTGGTTTTGGGTCGCATCCTGGGGGACAAGATTAAGGACCCCAATGGAAATAAGTTAGACAGTCCTCGATGACGCACTGACTTTCTTGGGTTATCCTGGGTGGCTAACCCTCCGGGGTTAAAAATCCGAACGAAATCTTATCTTATCTTATCTTAACGCAATCAAAGAAGCTGTTCTTGCCAAAGGTGCAACTATGTTTTCGAAACTGAGATCGCAATTGATAGAAGATGTTGAGAGACTCCTATTGGTGTGGATAAACGAGAAACAGATAGCAGGAGATAGCATCTCTCAAGCGATCATATGTGAAAAGGCTAGGAAGTTGCATGACGATTTAATTAAAAAAATGCCAGCAACTAATGATGTGAGTGAATTTAAGGCCAGCAAAGGTTGGTTTGAGAGATTTAAGAAGCGTAGTGGCATTCATAGTGTGATAAGGCATGGTGAGGCTGCCAGTTTGGACCACAAAGCGGCTGAAAAATATGTGCATGAATTCAAGGAGTGCATAGACAGTGAAAGACTGAAACCTGAACAAGTTTTTATTGTGACGAAACAGGCCTGTTTTGGAAGAAAATGCCAAGCAGGACGTACATTACTCAGGAGGAAAAGGCACTCCCAGGACATAAGCCTATGAAAGACAGGCTTACTCTCTTCATGTGTGCTAATGCTGGTGGTGATTGCAAAGTGAAGCCTTTATTGGTGTATCACTCTGAAACTCCCAGAGTGTTCAGGAAAAACAATGTCGTCAAGGCTAATTTGTGTGTGCTGTGGAGGGCAAACAGTAAGGCATGGGTCACTAGGGACTTTTTCTATGACTGGTTACACCATGCATTTGCCCCCAATGTGAAAAATTACCTAATTGAAAAGAAATTAGACCTTAAGTACATCCTGGTATTAGACAATGCTCCTGGTCATCCTTCAGACTTGGCAGAGCGACTTTCTAGGGACATGAGCTTCATTAAGGTGAAGTTTTTGCCTCCTAATACCACACCTCTCCTGCAGCCCATGGACCAGCAGGTCATTTCCAACTTCAAGAAACTGTACACAAAAGCTATGTTTGAAAGGTGCTTTGTAGTGACCTCAGAAACTCAACTGACTCTAAGAGAGTTTTGGAAAGATCATTTTACCATCTTCAATTGTGTAAACATTATAGGTAAGGCTTGGGAGGAAGTGACTAAGAGGACCTTGAACTCTGCTTGGAAAAAACTGTGGCCAGAATGTGTAGACAAAAGGGATTTTGAAGGGCTTGAGGCTAACCCTGAGAATCCTATGCCAGTTGAGGAATCCATTGTGGCATTGGGGAAGTCCTTGGGGTTGGAGGTTAGTGGGGAGGATGTGGAAGAGCTGGTGGAGGAGGACAATGAAGAACTAACCACTGATGAGCTGCTAGATCATCTTGAACAGCAAGAGGGCAGACCTGAGGAAACTGCTTCGGAGGAGGGGATATGAAAATGAAGAAGTTGCCTACTTCTAAGATTAAGGAAATTTGTGCAAAGTGGCTTGAAGTGCAAACCTTTTTTGATGAAAATCACCCTGACACAGCTACTGCAAGCCGTGTTGGCAACCTGTACACTGACAATGTTGTGAACCACTTTAGGAAAGTCATAAAGGAACGAGAGGTACAGGTATCTATGGACAGATATGTTGTGCGACAGAAGTCCAGTGACTCTGAAGCTGGTCCTAGTGGCATTAAAAGAACAAGGGAAGTAACCCCAGAAAAAGACTTGCTACCTCAAGTGCTAATGGAAGGGGATTCCCCTTCTAAACACTAAGAAGATCAACGGTCTCCCCTCCTCCCATCCCATCAATCATCACCAGATCTTCAATAAAGGTAAGTGTCATGTAACTGTGCATGTCTTCTTCAGTTTGTGTGTATTAAAATTAATATTTCATGTGCGTAAAATTTTTTTTTTCAATACTTTGGGGTGTCTTGCACGGATTAATTTGATTTCCATTATTTCTTATGGGGAAAATTAACTTGACTAACGATTATTTCGGTTAACGATGAGCTCTCAGGAACAGATTAATATCGCTGGTTTAGGTTCCACTGTATATCTTGCTACTTCTACTTACACTTAGGTCACACTACACAGGCACACACATGCATGTATATATTCATACACACATCTAGGTTTTTCTTCTAATAGCTCTTGTTCTTTATTTCCTCTATTGTCCATAGGGAAGTGGAAAAGAATCTTTCCTCCATAAGCCATGCGTGTTGTATGAGGCGACTTAAATGACAGGAGCAATGGGCTAGTAACCCCTTCTCCTGTAAACATTTACTAAAATAGAGAAGAAGAAAATCTTTATAAAACTGGGATGCTTAAATGTGCGTGGATGTAGTGCGGATGACAAGAAAGATATGATTTCTGATGTTATGAATGAAAAGAAGTTGGATATCCTGGCCCTAAGTGAAGCAAAGCTGAAGGGGATAGGCGAGTTTTGGTGGGGAGAAATAAATGGGATTCAGTCAGGAGTATCTGAGAGAGTTAGAGGTAAGGAAGGGGTAGCAGTAATATTGAAGGATCAGTTATGGGAGGAGAAGAGGGAATATAAATGTGTAAATTCAAGGATTATGTTTATTAAAATAAGGGTTGGTGCAAAAAGTGGTTCATAGTAAGTGTGTATGCACCTGGAGAAGAGAGGAGTGTAGAAGAGAGAGAGAGAGATTTTGGGAGATGTTAAGTGAATGTATATGGAACCTTTGAACCAAGTGAGAGAGTAATTGTGGTAGGGGACCTAAATGCTAAAGTAGGAGAAACATTTAGAGAGGGTGTGGTAGGTAAGTTTGGGTGCCAGGTGTAAATGATAATGGAAGCCTTTTGATTGAATTTTGTATAGAAAGGGGGTTTAATTATATGTAATACATATTTTAAGAAAAATAGGATAAACAAGTATGCAAGATACGATGTAGGATGTAATTACAGTAGTTTGTTGAACTATGTATTGGTAGATAAAAGACTGTCGAATAGACGTCAGAATATACATGTTTATAGAGGGGCTACAGATATATCAGATCACTTTTTAGTTGTAGCTACAGCGAGAGTGAAAGGTAGATGGGATACAATGAAAATAGAAGAATCAATTAAGAAATAGGTGAAGGTTTATAAACTAAAAGAGAAGGCAGTTAGGGTAAGATATAGACAACTATTGGAGGATAGATGGGCTAGTGAGAGTATGGCAATGGGGTTGAAGATGTATGGGGTAGGTTTAAGAATGTAGTGTTAGTGTTCAGAAGAAGTTTGTGGTTACAGGAAAGTGGGTGTGGAGGGGAAGAAGAGCGATTGGTCGGAAATGAAGATGTAAAGAGAGTAGTAAGGGAGAAAAGTTAGCATATGAGGGGTTTTTTTACAAAGTAAAGTGAGGCAAGAGGAAGAGTATATGGAGAGAAAAAAAAGAGAGGCTAAGAGAGTGGTGAAGCAATGTAAAAAGAGAGAAAATGAGAGAGTGGGTGAGATTTTTATCAACACATTTTTTTTGAAAATAAGAAAAAGTTTTGGAGTGAGATTAACAAGTTTAGGAAGTTTAGGGAACAAATGGATTTGTCAGTTAAAAAATAGGAGAGGAGAGTTATTAAATGGAGAGCTAGAGGTATCAGGAAGATGGAGGGAATATTTTGAGGAATTGTTAAATGATGAAGATAAGAGAAGCTGTGATTTCGTGTATAGGGCAAGGAGGAATAACATCTTGTAGGAGTGAGGAGGAGCCAGTTGTGAGTGTGGGGGAAGTTTGTGAAGGCAGCGGTAGGATGAAAGGGGGTAAGGCAGCTGGGACTTTGGTGGGATAATGATAGAAATGTTAAAAGCAGGGGGGGATATAGTTTTGGAGTGGTTGGTGCTGTTATTTAATAAATGTATGGAAGAGGGTAATGTACCTAGGGATTGGCAGAGAGCATGCATAGTTCCTTTGTATAAAGGCAAAGGGGACATAAGAGAGTGCAAAAATTATAGGAGGATAAAGTCTGGTAAAGTGTATGGTAGAGTTAAATTATTGAAAGAATTAAGAGTAAGATGGAGAGTAGGATAGCAGAAAGAACAAGGAGGCTATAGGAAAGGTAGGGAGTGTGTAGACCAAGTGTTTACAGTGAAACATAGGTGAACAGTATTTAGATAAAGCTAAAGAGGTTTTTGTGGCATTTATGGATTTTGGAAAAGGCATATGACAGGGTGGATAGGGTGGCAATGTGGCAGTTGTTGCAGGCTTGTGGTATAGGAGGTAGGTTGCTGAAAGCAGTGAAGAGTTTTTACGAGGATAGTGAGGCTCAGGGTAGAGTATATAGGAAAGAGGGAGGTTATTTCCCAGTAAAAGTAGGCCTTAGATAAGGATGTGTGATGTCACCATGGTTGTTCAATATATGGATGGGGTTGTAAGAGAAGTGAATGTGAGGGTCTTGGCAAAAGGTGTGGAGTTAAAAGGTAAAGAATCAAACACAAAGTGGGAGTTGTCACAGTTGCTTTTTGCTGATGACACTGTGCTCTTGGAAGATTCTGAAGAGAAGTTTCAGAGGTTGGTGGATGAATTTGGTAGGGTATGTAAATGAAGAAAATTAAAAGTGAATATAGGAAAGAGTAAGGTTATGAGGATAAAAAGATTAGGTTATTAAAGATTGGATATCAGATAGGAGGGAAGAGGATGGGGGAGATGTATGTATTCAGATATTTGGGAGTGGCTGTGTCAGCAGATGGGTCTATGAAAGATGAGGTGAATCATAGAATTGATGAGGGGAAAAGGGTGAGCGGTGCACAAAAAACTTCGTCCTTGGAAGCAAAGAGGGGAATGTATGAGAGTATAGTTTTACCAATGCTCTTGTATGGGTGTGAAGCATGGGTGATGAATGTTGCGATGAAGAGAAGGCTGGAGTCAGTGGAGATGTTATGTGTGAGGGCAATGTGTTGTGTGAATATAATGCAGAGAATTCGTAGTGTGGAAGCTAGGAGGAGGTGTGGGATTGCCAAAACTTGTCCAGAGGGCTGAGGAAGGGTTGTTGAGGTGGTTCTGTCATGTAGAGAGAATGGAACAAAACAGAATGACTTTGAGAGTGTATAAAACTGTATTGGAGAGAAGGTGGGGTAGGGGTCAGTATGGGATGGGTTGGAGGGAGGGGGTAAAGGAGGTTTTGTGTGCGAGGAGCTTGGACTTACAGCAAGCATGCGTGAGCGTATTTGATAGGAGTGAATGGAAACAAATGGTTTTTAATACTTGGCGTACTGTTGGAGTGTGAACAAAGTAACATTTATGAAGGGATTCAGGGAAACCGGCAGGCCGGACTTGAGTCCTGGAGATGGGAAGTACAGTGCCTGCACTCTAAAGGAGGGGTGTTAATGTTGCAGTTTTATAAACTGTAGTGTAAATCACCGCTCTGGCAAGACAGTGATGGAGTGAATGATGATGAAAGTTTTTCTTTTTCAGGCCGCCCTGCCTTGGTGGGGATTGGCCGATGTGTTAATAAAAAAATAAAATAAAATTTTTATTTTTTTGTTAAGATTGCAATGTGTGTTTACATATCATAGTATGATTGGAGCAGAGAAAGCCATTATCTTGCCGAGTCATTTTGGGCAGACTTAACCTAATACTTGTAGGCTAGTTGAGTCTAGGCAGGTGAAGACTGGTAGAATGCAAACAGTCAATATTCACTCTATTGCTAATATGAGGTAGTACAATTTATGACAATCTTATATTTTTAACCCTTTCAGGGTTGGTGGCATACTAGTATGGCTTGCACGCCAGGGTTGGTGCCATCCTAGCACACGTATATTCTAGCACCTTCAAATCTAGCGAGAGAAAGCTGGTAGGCTTACATATGAAAGAATGGGTCTATGTGGTCAGTGCGACACAGTATAAAAAAAAATCGTGCAGCACACAGTGTATAATGAGAACAAAAAAACTCCATGTTTATGTTTAAAACAGCAACTTTGCAGTGCATTTTCTTTTGGTATTTATGGTTGTATTCTAGTTTTCCTGGTCTCATTTTATAGAATGGAAGACATATTACAGAAATTGAGATGATTTTGATTGGTTTCACAATGAAAAGTACCTTGATATTGAGCTCAAACTAGCAGAAATGTTCGATTTTTGCCAAATTTCAAAAGTAAACAAATCATGCCATGCATCCAATACACCCTCAACTGGTGTGTCTGATATTCTTTCACAAGTGTGCTGATATTATTTATACCATTTCTACACTAATGCAGTAGTCTGCATAACATTAAATCTTCTATTTTTTTTGTGAGAATAAAAATGCAAAGAACATAAGAAAGAAGGAACATTGCAACAGGCCTAATGACCCATGCGGCAGGTCAGTCCCCCCCCCCCCTCCCCGGGATTAACCCAATGACCCACCCTCCCTGGATTAAGCCCAATGACCACCAAATCTGGTCACCTCCACCAAGGAAGGAGCACGGCCCCAGACCCTGCAGTATAAGCTGTCAGGTCCAACTCGCACCCTCCCACACCCTCTCATGTATTTATCTAACCTATTTTTAAAACTACACAACGTTTTAGCCTGAATAACTGTACTCGGAAGTTTGTTCCACTCATCCACAACTCTATTAAACCAAACCAGTACTTTCGTATATCCTTCCTGAATCTGAATTTTTCCAACTTGAAACCATTTTTGTGATCCTGTTTTTGGCTGGAAAATTTTCAGCATGCTATTTACATCCCCTTTATTTATTCCTGTTTTCCATTTATACACCTCGATCATATCCCCCCTAATTCTACGCCTTCAAGAGAGTGCAGATTCAGGGGCCCCCAGTCTCTCCTCATAGGGGAAAATTCCTGATACATAGAATCATCTTTCTCAAACCTCCTCTGTACGTTTTCCAGAACATTTTATATTCATTCTGTAATATGGTAACCAGAACTAGGCAGCATAGTCTAAATGAGGGCCCAACCAAGGATATATAGAGTTGAAGAACAACCTGAGGACTTCTATTATTTATACTTCTAGATATGAAGCCAAGAATTCGTTAGCTTTATTACGAACACTAATGCACTGTTGTCTTGTGTTTAAATTTCTGCTAACCAGAACTCCTAAATCCTTTTTGCAGGCAGTAATATTAAGATCTACATTATTTATTTATATGTGGCATGGTTATTTTTCCTGTCCAACATTTAGAACTTTGCATTTGTAATATTAAACTGCAAACTGCCACTTCTCTGACCATTGCATCAGTCTATTCAAATCATCCTGGAGTGCTCTAGTGTCCTCATCAGAATGAATTGGATGGCCTATTTTGGTGTCATCAGCAAATTTTTCTTATGTCGCTATTTATTCCCTTATTTTATGTCGTTTATATAAAAATTTTGAACAACAACTGGCCCAACACTGACCCCTGAGGAACACCGCTTGTGATGTGCCCCCATTCTGATTTTCTGTCCATTTATGCAAATTCTGCTGCCTATTTGTCAGCATGCTCCACCCAGGAAAAAAAAAACTAAACCTATTCTGGTGCCCTTTAAATTTCCTCATAGCCTCTG
>NC_069401.1:82079728-82214696 GCF_026875155.1 Cherax quadricarinatus | reverse complement strand
CCCCCCCCCAAAAAACCCCCCGCACAAACCCTATGATGTCCGTATCCACCAGCAAACCGTATGTGGGATTGGCAGCAAAATCCAATTTTGTTCCCAAGCCTCACCACTTTGATGACTCTCAAAGTGGAATTTACCTACTTGTCCCCTTGGAACCACGGCCAATGAACTGGAATTCTTTGAATTATTCTTTGACCAGCCATTGATGGAAACTATTGTCAGGGAAAGTAATAAGTATTTTGAGTACACCAGGGCCCAAATACGATCATATCACCACAGTCAAGACTACACAGGTGGAAAGAGGATGACTGTTGCAGAAATGTTTTTTGCTTTTTGCAACAATAATGTTATGCCTCATGCCTATAAGCATAATATAAAAGCATACTGGTCCACAGATCGGCTAATTTTCCCCGTCTTCAGTGAAATATCCCAGTGAACAGGTTTATCTTACTCTTACGTATGTTGCACTTCTCTGACAAAACCAGGCCTGACAGAAGTGACAGGTTATATAAGATTAGAAATGTTTTCATGTATCTCAAACAAAAGTTCAGCATATACTTTTATCCATTCAAGAATGTTGTAATTGATGAGTCTTTGATTTTGTTCAAAGGTAGACTGTCATTAAAGCAGTATATACCGAGCAAGAGGAAACGCTTTGGTATTAAAATGTTTGTACTCTGTGACTGTGACAGTGGCCTGGTGTTGGATATTGTTGTATACACGGGAAGTAAAACAATAAAAGATCCCAAGATGTTATTGGGTATTCAGGTGACGTAGTGAGAACATGATGGCACCTTATCTTGGTAAGGGGCATACATTATATATGAAAACTGGTACACAAGCCCATTACTCAGTGATTTCATGCGATGTGAAAAAGAAAAATGTGTGTGGCACAGTGCGTTCAAAATCGTAAACATATGCCCCAGGCTCAACGCAGGTGCTCGTGGTGATGACGTGAGGTGGGTTTTCTGCCAATGACATCATGGCATTACGGTGGCATTTACAAACGAGATGTCAATTGTTTACAACCATTCACCGTAATGAAAAAGCAAGAACAGTGGCAAAGTTGATCGAGTGACTAATGAACGTATTCGAAAAACCAGTGACAGTGATTTGATTATACACAAAAATGCGCTTGGTTGACAAGTGTGACATGCAGATTGGTTTTGTTGAATGTGTTCGTAAGAGTTACAAGTGGTACATGAAACTTTTCTTCCATCTCATGGACATTTCAATGCTCAATGCATATAATATGTACCAAATAAAGACTGGCAACAGACCACCGTTTTGGTGAATTTTGTTTGTCTGTTGTCAGACAACTCATAATGAAGTACCAGGTAAGAACACTGCTTTACAAAAAAGGTTCTGAATTTACTCAGGATTACCCAAACGTTTGAGGAGGGAAGGTGGGTCATTTCATAATACAGCTTCCTTCAACTCAGAAGAAATTTGCTCATTAGAGATACATCGTCTGTGCACAAACAAAACGACGGCAACAAAGATGCAAAGACACTCGGTTTATGTGAGGAATGTAAGGTGCCTTGTGCATGGTGCCTTGTTTCAAGGAGTTCCACAGCTCCAGCATTTTCTAAAACCATGCCCAGTGATTGTAAATATGTAAATATATGATAGAACATTTATTTATTATACAAGATTTTGTGCATGTTTATTGTAATTAAACAACAGTGGTAAACAATAATATGATAATAATTTAGTGCGGTTATTGTGTTCAATACAGTGAGTTTTTATATATTACTTATATACATTTATTGGTCTCTCAGGCCCCAAATGTTAGTAGGAAAAGAAAAAAATTGGAAAAGAAAAGAAAAAACTATAAAAACCGCTAAATAATGTAATGCGCGTATGTGGAATTTGTCGATGTTGCCCCCACCACATCATTTTGGACAAACTTCTTGGCACTGTATCTCAGTAAATACTGATCAGAAAATTTTTTCTTTTGTCTTATTACCTTCACAAAAATATGCTCTTTAATTCTGTAAGAAAAAATAATTTTTTTTTTTTTTCAAAATTTCTTGGACACTGGAGCACCACTTCAGATTTTGGCCTTGGACCCTGAAGGGGTTAATAATCTTGAAGTTAATGATGAGCTTGGGGAAAGTGATCACAAATCACTTAATTTCAATACATCATGGAATTACCCAGATAACTGTAATCAAATCTCTGTCCCAGATTTTCGCTTGGCCGACTTCATGGGACTGAAAAATTACCTGGCTGGGCTAAATTGGGATGTCCTGACTATGAGTCAGGTAGATGATCTTGGTTGCCAATATGACGTTTTTCAGAGCATAGTTCTAGCTGCCCAGACAACTTTTGTTCCAAGTAGGGAAATTGATTAACAAAAATGATCCAAATGGATGAACAATAGATTAAAACATCTCATTGGTCAAAAGAGAGGCATATATAGGCATATCAAAAGAGGGGATGGGCAGTTAAGAAATCAATATATTCAGTTAAAGAGAGAAATAAAGAAAGGAATAAGAAAAGCAAAAAGAGATTATGAGGCTAAGGTCACAAGGGATTCAAAGACTAACCCAAAAGGGTTCTTTCAGGTATACAGAAGTAAGATTAGGGACAAGACTGGCCCCCACTTAAGAGTAAACTTGGTCAGGGTCACTGACAGTGATTAAGGATATGTGTTAAATTCTCCCAATACCTACTTCCTCTCAGTTTTCGCCAGGAAAATACTAGCGATATTCCTGAAATAATAGATTATGTAGAACAGGATGATAATAAACTATGTATGATTGCAGTAACTAGTCACATGGTCCTCAGACAAATAGAGAAACTAAAACCTAACAAATCCCCAGGTCCTGATGAACTGTTTGCAATGGTGTTAAAGGAATGTAAAGAGGAACTTAGCATACCTTTGGCTAATCTTTTTAACATATCACTACAAACTGGCATAGTGCCTGATAAGTGGAAAATGGCAAATGTAATACCTATTTACAAGGAAGGTGACAGGTCCATGGCTTCGAACTATAGACCAATAAGCCTTACCTCCATAGTGGGAAAATTTACGGAATCAATAATTGTCGAAGCAATTCGTAGCCATCTTGATAGGTACAGATAGATTAATGAATCTCAACACGGTTTTACAAAGGGGTGTTCCTGTCTTACGAATTTACTAACTTTTTCCACTAAGGTGTTTGAGGAGGTAGATCATGGTAATGAATATGATATTGTGTATATGGACTTCAGTAAGGCTTTCGATAGAGTTCCACATCAGAGGCTATTGAGGAAACTTAAGGCACACAGAATAGGATTAGAATTTTTTTCCTGGGTGGAGGCATGGCTGACAAATAGGCAGCAGAAAGTTTGCATAAATGGACAGAAATCAGAATGGGGGCACATCACAAGCGGTGTTCCTCAGGGGTCAGTGTTGGGCCAGTTGTTGTTCACAATTTATATAAACGACATAGATAAGGGAATAAATAGCGACATAAGCAAATTTGCTGATGACACCAAAATAGGCCATCCAATTCATTCTGATGAGGACACTAGAGCACTCCAGGATGATTTGAATAGACTGATGCAATGGTCAGAGAAGTGGCAGATGCAGTTTAATATTGACAAATGCAAAGTTCTAAATGTTGGACAGGTAAATAACCATGCCACATATAAACTAAATAATGTAGATCTTAATATTACTGCCTGCAAAAAGGATTTAGGAGTTCTGGTTAGCAGTAATCTAAACACAAGACAACAGTGCATTAGTGTTCGTAATAAAGCTAACAGAATTCTTGGCTTCATATCTAGAAGTATAAATAATAGAAGTCCTCAGGTTGTTCTTCAACTCTATATATCCTTGGTTAGGCCTCATTTAGACTATGCTGCTCAGTTCTGGTTACCATATTACAGAATGAATATAAATGTTCTGGAAAACGTACAGAGGAGGATGAGAAAGATGATTCTATGTATCAGGAATCTTCCCTATGAGGAGAGACTGAGGGCCCTGAATCTGCACTCTCTTGAAAGGCGTAGAATTAGGGGGGATATGATCGAGGTGTATAAATGGAAAACAGGAATAAATAAAGGGGATGTAAATAGCATGCTGAAAATTTCCAGCCAAGACAGGACTCACAACAATGGTTTCAAGTTGGAAAAATTCAGATTCAGGAAGGATATACGAAAGTACTGGTTTGGTAATAGAGTTGTGGATGAGTGGAACAAACTTCCGAGTACAGTTATTCAGGCTAAAACGTTGTGTAGTTTTAAAAATAGGTTAGATAAATACATGAGAGGGTGTGGGAGGGTGCGAGTTGGACCTGACCAGCTTATACTGCAGGGTCTGGCGCCGTGCTCCTTCCTTGAGTGGAGGTGACCAGATTTGGTGGGTCATTGGGCTAATCCAGGGAGGGTGGGTCATTGGGTTAATCCAGGGGAGGGGGGGGGGGCACTGACCTGCTCCGCATGGGTCATTAGGCCTGTTGCAATGTTCCTTCTTTCTTATGTTCTTTGCATTTTTATTCTCACAAAAAAAATAGAAGATTTAATGTTATGCAGACTACTGCATTAGTGTAGAAATGGTATAAATAATATCAGCACACTTGTGAAAGAATATCAGACACACCAGTTGATGTGTATTGGATGCATGGCATGATTTGTTTACTTTTGAAATTTGGCAAAAATCGAACATTTCTGCTAGTTTGAGCTCAATATCAAGGTACTTTTCATTGTGAAACCAATCAAAATCATCTCAATTTCTGTAATATGTCTTCCATTCTATAAAATGAGACCAGGAAAACTAGAATACAACCATAAATACCAAAAGAAAATGCACTGCAAAGTTGCTGTTTTAAACATAAACATGGAGTTTTTTTTGTTCTCATTATACACTGTGTGCTGCACGATTTTTTTTTATACTGTGTCGCACTGACCACATAGACCCATTCTTTCATATGTAAGCCTACAGCTTTCTCTCGCTAGATTTAAAGGGTTTGCTAGAATATCGTGTGCTAGGATGGCCCCAAAACCCTGGCTTTGCAAGCCATACTAGTATGCCACCAACCCTGAAAGGGTTAAAAATAAGATTGTCAAAAATTTGGGTCTACCTCATATTAGCAATAGAGTGAATATTGATGTTTGCATTCTACCAGTCTTCACCTGCCTAGACTAACTAGCTACAAGTATTAGGTTAAGTCTGCCCAAAATGACTCGGCAAGATAATGGCTTTCTTGCTCCAATCATACTATGATATGTAACACACATTGCAATTTAACAAAAAAATAAAAATTTTATTTTATTTTTTTATTAACACATCGGCCAATCCCCACCAAGGCAGGGCGGCCTGAAAGAAAAAACTTTCATCATCATTCACTCCTTTACTGTCTTGCCAGAGCGGTGATTTACACTACAGTTTATAAAACTTTCAACATTAACACCCCCCTTCAGAGTTTCAGGCACTGTACTTCCATTCCAGGACTCAAGTCCGGCTGCCGGGTTCCTGAATCCCTTCATAAATGTTACTTTGTTCCACTCCAACAGTACGCCAAGTATTAAAACCCTTTGTTTCCATTCACTCCTATCAAATACGCTCACGCATGCTTGCTGTAGTCAGCTCTCGCACACAAACCTCCTTACCCCCCCCCAAACCATCCATACTGACCCTACCCACTTCTCTCCCAATACAGTTTTAACACCCCTCAAGTATTCGTTTTGTTCCATTCTCTCTACATGACGAACCACCCACAACCCTTCCCCAGCCCCCTTTGGGCAAGTTTTGGCAATCCCACCCCTCCTCCTAGCTTCCACTACGATTCTCTGCATTATATTCACACAACACATTGCCCCCACAATAACATTCCTGACTCCGCCTTCTCTTATCGCAACATTCACACCCATGCTTCACACCCATACAAGGCATTGGTTTTAAAAACTATTACTCTCATACATTCCCTCTTTGCTTCCCCGGGAAAAATTTTTTTGTGCCCCGCTCCCCCTTTTTTCCCCCCCCTAAAATTTATGATTCCCCTCCCCTTTCATAGCCCATTGCTGACACACCCCTCCCAAATATTGAATACAACATCCCCCCTTTCCCCCCCCTCCTTTTGATACCCAAAATCTTTAATAACCTAATCTTTTTTACCCTCAAAACCCTTTTACTTTTTCCTTATTCACTTTTAATTTTTTTTCATTTACAACCCCTCCCAAATTCTCCACCAACCTCTAAAATTCTTTTTCGAATCTTCCAAGAGCACAGTGTCATCAGAAAAAAGCAAACTGTGACAACTCCCACTTTGTGTTTGATTCTTTACCTTTTAACTCCACACCTTTTGCCAAGACCCTCACATTCACTTCTCTTACAACCCCATCCATATATTGAACAACCATGGTGACATCACACATCCTTATCTAAGGCCTACTTTTACTGGGAAATAACCTCCCTCTTTCCTATATACTCTACCCTGAGCCTCACTATCCTCGTAAAAACTCTTCACTGCTTTCAGCAACCTACCTCCTATACCACAAGCCTGCAACAACTGCCACATTGCCACCCTATCCACCCTGTCATATGCCTTTTCCAAATCCATAAATGCCACAAAAACCTCTTTAGCTTTATCTAAATACTGTTCACCTATGTTTCACTGTAAACACTTGGTCTACACACTCCCTACCTTTCCTATAGCCTCCTTGTTCATCTGCTATCCTACTCTCCATCTTACTCTTAATTCTTTCAATAATAACTCTACCATACACTTTACCAGACTTATCCTCCTATAATTTTTGCACTCTCTTATGTCCCCTTTGCCTTTATACAAAGGAACTATGCATGCTCTCTGCCAATCCCTAGGTACATTACCCTCTTCCATACATTTATTAAATAACAGCACCAACCACTCCAAAACTATATCCCCACCTGCTTTTAACATTTCTATCATTATCCCACCAGTCCCAGCTGCCTTACCCCCTTTCATCCTACCCGCTGCCTCACAAACTTCCCCCACACTCACAACTGGCTCCTCCTCACTCCTACAAGATGTTATTCCTCCTTGCCCTATACACGAAATCACAGCTTCTCTTATCTTCATCATTTAACAATTCCTCAAAATATTCCCTCCATCTTCCTGATACCTCTAGCTCTCCATTTAATAACTCTCCTCTCCTATTTTTAACTGACAAATCCATTTGTTCCCTAAACTTCCTAAACTTGTTAATCTCACTCCAAAACTTTTTCTTATTTTCAACAAAATGTGTTGATAACATCTCACCCACTCTCTCATTTTCTCTCTTTTTACATTGCTTCACCACTCTCTTAGCCTCTCTTTTTTTCTCTCCATATACTCTTCCCTCTTGCCTCACTTCTACTTTGTAAAAACCTCTCATATGCTAACTTTTTCTCCCTTACTACTCTCTTTACATCTTCATTCCGACCAATCGCTCTTCTTCCCCTCCACACCCACTTTCCTGTAACCACAAACTTCTTCTGAACACTAACACTACATTCTTAAACCTACCCCATACATCTTCAACCCCATTGCCATACTCTCACTAGCCCATCTATCCTCCAATAGTTGTCTATATCTTACCCTAACTGCCTTCTCTTTTAGTTTATAAACCTTCACCTATTTCTTAATTGATTCTTCTATTTTCATTGTATCCCATCTACCTTTCACTCTCGCTGTAGCTACAACTAAAAAGTGATCTGATATATCTGTAGCCCCTCTATAAACATGTATATTCTGACGTCTATTCGACAGTCTTTTATCTACCAATACATAGTTCAACAAACTACTGTAATTACATCCTACATCGTATCTTGCATACTTGTTTATCCTATTTTTCTTAAAATATGTATTACATATAATTAAACCCCCTTTCTATACAAAATTCAATCAAAAGGCTTCCATTATCATTTACACCTGGCACCCCAAACTTACCTACCACACCCTCTCTAAATGTTTTCTCTACTTTAGCATTTAGGTCCCCTACCACAATTACTCTCTCACTTGGTTCAAAGGTTCCATATACATTCACTTAACATCTCCCAAAATCTCTCTCTCTCTCTTCTACACTCCTCTCTTCTCCAGGTGCATACACACTTACTATGAACCACTTTTTGCATCCAACCCTTATTTTAATAAACATAATCCTTGAATTTACACATTTATATTCCCTCTTCTCCTCCCATAACTGATCCTTCAATATTACTGCTACCCCTTCCTTACCTCTAACTCTCTCAGATACTCCTGACTGAATCCCATTTATTTCTCCCCACCAAAAACTCGCTATCCCCTTCAGCTTTGCTTCACTTAGGGCCAGGATATCCAACTTCTTTTCATTCATAACATCAGAAATCATATCTTTCTTGTCATCCGCACTACATCCACGCACATTTAAGCATCCCAGTTTTATAAAGATTTTCTTCTTCTCTATTTTAGTAAATGTTTACAGGAGAAGGGGTTACTAGCCCATTGCTCCTGTCATTTAAGTCGCCTCATACAACACGCATGGCTTATGGAGGAAAGATTCTTTTCCACTTCCCTATGGACAATAGAGGAAATAAAGAACAAGAGCTATTAGAAGAAAAACCTAGATGTGTGTATGAATATATACATGCATGTGTGTGCCTGTGTAGTGTGACCTAAGTGTAAGTAGAAGTAGCAAGATATACAGTGGACCTAAACCAGCGATATTAATCTGTTCCTGAGAGCTCATCGTTAACCGAAATAATCGTTAGTCAAGTTAATTTTCCCCATAAGAAATAATGGAAATCAAATTAATCCGTGCAAGACACCCCAAAGTATTGAAAAAAAAAATTTTACGCACATGAAATATTAATTTTAATACACACAAACTGAAGAAGACATGCACAGTTACATGACACTTACCTTTATTGAAGATCTGGTGATGATTGATGGGATGGGAGGAGGGGAGACCGTTGATCTTCTTAGTGTTTAGAAGGGGAATCCCCTTCCATTAGCACTTGAGGTAGCAAGTCTTTTTCTGGGGTTACTTCCCTTGTTCTTTTAATGCCACTAGGACCAGCTTCAGAGTCACTGGACTTCTGTCGCACAACATATCTGTCCATAGATACCTGTACCTCTCGTTCCTTTATGACTTTCCTAAAGTGGTTCACAACATTGTCAGTGTACAGGTTGCCAACACGGCTTGCAGTAGCTGTGTCAGGGTGATTTTCATCAAAAAAGGTTTGCACTTCAAGCCACTTTGCACATATTTCCTTAATCTTAGAAGTAGGCAACTTCTTCATTTTTTATATCCCCTCTCCGAAGCAGTTTCCTCAGGTCTGCCCTCTTGCTGTTCAAGATGATCTAGCAGCTCATCAGTGGTTAGTTCTTCATTGTCCTCCTCCACCAGCTCTTCCACATCCTCCCCACTAACCTCCAAACCCCAAGGACTTCCCCAATGCCACAATGGATTCCTCAACTGGCATAGGATTCTCAGGGTTAGCCTCAAGCCCTTCAAAATCCCTTTTGTCTACACATTCTGGCCACAGTTTTTTCCAAGCAGAGTTCAAGTCCTCTTAGTCACTTTTCCCCCCAAGCCTTACCTATAATGTTTACACAATTGAAGATGGGAAAATGATCTTTCCAAAACTCTCTTAGAGTCAGTTGAGTTTCTGAGGTCACTACAAAGCACCTTTCAAACATAGCTTTTGTGTACAGTTTCTTGAAGTTGGAAATGACCTGCTGGTCCATGGGCTGCAGGAGAGGTGTGGTATTAGGAGGCAAAAACTTCACCTTAATGAAGCTCATGTCCCTAGAAAGTCGCTCTGCCAAGTCTGAAGGATGACCAGGAGCATTGTCTAATACAGGATGTACTTAAGGTCTAATTTCTTTTCAATTAGGTAATTTTTTTCACATTGGGGGCAAATGCATGGTGTAACCAGTCATAGAAAAAGTCCCTAGTGACCCATGCCTTACTGTTGCCCTCCACAGCACACACAAATTAGCCTTTACGACATTGTTTTTCCTGAAACACTCTGGGAGTTTCAGAGTGATACACCAATAAAGGCTTCACTTTGCAATCACCACCAGCATTAGCACACATGAAGAGAGTAAGCCTGTCTTTCATAGGCTTATGTCCTGGGAGTGCCTTTTCCTCCTGAGTAATGTACGTCCTGCTTGGCATTTTCTTCCAAAACAGGCCTGTTTCGTCACAATAAAAACTTGTTCAGGTTTCAGTCTTTCACTGTCTATGCACTCCTTGAATTCATGCACATATTTTTCAGCCGCTTTGTGGTCCAAACTGGCAGCCTCACCATGCCTTATCACACTATGAATGCCACTACGCTTCTTAAATCTCTCAAACCAACCTTTGCTGGCCTTAAATTCACTCACATCATTAGTTGCTGGCATTTTTTTAATTAAATCGTCATGCAACTTCCTAGCCTTTTCACATATGATCGCTTGAGAGATGCTATCTCCTGCTATCTGTTTCTCGTTTATCCACACCAATAGGAGTCTCTCAACATCTTCTATCAATTGCGATCTCAGTTTCGAAAACATAGTTGCACCTTTGGCAAGAACAGCTTCTTTGATTGCCGTTAAGATAAGATAAGATAAGATTTCGTTCGGATTTTTAACCCCGGAGGGTTAGCCACCCAGGATAACCCAAGAAAGTCAGTGCGTCATCGAGGACTGTCTAACTTATTTCCATTGGGGTCCTTAATCTTGTCCCCCAGGATGCGACCCACACCAGTCGACTAACACCCAGGTACCTATTTGCTGCTAGGTGAACAGGACAACAGGTGTAAGGAAACGTGTCGAATGTTTCCACCCGCCGGGAATCGAACCCGGGCCCTCCGTGTGTGAAGCGGGAGCTTTAGCCACCAGGCCACCAGGCCACCCCACCGTTTTCTTGCCCACAGTAGTAGCGATGGTTGATTGGGGTTTATTATACAACCTGACCAGCTCAGAGACACGCACTCCACTTTCATACTTAGCAATGATCTCTTTCTTCATCTCCATAGTAATTCTCACCCTTTTTGCTGTAGGGTTGGCACTAGAAGCTTTCTTGGGGCCCATGGTGACTTATTTTGCAGGTGCAATCACTACAAAGGCTGTGATAATATGAAATGTTCCAGTTGTATGTTTGGAAGTGACCGCGGTGGCTGTCTTGTAAACACTGGCACCCACGGGACAAGTGAGGCGCGCTCAGGCCAAAGTGGACGCGTCTTGTACGGAACGAATAGCGCTGGTCGGGTTTTTAAGCGCTAGTCGAGGCAAAATTTTTGCGTTAAAATGCATCGCTAGTCAGATTTATCGTTAATCGATGCCATCGCCGGTTGAGGGTCCACTGTACCTGTTATCCAGCATGTTTATGAGACAAAAACACACCAGCAATCCTACCATCATGTAAAATAGTTGCAGGTTTCTGTTTCATAGTCATCTGGCAGGACGGTAGTACTTCCTTGGGTGGCTGCTGTCTACCAACCTACTATTTATATTACAGAAACAGAGATGATTTTGATTCATTTTAGTACTGATAATAGCTTGAAATTGAGCTCAAAGTAGCGGAAATGTTCGATTTTTGCCGATGTTCAAGAGCAAAGAAATGATGTCATGCGTCTAATACACATCAACTGGTAGGTCTAATATACATTCACAAATGTGCTAATATTATTTATACAATTATTACAAAACTCCATAGCAGTAAATCTTCTACTTTTTGGTGTGAATAAAAATTCTTTATGTGAATAAAAAATCAAGAGGACTTCATCTGTAAAGCCTGGAAACATAACTAATAAACAGAAGTAATGTTTGTTTAGTGCCAGGAATGCCTACATTGTTTATTCTGGACCCTATTTTGAAACTGGAATATTTTAAACGTTGTGTGAACTTGGCCAAATTACTAATTTCTGATTACTTTACTGGGTAGTTGAAATAGTTGACTGGGCAATTTCTTGTGCTCAATTGATAAAATAGAAGTAATACTAGTGAAATAGCTAAGAATTTGGTCAAGTGGAATAATGTAATTGGCCTAAAACAGGAGTCAAATTAGGCAAAATCGCTGATGCATAAAAATCGCTGGCGCATTAAAATTCGTGAGTGTAAGTTAGTAAATTTTCCATCAAATTTCGTACTTTTTGTTTTATTACCTTCAGAAAAAAAAATTCTGTAGCATTTCCTAAGAAAAATATAACAAAATTTTCTTGTTATTCTGTGTTTTTTTTTTTAAACATTTTCATTGAAAATAAGTAATCTTGGCTTCAAAAAAAATAGTAGTGATTCAAACAAACCTAAAAGAAAAGCAGTCATATAGTGATCTTAGGTGAGACATCCCAGAAAACAGTGCTGAAAGTGAATGAATTTAACCCTTTGACTGTCGCGGTCGTATATATACGTCATGGGAGATACCGTGTTTGACATATCTATACGCATAAATTCTAGCAGCTTCAAATCAAGCGGGAGAGGGCTGGTAGGCCTACACGAGAGAGAATGGGTCTCAGTGGTCGGTGTGCACCCTGTGAAAAAAATCTGGGACTCAGCGGTACATTGTGGGAACGCCATGTTGGTAGT
Organism: Cherax quadricarinatus; assembly: GCF_026875155.1. NCBI lineage: Eukaryota > Metazoa > Arthropoda > Malacostraca > Decapoda > Parastacidae > Cherax > Cherax quadricarinatus. Next base: position 82,202,199 of record NC_069401.1, on the reverse strand, counting down.
CCATTTTCACCATGCCTCGCGGTAAGAAGTTCCTCACTCCTCGGCGGATTGGAGGTCTTTTGTTCCCAAGTGATAGCTCAAACAGTGATGATAGTGTCAGTGAAAGTGAATTCCCTGGTTTTGAAGCGGGTGTGACCGAGAAAATTACCCAGGATAACATAATTAGTGATGAAAACCCAGATGACCCACAACCTTCCACCTCTGGTGCTGGGCCAGCTCGTTCTTGTTCACCTGTACCAGGACGAAAGAGGAAACTATTTGCCCGTGTACAAGACTCAGATGTGAGCAGTGCAAGTGATAGTGATAGTGATTTCAAGGTTATTGAAAGCAGTTCTAGTTGTGACAGTGAGGGTGAATATTCCCCAGTGAAGCGGCAGTATATACGACGTCGCATGCGGTCTGGTAGTGTGCCATATGCTCTTCCAAGAGGAAGGAGTACATCTCGGAGCACATCCCGTGGCCCTACACCACGTCCTGATAGTGAAGATGATGATATTGTTACGATGGGTATAAATGATGTGAGTGAGTCAGCAGGCGGTGGTGGTGATAGTGATGGTGGCATGAGTCATGTGACACCAGCAGCGGGCCACGCTACTACCCGCGCTGCTGACTCTGCACAACTACAACCAGCCTCGCCCGACCCCACACTCCTACAACCACAACCACAACCTGCACAACCACAACCACATTACAATATCCAGAACGCGCCAGCTGACCGCATCTGGGATTGGCAGCAAGATGACGAGTTTGTTCCCAATCCCCATGACTTTGATGGAGGACAAAGTGGAATACTGCCATCATGTACACTTGGGAACAATCCCACTGAACTGGAATGCTTTCAGTTGTTCTTCGATGAACCCCTGATGGACATTATTGTCAGGGAAAGCAATACATACTATGAGTACACCATGGCAAACACTATTCTGTCACCAAGATCATGCCTACACCAGTGGAAGGACACAACTGTGGCAGAGATGTATCTGTTCTTTGCCACAATAATGCTTATGCCACATGTGTATAAGCATAGTGTCAACACATACTGGGCGACAGACTGCCTGATTTCAACCCCTGCTTTCAGTGACATTATACCAGTGAATAGATTTGTGTTACTGTTACGTATGTTACACTTTTCAGACAAAACCAGGCCTGACAGAAGCGACAGGTTATATAAGATCAGACGTGTGTTTATGTACCTGAAACAAAAGTGCTGTATGTATTTTTATCCCTTCAGGAAGCTTGTTATTGACGAGTCTTTGATTTTGTTCAAAGGAAGACTCTCATTCAAGCAGTATATACCAAGCAAGAGGAAAAGCTTTGGTATAAAGTTATTTGTTCTGTGTGATTGCAAAACTGGTCTGGTTTTGGATATAATTGTGTACACTGGCGGTAAAACAATGGAAGATACCAGGAAGTTACTGGGTATCTCTGGTGATGTGGTTAGAACAATGATGGAGCCATATCTTGGTAAGGGGCATATTTTATATACTGACAACTGGTACACAAGCCCTATAGTCAGTGATTTCTTGCGAGTGAACATGACAGATGTGTGTGGCACAGTGCGTAGAATCGTAAAACATATGCCTAGGTTCGATGCTGGCAGTCGTAGAGGTGAAGTGCAGGTGTTTGCTGCCAATGACATCATGGCATTTCGGTGGCATGACAAACGTGATGTCACACTGCTGACATCAGTTCACCGACACGAAATGGTAGACACTGGCAAGCAGAATAGAGAGACCAATGAACCCATTGTAAAACCTGCAGCTGTGATGGATTATAACCTAAATATGAGCTTAGTCGACAAATGTGACATGCAGATTAGGTTTGCTGACTGTGTTCGCAAGAGTTATAAGTGGTATATAAAACTGTTTTTCCATCTTCTTGACATTTCCATGCTGAATGCTTATAATATGTATAAGTTGAAGACCAAGAACAAACCCAAATATGGTGAATTTTGTTTGTCAGTCATCAGACAAATAATATTCAAGTACCAAGAAAAAAACACCTGCAATAGACCAGCATCCACGAAATTATCAACACATGTCCTCTCGTCTGAGGCCTGGTGATCACTACCCCATACCACTGCCTGCTACTACTGCCAAGAAAAATGCTCAGAAGAGGTGTTTTGTCTGTGGACATACCACAAAACGCCCACAAAAATGCAGAGACACTCGTTTTATGTGTGAGGAGTGTAAGACACCATTGTGCTTATACCCATGTTTCAAAGAATTCCGCAAGCTGCAGCACTTCTAGAAAAGAGTCCAGTGATTGTACATATGTATATATATTATAAAACAATCGTAATAAACATTTGTTTACATTGTTTGTGTAAACAAGTTTTAGCAACATTATAATGATACGAGTGTTTTTGCTATAATTGTGTTACATTCAATGAGTGTATATTTGACCATGCACAATAATTTGGTCTCACAGGCCACAAAAGTTATGTGAAAAAATAAAATAGTGAAAAAAGCAAGAAACCATCAAATACAAGTAAATCAAAGTTTACCGGGTGACCGGCAGTCGCCGCTCGCAGATCAATTTCAGCAAACTTCAGGACTCTATATCTCGGTAAGTACTCATGGGAAATTTTTTTTTTTGGGACTAAAATAATCAGAAAAATAATCTTAACATTTTCATAAGAAAATAATTTTTTTTTTTTCGAATATTTTGCGGCACCAGGAGACACTTCAGGATTGGGCCCTTCGACAGTCAAAGGGTTAATGCAAGTAGGGGTCGGTTAAATAGATTTGAAAAGAGGAGTGCAATTCATAATGTAGTAAGACATGGGGAGACTGCCACTGAGGGATTTATTCCTCAACAAGTTTTTAAGTGTCATGAAACCAGCCTATTTTGGAAAAGAATGCCTAAGAGAAAACCTACATCGCACAAAAAGAAAAATCATTACCAGGACACAAGACCATGAAAGACAGGCTAACACTCTTGTTGTGTGGTACTGCTAGTAGAGACTGAAAAATTAAACTGTTACTAGTCTACCACTCTGAAAATCCAAGGGTGCAGAGGCCAAATCTCAGAGTGACAGCCAGGGTCCAAGAATTTATAAAACAATTTTATTTTTTCTTAACCCTTAAATGGTCCAAATGTATATATACGTTCACTCGCGCAGCGCCCTGAACATTTTGGAAAAAAAAAAAAAAAAAAAAGAGCACATTTTTTTAAGTGTTTTAGAATAAATTTTTTTTTTCAGAGTCATTACTTACCGAGATATGAGGCCGCGAAGTTGGCACTTGGTGATCACCTGACGGCAATATGGAGCACTGCCGCTTGCAGAAATTCTACATATTTGCCGTTTTCTTCCATTTTTTTTAATTTTCTTGGTTTTCATGATATGATAATTATGTTTTATGGCAAATCTTTTGATTTCAATGCCAATTGTTGTTTATACACCAATATTATATACAAAATTATTATCATATTGTCATAAACACACATGTACACAATGACAGGTGATTTTGCACACCTGGATGAATCACATTCTATTATCTACAACTATATACAAGTATTTACATGTCCCACTTATGTTTCTAGAACTCCACGATTGTATGATACTCCATGAAGCATGGATTCATACAGAGTGCCACCCCACACTGGTGACAAATGAATCCTGTGTCCTTCCGCTATTGGGGCCACTTTTTGGTGGTAGCACACTCAACACACTTTTTCTGGGCATTCTTCTTCTTTTGGGTAGGTAGTATTGGTACCAGATAGTGACAGTTAGGAGTGATTTGGTCTGGCACTTCCCCCCACTGGTTGTGGTTGGGGGACACGCTGTGGTGTGACAGGTCGCTGTTGGGGGGCAGGTACAGGTGTGGTACCATACTTTCTTGCTATCTATTTGACAACATTCAGAGAGAATTCTGCAAAACGTTGTCGTTTTCCAGTCTTTATTTCGTACATATTGAATGCATTGAGCACTGCAATGTCTACAAGGTGAAAAAACAGTTTTATATACCACTTGCAACTCCTACACACACACACAGTCAACAAACCCTATCATCATGTCACACTTGTCAACTAGTCGCATGTTGTTCATATAGTCCACGACAGCAGCTGGCTTTACAATAGGTTCTTTGTTGAACTTGATAAGTCTGTCTGTCTGTACCATCTCGTTTCTGTGGATGGCTGACAGCAATGTCATGTCCCGTTTGTCATGCCACATCAGTGCCATGATGTCATTAGCATGAAACACTTGCACTGCACCTAAAACACTGCCTCCACTGAACCATGGCATATGTTTTTCTATTCCCTCTCACTGTTCCACATATATCAGTATTGTTCACATGTAGGAAATCAGCAAGCATAGGGCTTGTATACAAGTTGTCTGTGTACTTGCCAAGGTATGGTTCCATCATCCTGCAAACAACATCACCGGGAATGCCCAACATCCATCTGTCATCATCGAGTGTATTTCTCCCGGTGTATACAATAACATCCAACACAAGACCACTCTCACAGTCACACATAACAAAAAGTTTTATACCAAAGCGATTACGTTTGCTCAGTATATATTGCTTGAATGACAAGCGTCCCTTGAACAGAATCAAGGACTCATCAACAACAATGTTCTTGACGGGATAAAAGCATGCAATGAATTTCTACTTCAAATACATAAACACTTCCCGAATTTTGTATAGAAGGTCATTTCTGTTTGGCGTATTCCTGTCTGAGAAGTGCAACATTCGTAGCAACAGAGTGAATCTGTTGCAGGGAAGGAGGCCATGGAAGACTGAGTACTGATGAAGTGGTCTGTGGACCAGTAATTACGTATATTGTGCTTATAGATATGTGGCACAAGCATGACAGTGGCAAAGAATAAATACATTTCAGCCACTATTGTGTCCTTCCACCTGTGCAGCCGTGATGATTCTCCAACCTCTGTTATGTTGTCCATGACATATCGGTAATAATTGTTTGTCTGGGTCACTATCAAGTTCATTATAAGCTTGTCAAAGTACAACTGGAAATAGTCTAACTCTGTAGACTCATTCGTTATGGGACATTCTGGCTGGATACCACTTCCACTCACATCAAAATCACAAGGCTGTGGCACGAATATACTTTGTGTCCAGTTCCACTCACGATTATATGGTGCAGAGTGGACCTGTGGCATGGGGCGAGGGAGAGGAGGGACAGGAGTGGAGGCAGCACATGGTTGAGGGGATGCCAGGCGGTCCTTTGTCTGTCCATGCACTGCGCCATATGGTTCAGGCACCGTGCTACCCACCACTACTTCCTCCATCCCCACATACTCGCCTTCATAATCACTTTCACTATCGGTGGCCGGGGTTTTGGAACCTGACCTGCCACAACCCTTGGGGATTGCATATGGCACACTGCCTGAACATAGATAATGACGCCTAAAAGTACGCTTCACTGCTGAATAATGAACTTCTCTATCACTAGATGAATCCTCGAATGGCATTAAATCAATCTCATCATCACTTACATCACTTTTACTATCACTAAAAACACGGGAAAATGATAGTTTCCTCTTGTGAAGTTGCCTATGGGTAACACTCGCCAGAGGTGCTTGGCCCAGGGTCTTGTGTGGCCACACTGGCCACCCCAGAAGTGCTTGGCCTAGGGTCTGCTGTGGCCACACTGGCTACCCCAGAGGTGCTTGCCCCTAGGACAGGTGTCGCTACCCAGAGGTGATGGGCTGAGGGTCATCTGGGTTATCGTCAACATTTTCAAAAATTCCTTGAATACTACTGGCCCCATTGGTGTCAGATCCACTAAACTCACGATCTATATCACTTTCTTCGAATAATAGAGTGTTAATACGATGAGGCGTGAGTGAATCACGAGGATGTGCCATGATGTTGACCCAAGATGGAGCTGAATGTAACTGGTCCTACCATGTGGTACCCACGCATCCCAGATTTTTTGTATACTGCGCACACCCATTCTCTCATGTCTAGGCGACTCAGGCCTATGGCTCCAATTTTGAATGAATGAAAAAACAAATAATACGTTTGGAGCGCTACACGAGAGACGTATATATACGTTTGGACCATTTAAGGGTTAAGAAATGTAGAGAATCTTTTTCTGAATATAATAAAACAAAAAGTATGAAAATTTGATGGAAAATTGACAAAATCATGCTCTCACAAATTTTGTTGTGCCAGCAATAAATATGCATTGGGGATTTTGCCGACTTTGACTTCCATTTTAGGCCAATTATATTATTCCAGTCGACCAAATTCTTAGTTATTTTGCTAATATTACTTCTATTTTATTGACTGAGCACAAGAAATTGCCCAGTCATCTGTTTCAACTACCAAATAAAGTGATGTGAGGGTCTTGGCAAGAGGCGTGGAGTTAAAAGATAAAGAATCACACATAAAGTGGGAGTTGTCACAGTTGCTCTTTGCTGATGACACTGTCTCTTGGGAGATTCCGAAGAGAAGTTGCAGAGGTTGGTGGATGAATTTGGTAGGATATGTAAAAGAAGAAAATTAAAAAGTGAATACAGGAAAGAGTAAGGTTATGAGGATAACAAAAAGATTAAGTGATGAAAGATTGGATATCAGATTGGAGGGAGAGAGTATAGAGGAGGTGAATGTATTCAGATATTTGGGAGTGGACGTGTCAGCGGATGGGTCTATGAAAGATGAGGTGAATCATAGAATTGATGAGGGGAGAAGGGTGAGCAGTGCACTTAGGAGTCTGTGGAGACAAAGAACTTTGTCTTTGGAGGTAAAGAGGGGAATGTATGAGAGTATAGTTTTACCAGCGCTCTTATATGGGTGTGAAGCATGGGTGATGAATGTTGGCAGCGAGAAGGCAGTGGAGATGTCATGTCTGAGGGCAATGTGAGGTGTGAATGTAATGCAGAGAATTCGTAGTTTGGAAGTTAGGAGGAGGTGCAGGATTGCCAAAACTGTTGTCCAGAGGGCTGAGGAAGGGTTGTTGAGGTGGTTCGGACATGTAGAGAGAATGGAGCAAAACAGAATGACTTCAAGAGTGTATCAGTCTGTAGTAGAAGGAAGGCAGGGTAGGGGTCAGCCTAGGAAAGGTTGGAGGGGGTAAAGGAGGTTTTGTGTGCGAGGGGCTTGGACTTCCAGCAGGCATGCGTGAGCGTGTTTGATAGGAGTGAATGGAGACAAATGTTTTTAATACTTGACATGCTGTTGGAGTGTGAGTAAAGTAACATTTATGAAGGGATTCAGGGAAAACCGGCAGGCCGGACTTGAGTCCTGCACTCTGAAGGAGGGGTGTTAATGTTGCAGTTAAAAACTGTAGTGCAAAGCACCCTTCTGGCAAGACAGTGATGGAGTGAATGATGGTGAAAGTTTTTCTTTTTCGGGCCACCCTGCCTTGGTGGGAATCAGCAAGTGAGTTAATAAAAATAAAAAAATAATAAAGTGATCGGAAATTGGTAATTTGGCCAATTTAACAGAAAGTTCAAAACATTCCAATTTCAAAATAGCATCCAGAATAAACAATGCAGGCATTCCTGGCACTAAACTAACATTTCCTCTGTTTATTAGTTACGTTTTCAGGCTTTACAAATGAATTTCATTTTGATTTTTTATTCACATAATGAATTTTTATTCCACCAGAAAATAGAAGATTTACTGTTATGCAATATTGCAATAATTGTATACAGCAGACCGTCATTTAACACGGTAGTTACGTTCCTGTTAAACACCGTGTTAGGTAAAACCATGTTCAATGAATGAAGAACTTATGGGAAAAATAGGATTACATTCCTGCGAGCCCCCAAAAGCCAAACAACTTTTTTTAGACCAAGAGATCTTACAAAAATAAAAGTGATATGTAATTATAGCTCATTGTTGTGATGTATCATGTTGTTTTCACTGCTTAATATTACAAATGTAACAGAAATAACTGTATTTCTTACCTTAACCCTTTCAGGTCCAAGCAAAAATCGAAGTGGTGCCCCAGTGTCCAAGAAATTTTGAAAAAAAAAAAAAAAATCTAACAGAATTAAAGAGTATATTTTTGTGAAGGTAATAAAAAAAAAAATTCTGATCAGTACTTACGAGATACAGAGGCGAGAAGTTGACCCAAAATGACTGGGTGGTGGCAACATTGGCGATTTCCGCAAACTCGTATTTCTTTATTTTACATTTTTTATACTTTTTCTTTTCCTAGTAACATTTGTGGCCTGTGAGACCAATACTGTATATAATGTATATATATAAAACTCACTGTATTGAACACAATAACTACACTAAAGTTATTATAATACTGTTTACCACTTTTGTTTATTACAATAAACATGCACAAATTTTTGAAAAAATACAAAACGTTCTACATATATTTATAAATGAAACAATCACGGGAAACATTTTTTTTAGAACGTTGCAGCTTTAGAACCCCCTTGGGAAAAAAGGGCACCAACACAGAGGTACCTTACATTCCCTGTACATAACGGAGTGTCTTGCGTCTTTTTTTGCTGTCGTTTTGTTTGAAAAAACAGACAACACATCTTTTTCTGGGCAAATTTCTTCTTAGTAGCAGAACTGTATTAAAAAGGGGGAAATAAATTTCCCTCCCCCGAACGTTTGGGGTTATATCCGAGGAGATCAGGGCGGTTTTGTAAGCATTTGTTTTTTTACCGGGTTTTTTCTTTTAACAGTTGTCTGACAACAAAAAACCAAAATTCACCAATACGGTGGCCCTGTTGCCACCCTTCACTTAACATATTATATGCATTGGGGCATTAAAATTGCCCATGAATGGAAAAAAATTTTGTCATGACCACTTGTAACTCTTACGAACACAATCAACAAAGCCAACTCCCAGTCACTTTTTTGTCAACCAAACGAAATTTTTTTGTGTATAATCAATCACTGTCACGGGTTTCTCAAATAAATTCATAAGTCACTCATCAAACTTTGCCACGTCTTGCTTTCGTTGGGGTAAAGGGGTTGCCCAACAAAGGTGAAATCTTGTTTGTCAGTCCCAAACCGTAATGCCATGATTCTTTTGGGCATAAACCCCCTGCACCTCTTCACCACGAGTGCCGCGTTGAACCGGGGCAAAATTTTTTTATAAATTAAACCCACTGGGGCCACAAAACATCGCCATGTTCACCCCCGCAAAAAATCCTGAGTATGGGGTTTTTTGGGGTCCCATTATAAATAAAACAGGGGAAACCTTTGAAAATAAAAAACGTACCAAATATCGAACGTTTCGAAAATAAGCCCCATTTTTTTGGGACAAACTGTGCCCAAAAAAACGAACACGTTTAAAATTTTCGGACCACTGGGTAGGGGGCCTGTCCGCTGCCCACTCGGGGTCCCATCCCCGTGCACCCCCGCCCGGTGAAAAGTCTACCCCTTTGTTTATGCCCCCCGGGTGAACACAAAACCTTGCCCTCTCACCCCACAAATTTTTTAACTTTATTTCTTTTGTTTTTAGTGTTTTGGGACTGTGAAATAAGCTGCCATGGGCCCAAAGAAATTGCTAGGGGTCCCCCTGTGGTAAAAAAAAGTAAAACCCCAAAAGATGTGAAAAAGGGAAATAATACAAAAAATGAGAGTGGTTTTAGACTTTTGCCTTTGCCGGGAATGTAGGGGAAAAACAATCGACCAGGGGGTTCTATCCTGGCAAAGTAAAACAAACCAAGGAACTTATATTCAAAATTTAAAAAATTTTCTAACCAAAAAAAAAGATCAAAAAAAGTTGAAGAGGCTGAAAGTTGTTGCTGGTTTGGACCCAAGGATAAAGAGATTGAAGGCTTTAGTTTTTTCGAGCCCAAATTATTTCGAAAAGGAAAGGGAATTGCATGCTGATTTTGGTACAGAAAACTCCTGGAACCAGTGCTAAATAGGGGAATTTTAAGGGCCACAGAGGCGGGTTTTTGAGAGTTTTAAGAAGTGAAGGGGGCTACACAATTTTTTGTAAGACATGGGAGGCAGCCAGAGAGGGCTTTTAAACCTAAAAGTCCTAAAGGAAAGGGGGATTCTCCCCCCAAACACAAACCCCCAAAACTCCCTCTTCCCCCTTTCCCTATCTTCCGATGCCATCAATAATCCCCAAATAAAGGGGAAAAATAAAAATGTTAATTTTTTCATTTTTATTTTATGTAAGTATTATTTTATATGTTTTTTTTTTTTTTTTTAACAAGTCGGGTTTGTTTTCCCCCCGAGGCAGGGGGGACCCAAAAAAAAAGAAAATCCCCAAAAAGAAAATACTTTTTATCATCATTTTAAAACTTTCACCACACTCACACATTATCACTTTCTTTTTCAGAGGTGGCCCCGAATACAACAGTTTAGAAGCATAACGTTAAAAAATACACAACATTTTCCCTCCCAAAATGCCAAAAATTCCCCAAAACCCCTCCTTTAAAGTGGGAGGGTTGACTTCCATTTTCCCCGGGCTCAATTTCCCACATATGAAAATAACCGGTTTTTCCCCGAATCCCCCTTTACTTTAAAAATTACCCTGCTCACAATTCCCCAAAAAAGATTTGTCAGGTCCCAAAATATCATTCGTCTCCCATTCACTCCCCATCTAACACGCTCATGCACGCTTGCTGGGAAAAATCCAAAACCCCTGTAATTTAAAATTTTTATAAAAAGTATTTTTTGTGTGAATATTTTTGGGTTTTTGGACGGATTAAATTTTATTTCCAATTTTTTCTTATGGGGGAAAAAATGATTCGAATTTCAACTTTTTCGAAATTAGAACTACCCCTGGAATGGATTAAGCTCGATTTTTGAGGTTTCCCCTGCATAAATTTTAAAGCCCCCTTTCCCCAAAATAAGGTTCCTTCATGCTTCTCACTACGTCACCTGCAAAAACCCAAAATATCCTGGTATCTTTTTTAGTGTTTTTTCTTCCCGTGTATCCAAAAACCCAATACTAGGCCACTGTTTACAGTCAACAGAGTACCCAAACAGTTTTATACCAAAACTTTCCTCTTCTCCCGGGAAAATACTGTTTGAACGACAGTCTTAAACCCTTTTAACAAAACAAGGACTCGTTTAAAAAAAAAACCCAAAATTCTTTAAAAGGATTTAAAAATACATGTTTAAAATTTTTTGGGGTTTTAGATACAAAAAAACATTTCTAATCTTTTATAAAACCTTTTACTTTTTGTCAGGGCCCGGTTTTGTCGGAGAAATGCAACATACATAACCCGTAAGATAAACCTTTCACTGGGGTGATTTTAGTGGGAAAACTGGGGGACAAATTAAGGGCCCATCTGTGGACCAGATGCTTTTAATTATGCTTATAGCATGAGGGCATAAGCATTATTTTGCAAAAAAACAAAACATTTCTGCAATAGTTGTCTCTTTCCCCCGGGGAATCTTGGGCTGTGGGGATATGATTGTAAATTTTCCATGGGGTACTCAAAATACTTTTTAATTTTCCCCCGACAATATTTCCCCTCAAGGGGTGGTCAATGAATTGGTTCAAAAAATTTCCCGTTTACTGGCCGTGGTTCCAAGGGGACCCCCTAGGTAGAAAAAACCACTTTGAGAGGGCATCAAAGGGGGTGGGGCTTGGGAACCCAAAATTTGGGGTTTTTCTGCCCAAACCCAGATACATTTGCTGGTGGATACTGGACACATAAGCTGGGTTTTGCTGGGATTTTTGGTTTTTGGGGGGGCTGGTGGCCCACAAATCCGTTTGTCCTTGAACTTAGGGGTCCCGCAGCGGGGTCCCAGTCCTGGGGCGGGGGTCCCTTGGGATGGGCCCTGGCACTAAAACCCTCCCCCACTACCACCACCTACTGATTCCTTTGGTCCCAACCATGCCCAAATGTACCACATCTCCTCACTTTTAAATGCTTTCATGGTGGGAGGGCCACGGGATGTACTTTCCGGGGTGTGCTCCGTCCCCGGGACTGCATAGGGAACACTATCCCGAGCGCATGCGGGGGGCGTATATACCGACACTTCACTGGTGAATATGTTTCCTCACAATCACTACTCGAATGATCATCAAGAGCAATAAAATCACAATCCACGTCACTATCATTATTACTGAAGTCAGAGGCCTGGCCACTGATCAATGGTTCAGAGAACCGACATGTTCGGTTCTCTGAACCATTAATCTACAATCCTGTCAGACACTGCAACTTCTTGGGATCTTAATATTTGGGAATTCTTCGCTTGCCTAACCCTTGGGCATGACCTACTTCCACAATGAACAAATGTGACACCACCTATGACTGCTGCACCTCTCCTGCCTATGGTTTATAAGCTCCTTCTCTGCACTTATGCCGCATTCTATTCAAGATTGATGGACTGACCACATCGACTCAAGGCTGAGGGACTGATTACCTCATTCTCCTCCTGTTCTTCAAGATTCTCCTTTGTATGGACTGATGAAGCCACTGTGTGGTGAAACGTTTCCTCAATAAAGATACCCAAGAGTTGCACGTGTCTAATTTATCAATAACCTTTCCACTTCTTCGAGGGTTTGCAATCTCTTTTTTGTCAGCATATCTACCCCTTTTGCAACAACAGAAAACCTGTATTTCCCTTTCCTGTTCCAAAGAAGTATTTTTGAATTGGTTTCCCATACAACCGGAAAGTTCTGTAACACGCACCTGCTCTTGTTTTTTTAAATGTTTTCCCTTTCTTTAATTCATCGTGTTCCTCACTTTCTTTACAAAAGGGGCTGCACTAGTTTTTCCCTTTTGGCCCATGGGACTTATTTAAGCAGTTGCAAGCAAAAAAAAAACAATGAATTACACCTATCATCCAATTTACAAACCTGCTCACATACGTCCACTTGACTTAAAAAACCATCATCCACAGGGGCTGGGCCGGCTCATGTTACCGCTGTAAAATTTTTTGACGATATTTTCCCCGTCAGGGCCAATTAAGAAGTCTCCCCGGGCCCCTGGGCTTTCAATTGGGGGGGCCCCTTTGAGTTACGGGTAAGCGAAGCGACCCCTTCCCACTAAGGGGGGGGGGTGGGTGTGACCTGTTTAAGGTCTAATTAACCCTTTCGGGGTCCAAGGTCCAAATCTGGTCACGCACCAGTGCCCCCAAGAATTTTAAAAAAAAATTTTTTGTTTTTTTTTTCTTATGAAATCGAGAGAATTTTTTTGTGAAGGTAATAAAAAAAAATACAAAATTTTGGGGGAAAAAATTGACGAAATATGCTCTCGCGAATTTTATGTTCAGCGATTTTTGAATGGGCGATTTTGCCGATTTGACTCCCATTTTGGGCCAATTACATTTTTTTCCAATCAACCAAATTCTTAGCTATTTCACTGTATTATTTCATTCTTCGATTGAACACAAGAAATCGCCAAGTCAACTGTTTAAACTACAAAATAAAGTGATCAAAAATGAAATTTTTGGCCCAATTTAACACGAATTTCAAAAATTCCCAAATTTCAAAATAGGTCCAGAATAACAATGTGGGCATTCCGGGCCTAAACTAACATTTCCTCTTTTCATTAGTTATGTTTTGGGGCTTTACAAATAAATTCCTTTTTGATTTTTATTCACTAATGAATTTTTTTATTCACACCAAAAAATAAAAATTTACTGTTATGCAATACTGAATAATTTATAAATATCATCACCATATTGTGAAGTATATTAGACCCCCCAGCTACGGTTTTTAGACGTGTGAGGGGGCGTTTTTTTATCTTTAATATCGGCAAAAATTTAACATTTCCGCACTTTGAGCTCAGTTTTAAGCCCTTTCCAATGCTAAAACCAAACAAAATCACTCTAAATTTTTGTAATAGTCTTCCTTCTATCAAATAACCAAAAAATCGCAAATACAACTATAAAAAATTACAAAAAAAACTGCAAATTGCTGTTTTAATTTAAAAAACATGATTTCATTTTTTTTTTTTTCATTTTACACAGGTCTGCAGGTCTGTTTTATGTGGGCACACTCCCCAAATGTATTCTCTCATATCTAGGCCCAAAAATACACCACAGTTTTTTAAGTGAGCAGCCATGGGGTAGACACGGTTTTTACCCTGAATGAAAAGCCTGACTACGACGGGCCCTGAAAGGGTTAAATACATTCTGGCTATTTAGATTAAATTTAATGGGGAAAATACATCAAGACAACCAAAACTATTTACCAACAGCCATTATACTTCTTCTTCTCTTTCAACGTAACCAGCCGTATCCCACTGGTGGGGTGGCCCAAAAAAAAAACTGAAGTTTCTCCTTTAAATATAGTAATATATACAGGAGAAGGGTTACAAGCCCCTGCTCCCGGCATTTTAGTCGCCTCTTACGACACGCATGGCTTACAGAGGAAGAATTCTGTCCACTTCCCCATGGAGATAAGAGGAAATAAACAAGAACAAGAATTAGAATGAAAAATAAGAAGAAAACCCAGAGGGGTGTGTATATATATGCTTGTACATGTATGTGTAGTGTGACGTAAGTGTAAGTAGAAGTAGCAAGACTTACCTGTAATCTTGCATATTTATGAGACAGACAAAAGACACCAGCAATCCTACCATCATGTAAAACAATTACAGGCTTTCGTTTTACACTCACTTGGCAGGACGGTAGTACCTCCCTGGGCGGTTGCTGTCTACCAACCTACTACCTACAAGCCATTATAACTACCTTGTTAAATCATGCATTTTAAAGAGAATAAACTCAAGACAGCATAGTATTACTAGATTAGGCTATTAAAGTAGTGACATCATGTACCTATTATATTCAGCATAACCACTACAGCACTATTATTCCCTTTATAAATCACTGACCATTATTGTTATTATTGCAACATGCATAAGACTATCAAATCATATAAACTCAAGAAAGTAAAGAATTGTTTATATTCACAGGCACTTCTTAAATAAACTTTTTTCTGGATTTCATATTGGCAAAATCATCAATTATATTCTGAAAATCAATATTTCTTGTTAGATCAGACTCAATGGTCAACAAGGCTAGGTTACACAATTTGTCTTGGCTCATTGTTGAACGGAGCTGGTTTTTCACTCTTTTTCAAAACAGAAAATGAACGTTCTCCTTCACAGTTAGTAGCTGGAAGTGTTAGGTAAAGGCGATACTCTATGTCAACATTAGGCAAGGTTTCTGAGATACCTGCATTTCTTAAATGTTTCAAAGCAGCTGAGGGCGCACATTTTTCAGGTGGAACTTTAATCTGATTCATATACCCAGAAAAATTAACTAATTCTTCAACAAATGTGTCCTGAACATCTGTTGAAAGGTGTTGTTGCAACTTTAATGCAGCTTCTCTCAATTCTGCATCTGGCATAGTAGTAATTTTGAACAGAAATCCAAACTTGTCATTGAGATTCTGGTAGATTTCTTTTCTTTTCACCAATTCTGTGATCAGTGAATCCAGAATGACGAAGTATGTAGCTGTCTTACATTTCTGCCTTGGTAGCAACACAATTTCATTGTCTGGCTCTTCAAAATTGCGTTTCCTCTTCCTTGACCACTGATGATCAGCCCGGTAACTGTAGTCTTTCACCAGCAGTTTAGCTTTCTCTTCAAACATTTCAAAAGCTTCACCATTGCGAAGTGAGCTTACAAATTCCACTAAGCCTGCATAGAGGTTAGCACAAGTAGCCATTTCAATTTCAATTTTCTGAAGTGTCTTGTTCGTGGCATTTAACCGTTCCAGTATACAGTCCCAAAGCACACAGAGTAAGGCCAATTCAAAATCTTCCAATTTTGATGCTAAGCTGGCTGCTTCGCTTCTTGTGGTTGCTGTTTGGTCTTCATCCTCTGCTATTTGGATCAAAGCAGAACGTATTTCAGCAAAGCTGTCTTTCAAAGCATGAGTTGCATCATGCTGTGCTGACCACCTTGTTGTTGATAATGATTTGATGACATCTCCATGAATGGTTGACTTGAGTATACTCCACCGATGCGTTGAAGCAGAGAAAAAATTAAAGAGTGCTTGTAAAAGTCCAAAAAATGAAGCTGCAGCGACACAACACTCCGCAGCACATGACCCAACAAGATCAAGAGAATGTGTTTGAGCAGGCACATATTCAGCAAGTGGGTTGATTTGCTTGATACGGGCTTGCAATCCATTATATTTACCCGACATGTTACTTGCATGGTCGTAGCTCTGGCCACGGCAATCCATAATAGAGAGATCATGTTCAAGCAGAGTATCCAGTACTACATTCATCATTGTTTCTCCATCATGGCCTGAAAGAGGAGTGAATTTTATAAAGCGCTCTACAGGCTTACCACTGGAGTCGACAAAGCGAACAATGAATGTCAATTGATCTGTATGTGAAATATCTGGTGTTGAATCTACACTTACTGCAAAATATTTTGCAGTTTTCACAGCTGCTATGATGTTACTGAGGACCTTCTTAGTCATCAATTCAATAAATTCATTGCATATAGTAGATGACATGTAAGATACAGTGCCTCTTCCTGCATTCCCAAGGCGTGACACATGATTTACTAAGAATGGATCGAATTGTGCTAACAGTTCTATGATCCCTAGGAAATTGTCATTGTTTTCAGTACCAAAAACCTCATTTTCTCCACGGAAAGCAAGTCCTCTTAGAGCTAAGAATTTTACAACAGCAACAACTCTTTCTAGAACTTTTCTCCAATAAGTGCGCTCTTTTTCAGTTTGATTTTCCAAATGAGAATCCAATAAGCCTTTTTCCTGTGCACGAAATACACTGGCTAAAATGCAGCTCCTGTGAGTGGTGCTGTTTTCATGTTCCTCGAAATGCTTGGAATTTTTCCAGTCATTGAACCCCTGTGTGAAGGTATTTTCTTTGGTAGAAAATAGCTTGCATGCTGAACAGTACACTTTTCCTGAGCTTTCAGAGTATACCATCCATGATCTTTTCACAGTTTCTGAATTTGCAAGCTTCCTATAAAACATAGATGACTTTAAACAACGACGACTTCCATCATCATAAATCCTTGCTGATTTCCTAAAGGGCAATGTTCAGAGTTTGACTGAAGTTTTCTGCAATGAAAGCATTACACAGAGAATCTGGGATTACATTTGGCCATGAGGCAGGATCTTTTAAGACAATCCTGTGGGTGAAATGTCCGTTGAGACATTGAGAGGAGACACAAAAGAAGTAGATGCTGGCTGAGAAATAATGGAGGGAGGGCTTCCTGTATGATCTGACTTATCTGCAGATTCAACTGTACTGGTAACATCAGAAACTGTTTTCGTGAGCATGGCTGTGATCTTTCTGCAGCTTCCTACATCTTTCTTTTTCTGTTCTTCTTCTTGAATTTTCTTCTTTCTTTTCTGTGACCCACTCGCATAAGAACGTCCAACATCACGTTCACGAGATGCCATAATGAGGATGTATCACTGTCTGTAATCATGCAAATACAAATTTTTCATTATCAATTATGTATTATTAATTTTTTAATTATTATTAAATTTTTTTTCTGTCAATTGGGGGGATATGGCCCTTGTAGCCCCCTTTCCTCTGGCTGCGCATCTAAAAATTCAAAACGTTACCAGAAAGGAGTCATATACAGAACTTTTACCATAGATTAGGTTAGTGATTTGGGCTACAAATATTTTACTAATTCATCCTCCTTGACCTCCAATTTACTTAAACAGAAATCATACTGAGTCCAAGAACAATGCACAATGGTATTTATATTACCATTTTCATAACTAAACTAATCATTATGTTTTGCATGATATATGGCCTACCACCATAGATAAGGACATGAGAATTAAAGAATGCAGGGACAATTTTCAGTTTCACCCAACCAACGATTTTCTGATGTGGCTTATGTGTTTCTGGGGAAATATGTAGTAAATTAATTGATGTTCTACATCACTTCCTCGCAACTTGAAAACTAAGCATTTGCGACAGAAGTGATGTAGAGCATCAATCAATTGAGATCTGTTATTGAAATGATAAAGACTTAAAGACAGGACAAAGTGCTTTTGAAACCTACAAACAGAAGTCAGTTTGCGTTTTTAGGTTTTTCTTTATAGTATTTTTACCAAAAATGCATCTTTACTGGTCCATGCGTCTTTACTGGTCAAGTAACCCTATCAGGTACCTCCCTTAACATTTAGAGGTGAAAACAAACATTTATCCATACACATCAATGTCTATCAACAACACTTCAGTTAATTTGTCACAGTACAAGTCTAGATAACATGTAATTACTACAGAAAATTGGAGAGGAATCTCCCATACTCACCCATTAGTGGGAAAACACAGCTGTTCTGATGTAAAGAAAGGCGTGTTGAGTGTTGCCATCTATGGTTAGGTTTATTTATTTTTATTTTATTTTATTTTATTTCATTATTTATTTTTGTTTTGATTAATTTTTAAAAATCAATTTTACTCTCCAAACACTTGAACTTTTTAGGTAGGGACCCCTTTGCACTTGCACCATGTGCGCAGTCTTGGATGAGCCCCTGGACCCCTTGGACCGCGGGGCCCCCAAATGCGCGGGACCCTAGGCAACTGCCTAGTTTGCCTATGCGGTAATCCGGCCCTGCTCGCGGTGGAAATGCGCCATGCAGACAGCATCAGTTTGAGTTACCCTGCCCTATCAGCAGCATCATACTGTATAAACTGCACTAACTGGACAGTAAATTTCACCATGGCCCCTAAGAGGAAGTCTGAATCTTGCACTTTAGATTGTGGCAAGAAAGGTTCTTACTCTCGAACTCTCTATTTGTTTTCACTGTTGCACATAAACTTGTCTGTATCTGTCTGCCTGTATATGTGTGTCTGTCTGTACCTGTCTATCTGTGCATCTGTTTATCTATGTCTTCCTGTGTGTGTCTCTTTCTGTGTCTGTCTTTGTCTACCTGTGTGTGTGTCTTTCTGTCTACCTGTGTGTCTGTCTTTCTGTCTACCTGTGTATGTCTCAGAACTGCTCATTAAGAGTGTAATTGGTCTGAGGACGCCATAATAATAAAGATAATAACAATAATAATCACTCTGAGGCCCACAAAAAAAGTGTAAAAAATGTAATATGACATTTTCCCTTTAATCCACCTATTTTTTTTTTTTAAAAATTTAAAATAATAAACATAAAAAATAACGAAAAGAAAAGGGTAAAGGGTTTACAAGGAAAATGGGGGAAAGCATCAGGGAAGAGGGGTGAAGGTTTATAAACTAAAAGGGGGGCATTTTTAGGAAAAAGATATAAACAGGTTTATTGGAGGTTTAATGGGCTAATAAGGGCATGGAAAGGGGGGTGGGAAGAGGTAGGGGGGTATTTTTAAAAATGTAGTGTTAGAGGGGTTCCCGTAGAATTTTTGTGGTTACAGGAAAGGGGGTGCAGGGGGGAAGGGAGGAGCTTTTGGGGGAATGATGAGTAAAGAGAGTATTTAAGGGGAAAAAAGTTGGGAAATATGAGAATTTTTTAAAACAAAGTAAAGTGATGAAAGGGGGGAAGAGTATTTTGGAAAAAAAGAGAGGGGTTAAGAATTGGTAAGAAATTTAAAAAAAAGAGAGAAAAATGAAGAGTGGGTGAGATTTTAAATAAACAAATTTTGTTAAAAAATAAAAAAAATTTTTTGGAGTGAGATTAACAAGAAAAACCCAGAGAACAAAGGGTTTTTGGTCATTTAAAAAAATTAGGAAGAAGAGTTATTAAATGGAAGTTAGAGGTTTTGGGAAGTTTGGGGGGAATTTTTTGGAGGAATTTTTTAAATGTTATGAAGATAGGGAACTGGTTTTTGGGTTGTAAGGGAAGGAGGAATAACACCCTTGTAGGATGAGGAAGAGCCAGTTTGAGCGGGGGGGAAGTTGGGTGAGGCAGTGGGTAAAATGAAAGGGGTAAGCACCCGGGGATTGATGGGATAAAGATAGAAAGGGTTAAAAGCAGGGGGGGAAAAGTTTTGGAGGGGTTTGGGTTTTTAAAATTTAAATTTAAAAAAAATTTTATGGAAGAGGTAAGGTACCTAGGGTTTGGGCCCAAGACCCAATTCATATTCCTTTGTAAAAAGGCAAAGGGGAAAAAAAGAGAGTGCAAAAATTAAAGGGGATAAGCCCTGTTGAGTATACCTGCTAAAGTCTAGGAAAGAGTTATAATTAAAAGAATTAAGATAAGACGGAGAATGGGAAATAGCAGATAAACAAGGGCTTTAGGGAAAGGGTGGGGGTGTTGGACCGGGGTTTTTAAAAGTAAAACATAAAAATGAACAGTATTTAGATAAAGGTTTAAAAGGCCTTTGTGGCTTTTTATGGTTTTGGGAAAAAGGGCCCGTTTTACAGGGGGGAATAGGGGAAAAGTGGCAGAGGGTTGCAATTTGAAATGGTGTAGGAGGGGGTTTTCCTAAAAGCAGTGAAGATTTTTTAAACCGGGGATATGGGGCCCTCAATTTAAGTTTGAAAGGAAAGAGGGAAATTTTTCCCCCAGAAAAAAGTGGGCCTTAGACAAGGAGGGTGTGATGTCACCGTGGTTTTTTTTAATATTTTTTATAGTGGGGTTGTAAGAGAATAAATGCGAGGGTTTTTGGCAAGAGGAGGGAGTTAAAAGAAAAAGAATCACACAAAAAGTGGGAGTTGCCCACAGCTGCTCTTTGCTGATGACACTGTGCTTTTGGGGGAATTCTAAAAGAAGTTGCAGAGATTGGTGGAAAAATTTGGGTTAGGGGGTAAAAGGGGAAAAAATTAAAGGTAAAATACAGGAAAGAGTAAGTTATGGGGATAACAAAAAAAAATTAGGTAAATTAAAGATTGGATATCAATTGGGGGGAGAGAGTATGCGGAGGTGAACTATTCAGAAAATTTGGGAGTGGCCCATGTCACGGATTCAAATGAAAAAAGGGGTAAAATCTAAAAATTGATAAAGGGGAAAAAGAGCGAGTGATGCACTTAGGATCTGGGGAGACAAAAAATTTTTGCCCTTGGAGGCAAAGAGGGAATGTATGAGAGTATAGTTTTCCCAACCTCTTATATGGGTGTGAAGCGGGTGAGAAGGGTTGCAGCGAGGAGAAGGCGGAGGCGGGGGGAGATGTCATGTCTGAGGGCAATGTGGGGTTTTAATAAAATTGCAGAGAATTCAAAATTTTGGGAAGTTAGGAGGAGTGCGGGATTCCCCCAAAAACTGTTTTTCCAGAGGGCAAAAGAAGGTTTTTTTGAGGTGGTTCGGACATGTAAAGAATGGAGCGAAACAGAATAATTTCCCAAGGGGTTACCCATCTGTAGTGGAAGGAAGGGGGGGTGGGGTTGGGCCTGGGAAAAGGGTTTGGGGGGGAAAGGGGTAAAGGAGGTTTTGTGTGCGGGGGGCCCTTGGGACCCCCAGCGGCATTCGTGAGCGGTTTGATAGGAGTAATGGAGACAAAGGGTTTTTTAAAATACTTGACGTGTTTGTTGGAGTTTTGACAAATAACATTTAAAGGGGATTCGGGGAAAAACCGGGGCGGGCCGGGACGAGCCCCTGGAGGGGGGAAGTACAGGGGCCTCACTCTAAAGGGGGGGTTTTAAATTTTTTGGCAGTTTAAAAACTGTAGTGTAAAGCCCCCTTCCCTGGCAAACGGGTGATGGAGTGAATGAAGGTGAAGTTTTTTTTTTCGGGGCCCCCCGCCCTTTGGGGGGGAATTGGCCATGTGATAATAAAAAAAAAAAAAAATATAAAATAAATAAATTAAAAAACATGAGATTTTTTCTGGTCACTTGACAAAAGTGAACAAAAAAAAATTCGTGTCCAGGGGGTAAAAACAACAACAACTATTTGTTTAAAAACACGCAAAGCTTCTACACTCCAAATTTTCCCCTCTTGTTTATTTATTTAATCCCTTTTTTACTCACCTCTCACTCTACATTAAAACTACAATATTTTAAGGTAAAATAATTTATGAACACGATTTTTATATTATAGTTTTAAAAATAAAATTATTTTTAATATTTGTACATATTTTATAATAATAATTATTTAAAATTATTATTAATTTAGGGAAAAAGAGCACAGAATTTATTGGGGAAGCACTATCTGGATTTTTTTTTGGGGTTTTCCTAGGGAATTTAAACATAAAGATAAAATTTACTTATGTGTACCAAAGGGGAGAGAGAGAGAAAGAGAGAAAAGAGAGAGAAAAGAGAAGAGGAGAGGAGAGAGAAAAGAGAGAGAGAGAGGGGAGCGAGAGAGAGCGAGGAGGCGAGAGAGGAGGGGGAGAAGAAAAGGAAAAGCGAGAGAGCGGAGCGGAGAGAGGAAAAAGACGAGAGCGAGAGAGAGCGAAGAGACGAAGAGGCGAGAGAAGCGAGAGAGCGGAAAAGAGCGAGAAGAGAGAGAGAGAAAAGAGAGAGAGAGAAAAGAGAGAGAGAAAAGAGAGAAGAGAGAGAAAAGAGAAAAGAGAGAGAGCAAGAGAAGAGAAGAGCGAGAGAGAGAGGGGAGAAGGAGAGAGACAGCGAGAGAGAAACGAGAGAGAGGGGAGAAGAGCGAGGAGAGCGAGAGAGAGAGAGAGAGGGGGAGAAGAGAGAGAAGAGAGAGAGAAGAGAAAAGAGAGAGAGAGAGAGAGGAAAGACACGAGAAAAGGGGAGAGGACAGCGAGAAGAGAGAGAGACAGCGAGAGAGAGCGAGAGAGACGGGGAGAGAGAGAGAGAGAGAGAGAAGAGAAATCACAAAACATTCTATTGGGGGAAGTGTTTTCCACAAGGAAGCCCCTTTGGGGTGGGACCATTGTTATGGGGAAATTTTTACTTTTAAAGACCCTTTTTTTCTCTACCCAAATCCCCCAGCATATGCAGATGACTGTACACGACTTCACTTTTCCAAGAAAAAAATGCCAGCTGGGTCTAAACACATCAATCACCTCTAAAGCAAAATCAAAATTGGGAAATAGATGGCAAGTAAAAATTTGGGACACCCGAGAAAACACAAAGATTAAAGATCTCAAGGGACCATATGGAAAAGCGGGCAAACAGAAGGGTGAATGGGGGGGTTTTTAGCACCCGGAAAGAAGTTTTATTCCTTGGGGTTAAATCTTTACTTTCCCAAAATGACCATGAAAAACCCCATTGTAAATCTTGCAAAAAAAGGCCCGCCAGGAAGCTTAAGCACTTTTTCTGTAATTTTCGCACTGCTTGACAGCAGAGGGTTTCAAGGTTTTTTTATGAGGGAGAAGTAAACCCCACCCCCTTGAGTATGCTCCACTTTCTTGGTTTTTGCCTGCCCCCCCTTTTCACTGCGACTGCTTTAAAAAAAAAAAAAAAAAAAAAAAAAAAAAAAAAAAAAAAAAAAAATTAAAAGGGGGGGGGGAAAAAAAAAAAAAAAAAAAAAAAAAAAAAAAAAACCAAAAAAAAAAAATAAAAATTATTTGGGGGGGGTTTTTAATTTTAAAAAAAATAAAAAATTAAAAAAAAAAAAAAAAAAAAAATTTAAACAAACAGAGTAAGGGAAAAAAGCGTTTTCCGATGGGAAAAAACCCGGGGAAAACCTTTTCCCAACCTTTAACCTGTTCCTTTCTGTTATGGGCAAACCAAAAAAATTTTTGAAGGGCCCCCTTAACAATAAAATACTTTTAAGCAACCATAACCAAAAAAAATCTTTCAAACCGGCTGAGTTTAGGAACAACCTTTTGAGCTTTTTGGTAATAAAGTTGGAAACCTTTAACCATGTCCAATAAAACTTGTCAATAAAAACTTAAGGGAACCTTAACCGGTTCCAAAATTTTTGTTTTTAAAAAAAAAAAAAAAAAAAAAAAAAGAGGAAAAAAAAAAAATTTTTCAACGAACCCCAATGTATAACAGTTCCCTTTTTTTTACTTAATAAAGTTAAAGGAACCATTTAAAAAGGTGCAAAAATGGGTTTTTTTCCAAACCCTTTTGTAAAAAAACAAAAAAAAAGGGGGGGGGAAAAAAAGGATTTAATTCAGGGGCCAACCCGTAGACTACCATGAAGTTGTTTTACTCTTTAAAGGGGAAAGGGTTAAAAATTTTGGGCCTAAAGGATTTAAGAGGAAAATACATCCCCTTTGGGGTAGGTGTTGGAACCACCCAAAAACAGTCCTGAGCCCCCACCCGGTGTTTAATTTGGGAGAAAAAAATAAATCATGTTTTTT
This sequence comes from Cherax quadricarinatus, assembly GCF_026875155.1. NCBI lineage: Eukaryota > Metazoa > Arthropoda > Malacostraca > Decapoda > Parastacidae > Cherax > Cherax quadricarinatus. The sequence continues at coordinate 82,178,244 of NC_069401.1, read as the reverse complement.
GGTCCCCCAGTTTGAAGGAAAAGGGAAAAAAAAAACCCAAAAAAAAAAAACAGAAAAAGAGATGATTTTGATTGGTTTTTGCCCCTGGGAAAAGGCTTGAAACTGAGCTTTAAAGGGAGCGGAAAATGTTTAAAATTTTTGCTGATATTTAAGGGGGAAACAAAAAACCCCCACACATCTAAAAACACACCAGCTGGGGGGTCAAAAAATACATTCACAAATAGGGGATGATATTTTTACCCCTTATTTTTAAGTAAATTTCCCCTAACCCGTAAAATCTTTTATTTTTTGGTGTGAATTTAAAAATTTATTATGGGGAATAAAAAATCGAAGGGAAAAATTTTTTTTGTAAAAAACCTCAAAATGTAACTAATGAACAGAGGAAACATTTGTTTGTTCCAGGAAGACATACAATTTTTTATTCTGACCCCCATTTTTTAAATTGGAATTTTTTTGGGAAAATTTTTGTTTTAAATTTGGGCCCAAAATTTAAAAAATTTCCGATCACTTTATTTTTTAGTTTTTAAAAGTTGACTTTGGGGATTTTTTGTTCTCAAACGTTTGAATAGAAGTAATACAAATAAAAAACTAAGAATTTGTTTACTGGAATAATGAAACCTAAACTCGATTCCCTAGTCCGGGAAAATCGCCGATTCGTAAATATTTTCTAAAACATCAAAAAAAAAAATTTCGCGGGGAGCATAATTTTTGTTTATTTTCCATCAAATTTCGTACTTTTTGTTTTATTACCTTCACAAAAAGATTCTCTACCATTTCATAAGAAAAAATAACAAAATTTTTTTTTTTTTTAAATTCTTGGACACTGGGGCACCACTTCAGATTTGGGCCTTGGACCCTGAAGGGGTTAAAGATAACAGTAACATATGATACTGTATGAGATGAAAAATTTACAATACAGTTCACTACCATGTATACATTTTATACAGTACATAAATGATTAAAATATATCAATAGAAGTAAATTATGGTAAAAAGAATGAAATGATGATGGTACATTACATTACAGTACTATGTAGGTAGTTTATATAGCAAAGGTTTGACATTATGCCCTACCCAGTATATTGGCAACTTTCAAAGGTTCGACTTACGTCCATTTTGACTTACGGCCAGTTGGTCGGAATCAAGCTCAGTCGTAAGTCAGATGGTACTTGCACTATTTCAGTACCTAATATTAGTGTCGGAACAAAGATTAGCTATGAAATCACAAGAACCACTACAAAATGTAATTATCAGAACATAAAAATTATACAAATTAAAAAAAATGAGAATAAAAGGTATATCGGCAATGCTTTTGCAAGAGGCAGCGCTTCATGTTGCCATCAGGTGAGCGACAAGCACCGACTTTGCGGCCTTATATCTCTGCAAGTACTGGCTCTAGAATTTTTTTTATATTACTTTATGTAAAAAAAAAAAAGAGTCCTCTTCATTTAGATTTTTTTTTTTTCAAAATATTCAGAGCGCTGGGCGAGTGAACGCAAATCTACGTTTGGACAGTTAAAGGTTAAATAAAAAACTGACACCTTTAAAACTATACCTTTTCTTTGGTTCATAAATTTTAGGCCAACATAATCTAGCTTTTATTATACCCAAATTATTTTCCCCCCAAAATTATAATATTTTTTAATGAAAAGCAAGGAAAGGCATGATATATGACATACCTGTTTCAGATGTAGTTGTAGTAGTCATATTAGAAGTAGTGCAGCAGTAGTATGGTATTAGTACAGTAGTAATATAGTAGCTGCATAGTAGTAGATTATTACTGTTGTAATAAGAGGTCAAACAACAGTGTGTATGTCATCATGTGCCATTCCATGCTCTCAAAAGGAAAAATGTCTACTGACAGTTTATTATTATTATTAAAGTTCATGGAGCCTAAGCATAGAACAGACAGCACACGCCATGCTCCCAAAGAGGGAAGGTTAAAGTAAAGGGAGTTTCAATTAAATTTATATACAATGTCAGGCAGACAACCCCTCCTAAAAGGATATGCAAACAGTACTTTTGCTTACTTTCATTCAAATGAGATAAAAAAAGGGGCAGGCTCGATCTTGGATGAACTTCATACGGAGTTTTACATAAATTTAAATTTTTCCCTGTTAAAGATTTCTTACAACACAACTACACTTAAATTTACTTACTATTGATGGAAGAGCAACCGGAATCAACAAGGTAGGATGCAGCAAGAAGGTATCCATCTGCAGAGACTGCCAGACTGTCTGTCATGCCAATGTCTCCCAAGTGGTTCACCAAACGTGACACATGGCCTAAAGCAAGTCTTATTACATTATTATTATTTAAAATATATAATAAATAATTTCAAGAATCTACAAGCAGATACAATATGAAATTCAATAATATGTGAAAAAATATTATGGCAAAATGATGAAAGAGCAAGTGTAAATAAATATAACAATTTTTTTTTTCAACAAAGTGGCCATATCCCACCAAGACAGAGTAACCTAATAAGGGGTCTTTAGCCCCTTGCCCCTGGTATTTTAGTCACCTTCTATGACACATATGGCTTATGGAGGAAGAAGTCTCTTCCACTTCCCCATGAAGATAAGAGGAAATAAAGACGAACATGAACTATTAAGAAAATAGAAGAAAACCCAGATGGGTGTGTAAATATATACGAGTGTATATGCATGTGTAGTGTGAACTAATTGTAAGTAGAAGTAGGAAGATATACCTGGCATCCCTCATGTTTAAGAGATAGAAAAAAGATATCAGCAATCCTACCATCATGTAAAACAATTACGGGTTTCTCTTTCACACTCGCTTGGTAGGACGGTAGTACCTCCCTGGGTGGCTGCTGTCTACCAACCTACTACCTATGAGAAATGTATTTATTACTGGTACGGTAGGGTTATTATTGAAAGAATTAGAGGTAAGACAGAATGTAGGATTGCAGATGAGCAAGGAGGCTTTAGAGTGGGTAGAGGATATGTAGATCAAATGTTTACATTGAAGCATATATGTCAACAGTATTTAAAGGTAGGGAAGTTTTTATTGCATTTATGGATTTAGAAAAGGCATATGATAGAGTGGATAGGGGAGCAATGTGGCAGATGTTGCAAGTATATGGAATAGGTGGTAAGTTACTAAATGCTGTAAAGAGTTTTTATGAGGATAGTGAGGCTCAGGTAAGGGTGTGTAGAAGAGAGGGAGACTACTTCCCAGTAAAAGTAGGTCTTAGACAGGGATGTGTAATGTCACCATGGTTGTTTAATATATTTACAGATGGGGTTGTAAAGAAGTAAATGCTAGGGTGTTCAGGAGAGGGGTGAGATTAAATTATGGGGAATCAAATACAAAATGGGAATTGACACAGTTACTTTTTGCTGATGATACTGTGCTTATGGGAAATTCTAAAGAAAAAATGAAAAGGTTAGTGGACGAGTTTGGGAGAGTGTGTAAAGGTAGAAAGTTGAAAGTGAACATAGAAAAGACTAAGGTGATGAGGGTATCAAACGATTTAGATAAAGAAAAATTGGATATCAAATTGGGGAGAAGGAGTATGAAAGAAGTGAATGTATTCAGATATTTGGGAGTTGACATGTCGGAGGATGGATTTATGAAGGATGAGGTTAATCATAGAATTGACGAGGGAAAAAAGGTGAGTGGTGCGTTGAGATATATATGGAGACAAAAAAACGTTATCTATGGAGGCAAAGAAGGGAATGTATGAAAGTATAGTAGTACCAACACTCTTATATGGGTGTGAAGCTTGGGTTGTAAATGCTGCAGCGAGGAGGCAGTTGGAGGCAGTGGAGATGTCCTGTCTAAGGGCAATGTATGATGTAAATATTTTGCAGAAAATTCAGAGTGTGGAAATTAGGAGAAGGTGTGGAGTTAATAAAAGCATTAGTCAGAGGGTTGATGAGGGGTTGTTGAAGTGGTTTGGTCATTTAGAGAGAATAGATCAAAGTAGAATGAATTGGAGAACGTATAAATCTGTGATGAATGTTGCAGCGAGGAGAAGGCTCGAGGCAGTGGAGATGTTATATCTGAAGGCAATATGTGGTGTGAATATAATGCAGAGAATTCGTAGTCTGGAAGTTAGGAGGAGGTACGGGATTGCCAAAACTGTTGTCCAGAGGGCTGAGGAAGGGTTGTTGAGGTGGTTCAGACATGTAGAGAGAATGGAGCGAAACAGAATGACTTCAAGAGTGTATCAGTCTGTAGCGGAAGGAAGGCGGGGTAGGGGTCGGCCTAGGAAAGGTTGGAGGGAGGGGGTAAAGGAGGTTTTGTGTGCGAGGGGCTTGGACTTCCAGCGGGCATGTGTGAGCGTGTTTGATAGGAGTGAATGGAGACAAATGGTTTTTAATACTTGACGAGCTGTTGGAGTGTGAACAAAATAACATTTATGAAGGGATTCAGGGAAACCAGCAGGCCGGACTTGAGTCCTGGAGATGGGAAGTACAGTGCCTGCACTCTGAAGGAGGGGTGTTAATAGTTGCAGTTTGAAAACTGTACTGTAAACCACCCTTCTGGCAAGACAGTGATGGAGTGAATGATGGTGAAAGTTTTTCTTTTTCGAGCCACCCTGCCTTGGTGGGAATTGGCCAATGTGCTAATAAAAATAATAATACAGTGGACCCACGGTATTCGATATTAATCCATTCATGAGAGCTCATCGAAAACCAAATCAATTTTCCTCATAAGAAATAATGGAAATCAAATTAATCCGTGCAAGACATCCAAAAGTAAGAAAAAAAAAATTTACTACATGAAATATTAAGTTTAATGCAAAAGAATAATTACAATAACAATAAAATAATTGACACTTACCTTTAATGAAGATCTGGTGATGATTGATGGGATGGGAGGAGGGGAGAGGTGTTAGTGTTTAGAAGGGGAATCCCCTTCTTCTTTTAATGCCACTAGGACCAGCTTGAGAGTGACTGGACCTCTGTCGCACAACATAACTGGCAGCCTCACCATGCCTAATCACACTATGAATGCCACTACGATTCTTAAATCTTTCAAACCAACCTTTGCTGGCCTTAAATTCACTCACATCAGCACTAGTTGCAGGCAATTTCTTTACCAAATCGTCATGCAACTGCCTAGCCTTTTCACAAATGATAGCTTGAGAGATGCTATCTCCTGCTATCTGTTTTTCATTTATCCACACCAATAACAGTCTCTCAACATTTTCTAATGCTTGAGGTCGCTGTTTTGTAATCACAGTTGCACCTTTTGCAAGAACAGCTTCCTTGATTGCCGTTTTCCTGGTCACTATAGTAGAGATGGTCAATTGGGGTTTATTATACAACCTGACCAGCTCTGACACACGCACTCCACTTTTGTACTCTGCAATTAGCTCTTTCTTCATTTCAATAAACATTAGCGCCTTTTTTCTCGAAGGGTTGGCAATAGAAGCTTTCTTGGGGCCCATGGTGACTTATTTTGCAGAAAGAAGCACCAAAAACAGCGATAATATGGATAATCTGGAATACAGTGGACCCCCGGTTAACGAACTTTTTTCATTCCAGTAGTATGTTCAGGTGCCAGTACTGACCGAATTTTTCCCATAAGGAATATTGTGAAGTAGATTAGTCAATTTCAGACCCCCAAACATACACGTACAAATGCACTTACATAAATACACTTACATAATTGGTCGCATTTGGAGGTGATCGTTATGCGGGGGTCCACTGTATACTGAATGTATCCTTAGATGCGTTCACACTGGCTGGCTTGTAAACACTGGCACACACGGGGCAGTTCAGGCCACATGTGGACACGTCTCGTACGAATCGTATCGAATACCGGGTTTTCAATCGGATACCGAGGGAAAATTTTTGCGGTATAATGCATTGAATACAGGATTTATCGAATACCGATGCTATCGATTACCGGGGGTCCACTGTAAATCTGTAGGGGAAAGAAGGCGGGGTAGGGGTTGTCCTCGAAAAGGTTGAAAGGAACGGGTAAAGGAGGTTTTGTGAGCGAGGGGCTTGGACTTCCAGCAAGCGTGTGTGAGCGTGTTCGATAGGAGTGAATGGAGACGAATGGTATTTAGGACCTGACGAGCTGTTGGAGTGTGAGCAGGGTAATATTTAGTAAAGGGATTCAGGGAAACTGTTTATTTTTATATAGCCAGACTTGAGTTCTGGAAATGGGAAGTACAATGCCTGCACTCTAAAGGAGGGGTATGGGATATTGGCAGTTTGGGGGGATATGTTGTGTATCTTTATACACGAATATACAGGAAGGCCCCACTTATACGGCTGGTTAGGTTCCAGGCTACCGCCGTAAAGCGGAAACCGCCGTAAAGTGGAACACCATTTTTTCCACTTACAAATGCATACAAACACTACATAACAAGTTTACACTAACATATATTAAGTTAGCAATAGAACCAGGCATCAAAAAACAATAAAAAGTACAATACACACATAGTGCACTCATTACTTACCTTAAAATATTTATAGTCTTAATCGAGGGTGAGACAAGTAGTATTTATTGTAAGAAATCAAGTGTGGTATGTATGGTAGTCAGCCAGGCTACCATACCAGGCCACCCCACCCACATACAATTCTATGATATTTAAGCATCCCAGAGCGATAAAATGTATATACAGTTCACTCATTACTTACCTTAAAATATAGGGTGAGATGAGTAGTATTTATTGTAAAAAATCAAGTGTGGTATGTATGGTAGTCAGCTGGGCTACCATACCAGGCCAACCCACCCACACATATATTCCATGATATTTAAGCATCCCAGAGCGATAAAATGTATATACAGTTCACTCATTACTTACCTTAAAATATTTGTAGTCTTAATGTAGGGTCAGGAGTAAGTAAATGAGATAAAACGAATAAATGAGAGAGAGAAAGAATGAATGCATGAGAGAGGACAGGCGCGGAGTTATGTAAACAAACCAGGCGAAGGTAAGTTTTGTAAATGAAGTGTACACGTCTGGTTTGTGTACAAGTTACATTGTGTACAGGTTGTCTCTACATTGATACGGTAGAATAAATAAAGAAGAACACTCCCATTCTCATGTAACATCATTTTGAGAAGAAATGATGCTCTGAGTGAAGGCAATGGAAATAAGTCATTCTGACTTTTTTGGGTTATCCTAGGTTCTCTACACATATGTTGTTATGTATGATAATCTATGTAACTGTATTTGTGTATACCTGAATAAACTTACATACATACGAAAGGAATAATTTTCTACAGTTACCCCCAGTAACACATTTTCTCTTATGTTAGATTAGAGAAAATGTTATTCTTGGCATCACTTGTACAAGTTATCTGGCTACGACATCTCATATTTATGTTTATTTATTCTATTGTAGGGTGTATTTATCATCTTTTTATGTTATGTATCGTGTTTATTATATAATTTTGAAAAAAATATCATGGATGGATTAATGAAAATGTGTATATTTATTTATTTATTTATTTACTTAAAAATTTGAGCACACATACAGAGGTACAACAAATACAGGTAAGAGCAGTATGCCAAAGCCACTTATACTATGCATAGCATTACGGGCTGGCTTAAAATTAACTTAAGATTAACTAAGCAATGATGAAATCAGTGATAAAACATTAATGTAAACAGGTTACTATAAAGCACAAGTGAGTATTACAAAGACAGGTCATATGGTTGTATGCATTGTTGTACATTCAGTAGAATGGAGTATTCTGTTAGGTAGTGTATTTAAAAAATAATAAAGTTAGATTGGGTTTTAGGTTTAACATTTATGTGATATAATTGTGAGAAACATTTAAGATATACAATTTATAAGGTTCAGTTATTCAGTATTTATTTGGTTTTGGGTGAGTAAGTGATCTTTGAGAAGAGACTTGAATTTATGAACAGGTAGTGTTTCTTTTATATTTACAGGTAATGAATTCCAGATTTTAGGGCCTTTTATGTGCATTGAGTTTTTACATAGTGTGAGATGGACACGAGGAACATCAAAGAGTGATCTGTGCCTTGTGTTATGGTCATGTGTTCTGTTGAGGTTGGCAAGGAGATGTTTGAGGGGAGGGTTAATATCAGAGTTAAGTGTTCTATGTATGTAATAGGTGCAGTAGTAAGTATGGATGTTTTGTATGGTGAGGAGGTTTAGTGTATTGAATATTGGTGGAGTGTGCTGCCTATAGTGAGAATTTGTTATCATTCTAACTGCAGCCTTTTGTTGGGTAATTAGTGGTCTGAGATGGTTACTTGTTGTTGAGCCCCATGCACAAATTCCATAGGTGAGATAGGGGTAAATAAGAGAGTGATATAGGGCCAGGAGGGCTGACTGTGGAGCATAGTACCGTATCTTCGATAGTATGCCTACAGTCTTGGAAATTTTCTTAGAAATTTGTTGTATATGTGTATGAAATTTGAGTCTATTATCAAGGTGGATTCCTAAGAATTTTCCCTCTGTTAGCTTTGTGATAGGTGATCCATTTATCATTATGTTAAGAGGGACATCTGTAGCTCTGTTACCAAACTGAATGAAGTAGGTTTTGTCAATGTTTAGTGTAAGTTTGTTAGTTCTCATCCAGGTAGATATTTTCTGTAATTCGGTATTTACAGTATTGGCTAGCGTGACTGGGCTCGGGTGGGAGAAGACATATGTAGTGTCATCTGCAAATAGTGTGGGTTTGAGTAATTGCGAAGCATTTGGTAGGTCATTTATGTATAGGAGAAAGAGAAGAGGGCCAAGGACACTTCCCTGTGGGACACCAACTGTAATTGGTTGTGCAGAGGAGTTAACATAATATACAACATTTAATAAGACTCGGTGATTATTATTATTATTATTAGCATTTCTAATATGGCGTCACTTGTGCAAGTCGTCTGCTACCACATCTCATATTTATGTTTATTTATTCTATTGTGGGGTGTATTTAACATCTTTTTATGTTATGTATCGTGTTTATTATATAATTTTGAAAAAATATCATAGATGGATTAATGAAAATGTGTATTTAACGTAATATACGACATTTAAATGATACGATGATTATTATTATTACTAATATGACGTCTGGAGACATAAGACACTTACTGATTTTAATGTGTACCTGCATGCCACCACAGTATGTAAGTTTATTTAAGTACAGGTATACATAAGTATAATTATCAGAGTATATATAAAATATGAAATAACTTTTAAAAACATTTGAAATTTTGGAGTTTCCAGACAAAATGGAGAGACTTAGTGCTTACTGAGCTCACGAAGAATGTAAACAAACAAGGTGGGGCGCAGTGACCGTATTAGAAAGTCAGGTGGGGGGAGCTGTATAGCGAGTTTTGGTCATAATTTGAAATGACCGTATTAGCGGAATGCCGTAAAGTGAAACGCCGTAAAGCGGGGCCTTCCTGTACTTCTAAACTGTTGTATTCTGGGCACCTCTGCAAAAAACAGTGATTATGTGCGAGTGAGGTGAAAGTGTTGAATGATGATGAAAGTATTTTGTTTTAGGAGATTTTTTTTCTTTTTGGGTCACCCTGCCTTGGTGGGAGACGGCCGACTTGTTAAAAAAAAAAAAAAAAAACCACGTCTGTCGTAAGAGGATAGTAACCCCTTCTCCTGTATAAATTTTTCTTTTTAGGTCACCCTGTCTTGGTGGGAAACAACCAGTGACAATTACCTAGTGAGAATTATGTACTAGTGTTCTAAAATAAATTTTTTGAAAGGGCTGCTTATTTTATAATTAAGAAATTGCCCCTATGATTAAAAGTTGAGCCATTTTCATATACACTGAACACCTACAGAATGTAGGAATTTTCTCCACTTCTTTCCAGCAAACTATAATACTACATGACTTAAATTTTCCAAAAATTACAAGAGGTACAGAGGACCCCCAGATTACATAATTAATACATTCCAGTGAGAGTGACTTATCCTGAATCTGACTTATTCCGAATTAATTTTTTCCTTAAGAAATGACAGAAATCCAATTAATCAGTTTCAGACACCCAAAAGTACTAAAAAAAAATGTTTTCTACATGAATTATACATTTACCTACACAGAAAATAACGATACATGAAGAATAAAACAATAATAACATCACACTTACCGTTCTTGAAGACGTGGTGGTGTATGGAAGACGGGAGGAGGAGAGAGGATGGAGTAGTTTACAATTGCTTGGATGGGGAATCCCCTTCCATAAGGACTTTAACCCTATCGGGGTTTTGGCCATACTAGTATGGCTTACATGCCAGGGTTTTTGACGTACTAGTACGCATAAATTCTAGCGCCCTCAAATCTAGCAAGAGAAAGCTGGTAGGCCTACATATGAAAGAATGGGTCTATGTGGTCAGTGTGTACAGTATAAAAAAATCCTGCAGCACACAGTGTGTAATGAGAAAAAAAAAACTTTGACAGTGTTTTTGGTTTAAAACAGCGACTTTGCACTGTATTTTCGTAAAGTATTTATGGTTGTATTCTAGTTTTCCTGGTCTTATGAAAAGTACATTGAAATTGAGCTCAAAGTAGCAGAAATATTCAATTTTTGCCAAAGTTCATAAGTAAACAAATCATGCTACGCGTCCAATACATGTCAACTGCTGAAACTAAAATTCTTCCACAAGTGCACTGGTATTATTTATACCATATCTACACTAATACAGTAGTCTGCATAACAGTAAATCTTCTATTTATTGTGAGAATAAAAATTCAAAGTGGAAAGCAAAAGAAATGTAAAAGGGGCCTGGAGAATTGACTAACAAACACAGAACTTGTTATTTTAGTGCCAGGAATGTCTTTCTTGCTTATTTGGGACCCTAATTGGAAATTGGCATCTTTTGAAATTTTGTGAAATTGGCAAAATTGCTAAATTCTGATCACTTTATTGGATAGTTGAAATCGGTAAATGGGTAGCTTCTTGTACTCATTCGATACAAAAAAATTTGGGAGTTTCTAGCGGAACAGTTATGATTTTTTTTGACTAGTACACGGAATTGGCCGAAAATGGGGCCCTAAAAGGGGGGGAAAAAAATCGCCGATCCCCGAAAACATCGTCGGACCACAACTTCGAAAGACCCAAATTTCGGGGTAATTTTCCATAAAAATTTCATATTTTTTGGGTGTCTTTAATAAATAGGGAAAAATTACTATCTTTTCATAAAAAAAAAAATTTTTTTTTTTTTTTTTTTTAATTTTGGCAACCCTGAAAACAAACTCTGGGGAGGGCCTGGCCGCCCTTTTAAAAGGGGTTTTAAGGACCAATTTCCTTAACAGGGGTTTTACTTCCCTTCTTTTTTTTTTTAACCCTTAAAGGGGCCCAAACGCATAACAGGTCTCCCTCAACATTCGCGGGGGTTTTGGGGGATCAAGAGCCTCGAAAAATGTTGAAAAACCGGGAATTTTTTGGTCCCCCCAATATATTGTGGGGAAAAAAATTTTCCAATACTGTTTCCCTTTACTTTTTTTCCCCATAAAATAAAAAAAAATACATGAAAACGTCGAAAAATTGTACTAAATAATACTGTTATTTTTTAAAAAAACTTTTATTTTTTTAATAACATGTATTTATTAACCCTTTGAGGGTCACAGCCCTCTCCAAAATTTTTCGTTCTCAGGGTCGGCCAAATTTAAAAAAAAAAAAAAAAATTATTTTTTTCTTAAAAAAATAGTTTTTTTTTTTCAAAAACAATTAAAAATAAAAAAGCAAAATTTACCATCAATATTTTACGGAATATAAATGAAAGAAGTTTGCAAAAAATTTAGCCGCAAAGGGCCAACAGGGGCACTGCCGCCCCCGGGGTAAACTTTAGTTTACTTGAAATTTGAAGGTTTTTTTTGGTTTTTTTTTAAACCTATTTTTTTTTTCACATAACTTTTTGGGCCTAATGAAAACCAAAGAAAAGGTGAAATGTACAATATACACTCGTTTAAAAAAACCAACCCAATAACACACAAACAAAATTTTAACAATAAAATTTGTTTACAAAACTTTTTTCCCAAAAACAAACAAACAAAAAAATTTTTTATTATTATTGTTCATAATATAATACCAATTAACCCCCACACAAACCATTTTCCAAAATTAGTTTTTCAGTTTTGGAACTCTGAAAAAATGGGGTCATACACAATGGTGTTTTATTTTTCCTCCCCTTTCTATCTCTTTCAATCCCCTCTCTCTCTTTCTATCTGTCTGTCTAAACTCTGTCTCACAGGTACACCCTAAATACAAGTATAAAGTAATAAAATTTCCTAGGATTTAACCCCAAAAAATCCAAAAAGGGGCTAAAAAAAAAAAACCTCCAAAAAAAAAAACCCACAACCCCCCCCCCCCCCCCCCCCCCCAACCCCCCCCCCAAACCCCCCCCCAAAAAAAAAAAATAAAAAAAAAAAAAAAAAACCCCCTTAAAAAAAAAAAAAAAAAAACAAAAAAAAAATAAAAAAAAAAAAAAAAAGAAAAAAAAAAAAGAAAATTTAAAAAAATGTAACCCCCCAAAAAAAAAATAATCCAAAAAAAAGGGTAAAAAAAAAATTAAAAAAAAATTGTTCCCCAAAAAAACCTCCCCCCCCCCCCCCTTCCCCCTTCCTCCTTTTTCCTTCCTCTTCCCTCCTCCCTTCCCCCCTTTTTCCTTTATTCCCCCCTCCCCCTCCCTTTTTCCCCTTTCCTCTTCCCCCCCTTCCACCCCCCTCCCCCTACCCTTTCCCCCCTTTCCCCTTCCCTTCCCCTCCTCCCTCCCCCCTTCCCTTCCCCCCTTCCTCCTACTCCCTTTCCCCCCTCCTCCTCTTCTTTCCCCCTTCCTCCTCTTCCCCCAATCTTCCTCCTACAAATTTTCCCCTTCCTCTTATTCCTCTTCCTCCTACTCTTTTCCCCTTCCTCCTTTCCCCCCACTTTCCCCCTTCCCTCCTCTTCTTCCTCTTCCCCCAAATCTTCCTCCTTTTCCTTCTCCTCCTCCTCCAAAGTGTAAATTACCAGGAGTCGGCAGCTGTCAAAATGAAACCCCTTTTTGTCTCATTACCACTCCCCCTCCCCCTGTCCCAAAAAAATGGGGTTTGGAAAGCTGCTTTCCCTTCCTCCCATTTATCCCAATTACTTTCCCCCAAACTATCTTTTCCTGTTTACTCTGTCTCACGGTACAAAATAAAAAACAATTTTACTAATTAAAAATTTCCTGGGATAACCCAAGAAACCCCAAAAAAAGTGCTATTCTCTGCTTGAAGATGTGAGTAAAAGGAAGACGCAGTCCTTTTTGGCCTCTGAGCAGAGAGCTAGACGGAAAGACAGGGAGCTTGACAGACAGGCAAATAGACCCGACAGAAATGTTGAAACCCCGCAAAAACAAAAGGGGAGGGGGAAGTTTTCATCTCTTTTTTTTGGCAAAAAAAAAGCTCTACCCCCATTTACCCCCCATCAAAATCCAGCACCCTTTTCAGAAAGTTATCTCCCCTTATCTTGGGTTTTGTCAGGGTGAACAAATTTTTAAATTTCATAAATTATTATTAAATTTCCTATTATTTAATTTGTATTTTATTTTGGAATTTTTTTTATTATGTATTATTTTTTATTATGTATTTTTTATCATTACGTAAATTTTTCTTTTTCCCCCCCTCCTCCTCCTTTCTTCTTCCTCCCCCCTCCTCCTCCCCCCTCTTCTTCCTCCCCCCCCCTCCTCCCTTCTTCTTCCTTTCCCCCTCCTCCTCCTCCCGCCTCCTCCTCCCCTTGCCTCCTCCCCCTCTGCCTCCTCCTCCCTGCCCCTCCTCCTCCCCATTCTTGGAACAAGTTTTAAGAGCTTGTAATTCTAATCACTAACAAAATCATCCCAAAGCTCACATCTGGGGGCCGGGATTTTGGAAAAAAGGATTTTCCCCCCCTTTGAAATTTTGGGGACAACTGGGAAAAGGGAAAAAGACGGGCCCCGCAAACCAAAAGGGGGAAGGCTGTGGGTTTTTCTGGGTTTTCCCCACTATTTCCCCTATTTTTGGTCATTTGTTTCGGTCAAAACCTCACCAGAACCTTGAAACTCATCTTCACTGTCACTTCCATCTGTATTAGAACTGTCACTGGGGAACAAAAGTGTCCCAATTCGCCGAGGAGTGAGGAACTTCTTACTACCGCAGGCCACGGTGGAAATTGTGTACTATGATGGCATTCCCACAATGCACCACTGGATCCCAGATTTTCTTCCTACTGCGCACACCCACCACACAGACCCATTCTCTCACATCTAGGCTTATCACCCTTTTTCCCTGCGAGATTTGAGGCCGCTAGAATTTATGCGTACTAGTACGTCAAAAGCCCCTACGCGTAAGACGTACTAGTACGACCAAAACCCTCAAAGGGTTAATCAAACAAACGGGCTTCCACATGGATAAATTGCCATTTTTGTGGAAATTGGTGTCACGCCCCTTGTGCAGATATCCAAGAACTATCTACAAGCAGTATTAAATCAGGGAAGTGTTTTTGGGTATGCCCAAATAAGATAGATCTGTGGACTAAAATCACATTGGTATTAACCCTTTCAGGGTCCGTCCCGTAGATCTACGGCTTTACGTTCAGGGTCCAAACCGTAGATCTACGTCATGAGCTCAGCTCACTCTGATAAACTGTGAGTGGTACATTTGGGCCTAGATATGAGAGAATACATCTATGTGGTATGTGTGCACCACATAAAACAGATCCTGCAGCACACTGTGTATAATGAGAGAAAAAAAACTGAAATCATGATTTTTCGATTAAAACAGCGAATTTGCAGTGTTTTTTCGTATCTTTTATAGTTGTATTTGCGATTTCTTGGTCTCATTTGATAGAATGGAAGACATATTACAGAAATAGAGATGATTTTGATTGGTTTTAGCACTGGAAATGGCTTGAAACTGAGCTCAAAGTAGCAGAAATGTTAAATTTTTGCCGATATTCAAGAGTAAACAAACGACCTCACATGTCTAATACACGCCAGCTGGTGGGTCTAATATGCATTCACAAATATGGTGATGATATTTATACAATTATTACAGTATTGCATAACAGTAAATCTTCTATTTTTTGGTGTGAATAAAAATTCATAATGTGAATAAAAAATCAAAATGGAATTTATTTGTAAAGCCTCAAAACATAACTAATGAACAGAGGAAATGTTAGTTTAGTTCCAGGAATACCTACATTGTTTATTCTGGACCCTATTTTCAAATTGGAATATTTTGAACTTTGTGTTAAATTGGCCAAATTAACAATTTCTGATCACTTTAATTTGTAGTTGAAAACAGTTGACTTGGCGATTTTCTTGTGCTCAATCGATAGAATAGAAGTAATACTAGAGAAATAGCTAAGAATTTGGTTGACTGGAATAATGTAATTGGCCTAAAATGGGAGTCAAAGTCGGCAAAATCGCCGATTCGTAAATATCGCTGACACATCAAAATTCGCGAGAGCATAATTTCGTCAATTTTCCATCAAATTTCGTACTTTTTGTTTTATTACCTTCACAAAAAGATTCTCTACCATTTCATAAGAAAAAATACCAAATTTTTTTTTTTGAAAATTCTTGGACACTGGGGCACCACTTCAGATTTGGGCTTGGACCCTGAAGGGGTTTAAAAGAGGATAACATCAAAGCAGCCTTCATAGAAAATCTGGAAGCATTCTATAACAGATGGGAAAATAAAAAATCTGGGCTGGATGGTATCGCCCTTGGTGCTGGCCAGGTAGTCAGAAACTGTAAGGATGGAGGTGATGTCCTGGCTGACAGTAAATGCACGCATGAGGGAATGCATATAAATGACCTCGAGCGAGACAGGAGCTGTAGTGGGGAAACAAGTGTAGTAAAAGACAAGATAAAACCAATATTACAAACTAGTAATACCACAGGAGATAGCAAACAAGGGGAGGATATATTACCAGAAACAACTGGCGAGTGCTCCATTGTTAGTACTAGTGAGGATAGGAATGAGACAGGTAAACAGGCACCAACAGGAAATGCAGTCACAGAAACCCAAGGCAAACGGAAACCAAGCCTGTGCACATACTATGCACTTGGTATCTGCAGGCATGGGAAATCTGGAAAAACAGATGGGACGTGCAACTATGACCACACTGGAAAATGCCGTGCCCACATGACAACAGGAAACTGCAAACTCCCTTCCTGTAAGCTTTTTCACCATGAAATGTGTCCCTCTTCGGTACAGTTAAGACAGTGCTATAACTTAAATTGCCAGGCACACCATCTAAAGGGGACAAAAAGATACAAAACATCCAGGCCATGGGAAAACCTGGGTAGCCACAGCCACTCAAGAGGGAGAGGTTTTTTAGTGCCAGGAACAAAAAAATGGCAGGAAATGGCAGAAATAGTATGCCAAATCCAGTCATTTCTGGAGTGGAACCACAGTCGATGGCCTCCACTCCAAACCAACAGATACAGATACTAGTGCCTGAAAAAAAAGTCCCCCCCAGTACCACCAATACCACCAGGCCAATGACATTCTTCTTTGCAAATATATGGGGTCTAAAGCCAGCAATGAACAACAAAATACCTTTCATTCGTGGACTGCTTGCAGAGGCAAATGCAATATTTGCGGCTTTCACAGAGACCCACATAAAGGATCACTTGGACAACGAAATATGGATCCCAGGTTACAACCTATACAGATGTGACAGAGAGAACAGGCAAAAGGAGGGGGGGTTGGTCTGTATATCACAGTCACTTGTTTGCACAGAACTGCTTAGTGCATCAAATGATGTAGTGGAAGTTTTAGCAGTAAAGATCGTGAACCAAAACCTAGTCATTGTGGTAGTCTACAAGCCTCCAGATGCAACGTCCCAGCAATTCCAGGGACAGCTGTCAAAAATTGACCACTGTCTGGAAAATCTGCCAGCTCCTGCCCCAAACATCTTGCTCCTGGGGGATTTCAACTTGAGGCACCTAAAATGGAGGAATATAGCAAATAATGCTGTTGCAGTGATAACACCAGGAGGCAGCTCTGACGAGAACTCACACACACACGGCTTTTAAATGTCTGCACAAATTCAACTTAAACCAGCAATAATAGCGGCCTACTAGACTGAGAATACACTACACCTCATCTTCACTAACAATGATGATCTGAACGAAACGTCACCATCCTCAAAAAACAATTACCAGTGGTCACTCAATAATCGACAATAATTCGTTTGGAAGTGGGGACTATTCTCGAAATGGACGATTTTTCGAATCAATTTTCCATAAGAAAAAAATGTAAAAATCAATTAATCTGTTCCTGACACCCAGAAGTATTTAAAACAAAAAAATTTTTTTACATGATATATGATGATAGTACGTAAACAATACAGTGGCAATGATGAATTAAACATTACCAGAATACACTTGACATCCGAACCCCCATTTAAAAAATCTCCTTAAATGTTTCTGAAGAAGGCACCTTCCTCCATCTTCTCTTCCTCCTCCTTGCAGACAAAGATTCTGAGCTGCGATCTTTTGCTCTTCATGCTGAAGCTTCCTGCAGCTCCTCAGTGTTAGGCTGCTTCATTGAGGCTCACCAACTCTTCCCCATCCTCAAACTCGCAATCCAACCCCATGGAATCCCCAGTGCCCATATGGAATTTAACAAAACCTGACATAAGGACTCATCAGGGTCAGCCCCAACCTTCAAAATCCTCTTGTGGACAGAATCTGGCCACATTTTTCTCCAAGCAGGTCAAAGACTGATGTCACTCCCTCCCAAGCCTTCCTTAAGGGTTATGCAATGGAGAATACTGAAAGTGTTCTTTCAAAAATCTCGTGGGGCCAAGTGAGTGTCCGAGGTTCACATTCAAGCACTTTTCAAACATTGCTTTGGTGTAGAGTTTTTAAAGTTTTGCAATGACTGCTGGGTCCATGGGCTGGAGGAGAGAGTTGTATTCGGGGGGCCAAGACCTTTTACTGTGCTCAACCAACTCCTTCAATTAGGTCATCCAAGTGTGGAGGATGAGCAGGTGCATTGTCAATTCTAGGTGGCACTTGAGATACAATTCTTGTCAAGGAGAGAGGTATTTTCTTTCACACTAGGGCAAACATTATTGAACTCGAGGAAAAATGTCCTCTACATGAGCTGCCACTTTTTTCAGAGGTCTCCGTGAGGTACTCTATCGAAGGCTTTAACTAAAATCCAATTAAACAATATATATTTCCTTATCATGTCAAACTGCTCAAATGTTCTATTTGCAGAACGTCAGCAAGTTTGTCAGGCAGGAACTACCTCTCGTATATCCATGCTGAGATTATTTATCAAGTTATACTCTTCAAGGTGACTTCTATAATGTCAGCTATAATTGATACTAATAACTTGCCCACTATAGATGTCCGGCTCATTGGACGGTAATAGAAGGAATGGACTTAAGCCCTGATTTGAATATAGGACCACATTAGCCCATCTTCCACAACTCTGGCACAACACGGTAAGGATGGCGCAATTAAACACCACTCGTTAATGGCTGACTAAGGATCCATCTTTGCATTCCTTTACAGTACCCTGAAACATCTCATCGGGCTCCCGGGGGACTTCATTTTGCTTCAGTTTGTCATCTGTTTAATAACCATGTCCTCGTGGACAGAATATTAGTTAATTTAATTCATAGGAACTAAATATTTGTTACTTAATGGAATAAAAAAAACTCTTTACATTTTCCTGTGTTAAAAACTGACAAAAAATAGTCAATAAATAAGGAACACATACCAGTTCGTTATCATAGTGTACCATTCCCAATTATCAGAATGTCCTACTTTTTCTTCACCGTTCGTCCTATACACTTGAAAGAACCCTTTAGGATTAGTTTTGATTCACAGCAACTCTAATTTCATAGTCACATTTCGCCTTTCTAATTCCCTTTTTTACTTCTCTTTTAAGCTGAAATATAGGTCAGTAGGTTAACCTCTTCATCTTCTGATTGCGCTATAAATTCCCTTTTCTCCCTAATAGATGCTTTAACCTACTGTTACCCATTTGGGATCGTTATTATTAGACTAATATCCTCTCTGGGGAATGTATATAACTCTGGGCTGGTGTACATTATAAGAAAAGAAAATATTGGGTAGCATTGAAACTTGGGTTGGGCAAATGTTTTTTTAGTGGGATGAATTGTAAAGGGACATGCCTAGTATGGGCCAACAGTGCATCCAGCAGTGTTTCCTCCTTTCTTATGTTCTTAGTTTAGATTAGAAAGGACATAGGAACGTATTGGTATGGGACAAACGGTAGTTGATGCGTGGAACAGTCTACCTAGTTGGGTTTTTGCGGCTAGAACTTGGGTAGTTTCAAATTATAGGTGTGATAAATGCATTTGTTATAATATATATCAATGAACCTTGATGAGGGTTTACAGTACAATGAGCAAAATCACCGATGACACAACGATAGGTTGGATAATTGACTCAAATGTTAGTATGTTGTAGGGAACTTCAGAGGATTTAAGAACAAAAAAAAAAAAAAAAAAAAAAAACAAAAAAAAAAAACAAAAAAAAAAAAAAAAAAAAAAAAAAAAAAAAAAAAAAAAAAAAAAAAAAAAAAAAAAAAAAAAAAAAAAAAAAAAAAAAAAAAAAAAAAAAAAAAAAAAAAAAAAAAAAAAAAAAAAAAAAAAAAAAAAAAAAAAAAAAAAAAAAAAAAAAAAAAAAAAAAAAAAAAAAAAAAAACTTATTCATGGTAGAAAAAGGGGCAGAAGCTAGTTCAATGTAGATAAATGCAAGGTTCTGAGCTCGGGAGTGTCATACCATAGTATACTTATATTTACTAATGTAGAACTTAGCCATAAGATGCTTAAAAAGGACTTGGGGGTTATGGTGAGAACAGCGACCTTCAACAAGACAGCAATGCTACGTACATAATAAGGCAAATAGATTATTGGGATTTATATCAAGAAGTTTAAGCAACAGACAGTCCAGAGGTCATAGCTGGCGCTCTTATACAATCATTGAGTAGGCCTCACCTAGACTATGCAGCTCAATTCTGGTCTCCATAGTACAGAATGGGACAAAATTTCGTTAGAAACATTCAGCGTCGGATGACTAAATTAATGGTTTAGAAGTCAGTAGAGCAAACACTATAACATATTTATTAGAAAACGTTTCGGTCTTGAGGACCCCCTGATCACTTCTAACCATACAGAGGTAGAAAGACTTATAATATAGGTGAGAGAGGTGAGGTGTGACGCACGTGACTGAGGAATGCATAAAGAACATAGGAATGGAGGACACTTTAGAAGGATCAGGCCATGCGAGGCGGGTCCTTATCCAAAGCAACCTCTAGTATGATGAGGACCGGGTAGGCGATGAACTCATGTGACTACTGTGTTGTTGGGTTGGTTCTGCTTAAGGTATATGTATGCAATGTTTTTGAAATTTTGTAGTTTCCAGTGTTGCGTTTCTATATTGTCGGTGACAGCGATTGTGCAGGCTTCTAGGCACCCGTCGGGTCGAGGTCTGGTTCGATGTGAAAAACGGGGGAAGGGGGTTTTGGTTGCCTCATTCCAATTCATCAAAATCCCGTGAAGTCTCTGTGGAGGACACAGCATACTTACATCATCTTGGTTAGAGGCATTTCAATGCATTCAGGCGAATGCAAGATTCTCTGCCTGTCTCGCCTTCTTATTTCTAGGGACAGAACCCAAGGGGGATGTGTAGATGCCTGTGTAGAAGTTAGAGGTTGTTTGGGGCTGCGTTTCGTGAGAGTGAGGTCTTTGATAGATGATGTGATTATGGTGGAAACGTTGATGATTACTCATAGCAAGTGTCCGGCGAGATTCGCGGCAACATCGCACATGGGTGTACTATGAACTGCCTTAGAGGGCAGTTCCATGGGCGGTTTGTTGGGATTAGCTTGTGCCTAGAGTCTGCAATCTCGGATGAAGAAAGATTGGGATGAGCGTTGTAAAGGCTTGTGTTATGTAAATGCAATTCTTTTCTAGAAAACAACTTGTCGGTATTTATTACAAGGTTTATACACTAATTAAATAATAGCTTAGAAATCTTCTTCTGAGAAAGATTTGAAGACTCTTAAGTTACATTCACTTGTTAGACGCAGAATGAGGGGGAGACCTGGATTCGAAGTGTATAAGTGGATGATCGGTATTAATAAGGGGAATTCTACAAGGTATGATGATATCTCTCCAGGAGAGAACCCGCAGTAATGGATTTAACTTAGATAAGTTTAGATGTAGAAAGGGACATAGGAAAGTATTGGTTTGGGAAAAATAGGGAAGTTGATGATGTGGAAACAGTCTACTAGTTGGGTCTAATGGAGGCTAGACTATGGGTAGGTTTCAAATTTAGGTTGGGATAAGTACATGAGTGGAGGGGTGTGGATTTGAGAGGACT
Source organism: Cherax quadricarinatus (assembly GCF_026875155.1). Taxonomy (NCBI): domain Eukaryota; kingdom Metazoa; phylum Arthropoda; class Malacostraca; order Decapoda; family Parastacidae; genus Cherax; species Cherax quadricarinatus. Next base: position 82,156,955 of record NC_069401.1, on the reverse strand, counting down.
GCAATCGGGAGTTTGTTTCTTGGGGTGGCTTGAAAATTGGGTTGGTCAAATTGTATGGTTAGTGGGTATGAATTGTAAAGGGACCTGCTAGTATGGGCCAACAGGCCTGCTGCAGTGTTCTCCTTTCTTATGTTCTTAATATACAATATTTATTAACATCGGAAACATGGATATTCTCTAGAATGAATAAAATAAAGTCATTACGTATGTCACGAGAGTGTTGTGTTGTGTTGTTGTTGGGTATTAAGCGGCATGAGAGTAAGCCGTTTATAATGGTGGTGAAGCAGCAGCTGAGGCTGGCGGTGCCTTTCTGTAGCCTATTTAAACGCCAACAAAAACATTGGAGGCGTTGGTAGAATCGCAGGATCTGCAGAAATCATAAGATGGAACCTCTACCACCATCACTATGACCTTCTTACCACTATTACAACTGTTACCCATCACTTATCACTTTACTACTTCTACCACCATCACTCCACCATCACTACCACCATCAGCCACTATCCCAATGCTTCCACTCTACCACACCACCTTTGTATTTTTCTACAAAACTATTCATAATTTATGTGTGTTTCTCACATTCTTTACCAAGGGCTGGCCACACGAGAGCTTTCTTTGGAGCCATGGTGCTTATTTAGCCTTGCAAAGCACTAAAATCAATGGAATATTCATGAAATATTAGTTGGAGCATGTGAGGGGACCATCGCTCACTGGATAAACATGGCACTCACTGGCAGGGAAGAGCAGGCCCAGGCGGTCAGAGCGTGAGTACGCGATCCCAGTCGAAGGGCCGATTATCGAGTTAAACGGACATTTGCGGAGCCAATGTTTAGACAAAATAACGGGACTATTATCCGAAATGGACGATTTCAGGCCGGACGGATTATTGTGGGACACTGTCTATATATATTATAGGTAGTGAGGTTGGTAGACAGCAAACACCCAGGGAGGTACTACCATCCTGCCAAGAGAGGTGTAAAAGGGCGGAAAGCCTTTAATTGTTTTACATGATGGAAGGATTGCTGGATGGCTTTTGTCTGTCTATTAAATAATGCCAAGATTACAGGTGCGTCTTGCTACCTCTACTTAACTTAGTCACACTACACATACATGTACATGCATATAATATACACACACCCCTCTGGGTTTTCTTCTATATTCTTTAGTTCTGTTCTTGTTATATCCTCTTACCTTCCAATGGGAAGTGGACCAGATTCTTCCTACGTAAGCCATGAGTGTTGTATGAGGTGACTAAAATGGTCAGTTGGTGACGGTACTTCAGCTCTGTGAAGACCTGTTTGTGTGCTCTCTGTGAATTGAACAGGATGCCTCTCTTGGCAAACTTTACCAGCAGGCTGAAAGAAGAGCTCAGAGTTGCTAAGATGGAGATACGGCGATTAACGGAGGAGAACAAGAGGATTCGTAGTAATCCTCCTGTTGTGAGTCCCCAGGTTAAGAGGGGAGCTTGGTCAGTGGCGGGCAACATGGAACCAAGCTGAAGATCAAGAAAACGGTTGGAGAGGCAGAAACAACGAGAAACCAGAAGACTACCGTGGAAACTTCCAACCCATTCTCGGTGCTACCCGACGAATGTGAGTGTTCTACTGGGAATGCCACAACGAGCACCAAAGAAGCATTGGCAGATGTGAGTGAGACATCCCTAGAAACCCCAACGAAGACCATCGAGAACGTCTTGACGAATTCTACAAGTGGTGTAATGCTACCTGGCGAATGTGAGTCGACTACTCGGAGCATCACGACGGACGACGCCAAGGAAGGTAAAAACATTGTTGTTGTTGGGGATAGCCAGATTAGGTACATGGATAGGGCATTCTGCTTGAAGGATAGGAGTAGGAGGCAGAGTGTGTGTTTTCCTGGGGCTGGGATGAAGGATATTGTTAGCCGTCTGGATGACATCATGAGAGGTAATGGGAGCAATCCTATTATCTGTCTCAGTGCTGGAGGCAACGATGTTGGCAGACGTAGGAGTGAGGACCTGATTAGCAGGTATAGGTCAGCAATAGAGATAATTAGGAGGAAGGGTGGGAAACCTGTCATATGTGGCATTTTGCCAAGGAGAGGAGTTGGAAATGAATGGTTGTCCAGAGCAATTGGTGTCAATTGCTGGCTGGACAAATACTGTAAGGAAAATGCGGTAACATTCATTGACAACTGGGACCTCTTCTATGGCAGAAATGACATGTATGCCAGGGATGGGGTTCACTTATCTAAGCGTGGGGTGGGAGCACTGGCCAACGCAGTGGAGGGAGCTGTTAGGTCTTTAAACTAGGAATAGTTAGTGGTATGGGTTTTTGCAGGAAAACTGTGAAGTCTCAGGGTAGTAATATGAGTACTAGGAGAACTAGTAATAGGCAAAATAAGGTGGATATTGGAAAGCCAGTGGCACTAATTGACAAGGACAGTAATAGGTTTAGTGGAATAACAGAAAGGAGCAGGAAGGGTAAAGAGAGAGGAGGGTCTTTAGTATTTATTACACAAATAGTCGCAGTGCTAGGAATAAGATGGACGAGTTGAGACTAGTTGCTAGTGCAGGTAAACATAGATGTATTTGCCATTACTGAGATGTGGTTTAATTCAAAAAGTCGGGACATGCCTGCGAATGTCACATTCAGGGTTTTTAAATTGTTCCAAGTAGATAGAAGTATCGGGAAGGGGGGGTGGGGTGGCACTGTATGTCCGAGATCGCTTGAACTGTTGCATAAAAATGGGTATTAAGTCTGAAGTAACACATACAGAGTCTGTTTGGATAGAATTTTCAGAGGGGCATGAAAAGTTAATTTTAGGTGTGATATACCGTCCCCCAAATTTAGATAGGGACCAGGGGAGACTACTATGGGAGGAAATTGTTAGGGCCACAAGGCACGATAATGTTAGTAATTCTAGGAGACTTTAACTTTAGTCATATTGATTGGAATTCTTGACTGGGAATTTAGAATCATACGACTTCTTAGAAGTAGTTCAGGATTGTTTTTTGAAGCAGTTTGTGACAGAACCTACAAGGGGTAATAACCTGCTTGACTTAGTTCTAGCAAACAATGAATCCCTTGTTAATAATTTAGAAGTTTCAGAGGAACTGGGTGCTAGCGACCACAAATCAATTACATTTAGAATTGAATGGAAGTATGGTAGTAGGGATAAACTCAGTAACAGTCCCAGATTTTCGCTTAGCAGATTACGATGGGCTTAGAGAACACTTATCATCTGTTGACTGGGGTAACGAAGAGAGCTATCAGTATGACAGTTTTCTGAACACAATACAGCTGCTCAAAGAACGTTTATCCCTTATAAAGAAATTAGATCAAATAGAAATGACCCAAAATGGATGAATAACAGGCTGAAATATCTACTAGGGCATAAGAAGGAATTTATAGGCATATCAAAAGAGGCGAGGGTCATCTTATGAATCAGTATATTGACATTAAGAGGGACATTAAAAAGGGGATAAGAAAAGCTAAAAGGGACTATGAAATTAAAGTTGCTAGGGATTCTAAAACTAACCCAAAAAAGTTTTTTCCAGGTATATAGAACAAAAGTCAGAGATAAGATAGGTCCCTTAAAAATAACTATGGGCATCTTACTGACAAAGAGAATGAAATGTGCTCGATTTTAAATAATTATTTTCTCTCGGTTTTTACACAGGAAGACACTAATAATATTCCGGTAATTAATTTTTATAGTGGGCCACAAGAAGATAAATTATGTAACATCACAGTCACTAGTGAAATGGTTGTGAAGCAGATAGACCGACTGAAGCAAAATAAGTCACCGGGTCCTGATGAGGTTTATTCAAGGGTTCTAAAGGAATGCAAAATGGAAGTCTGTGAACCATTAACTAATATTTTTAATTTATCTCTTCAAACAGGTGTAGTGTCTGATATGTGGAAGATGGCTAATGTAATTCCTATTTTTAAAACAGGGGACAAGTCGTTACCGTCAAATTACCGCCCAATAAGCCTGACCTCAATTGTAGGCAAATTACTAGAGTCAATTATAGCTGAGATTATAAGAAGCCATCTCAATAAGCATAGCTTGATTAATGATACTCAGCATGGATTCACAAGAGGCCGGTCTTGTCTAACTAATTTATTAACTTTCTTCACTAAAGCTTTTGAGGCTGTTGACCACGATAAAGAATTTGATATTGTTTACTTAGATTTTAGTAAGGCATTTGATAGAGTTCCGCACCAAAGACTGTTGATGAAAGTAGCAGCTCATGGCATTGGGGAAAGGGTGCTCTCGTGGATCGAATCATGGCTCACAGACAGGAAGCAGAGAGTGTCCATAAATGGGGTTAAATCCGAGCGGGGATCAGTAACAAGTGGCGTTCCACAGGGATCAGTCTTGGGCCCGTTGTTGTTTATAATATATATCAATGATCTTGATGAAGGAATTACTAGTGATATGAGCAAATTCGCCGATGACACGAAGATAGGTAGGATAATTGATTCAAACATAGATGTTAGGGAACTTCAGGAGGATTTAGACAAACTCTACTCTTGGTCAGAAAAGTGGCAGATGCAGTTCAATGTAGATAAATGCAAGGTTCTGAAGCTCGGGAGTGTCCATAACCCTAGCACTTATAAGTTAAATAATGTAGAACTTAGCCATACAGATTGCGAAAAGGACTTGGGGGTTTGGTGAGCAGCAACCTTTAAACCAAGACAGCAATGCCTAAGCGTACGTAATAAGGCAAATAGATTACTGGGATTTATATCAAGAAGTGTAAGCAACAGAAGTCCAGACGTCATACTGCAGCTTTATACATCATTAGTAAGGCCTCACCTAGATTATGCAGCTCAATTCTGGTCTCCATATTACAGAATGGACATAAATTCGTTAGAAAACATTCAGCGTAGGATGACTAAATTAATACATAGCATTAGAAATCTTCCTTATGAAGAAAGATTGAAGACTCTTAAGTTACATTCACTTGTTAGACGAAGAATGAGGGGAGACCTGATCGAAGTGTATAAGTGGAAGATAGGTATTAATAAAGGGGATATTAACAAGGTCTTGAGGATATCTCTCAAGAGAGAACCCTCAGTAATGGATTTAAATTAGATAAGTTTAGATTTAGAAAGGACATAGGAAAGTATTGGTTTGGAAATAGGGTAGTTGATGAGCGGAACAGTCTACCTAGTTGGGTTATTGAGGCTAGGACTTTGGGTAGTTTCAAATTTAGGTTGGATAAGTACATGAGTGGGGGGGGTTGGATTTGAGAGGGACTTGCACATCGGAGCTTGTTTCTTGGGTGGCATTGAAAATTGGGTTGGTCAAATGTTTGTTAGTGGGATGAATTGTAAAGGACCTGCCTAGTATGGGCCAACAGGCCTGCTGCAGTGTTCCTCCTTTCTTATGTTCTTATGTTAAATGCCGGGAGCAAGGGGCTAGTAATCCCTTCTCCTGTATATATTACTAAATGCAAAAGGAGAAACTTTCGTTTTTCTTTTTGGGCAACCCTGCCTTGGTGGGATATGGCCGGTTTGTTGAAAAAAAAAAAAGTTTACTGAGTATACCAGGAAAAGTGTACGGTAGGGTTATTATTGAAAGATTTAGAGGTAAGACAGAGAGTAGCATTGCAGATGAGCAAGGAGGCTTTAGAGTGGGTAGAGGATGTGTAGATCAAGTGTTTACATTGAGGCATATATGTGAACAGTATTGAGATAAAGGTAGGGAAGTTTTCATTGCATTTATGGATTTAGAAAAGGCATATGATAGAGTGGATAGGGGAGAAATGTGGCAGATGTTGCAAGTGTATGGAATAGGTGGTAAGTTACTAAATGCTGTAAAGAGTTTTTATGAGGATAGTGAGGCTCAGGTTAGGGTGTGTAGAAGTGAGGGAGACTACTTCCTGGTAAAAGTAGGTCTTAGACAGGGATGTGTAATATCACCATGGTTGTTTAATATATTTAGAGATGGGGTTGTAAAAGAAGTAAATGCTAGGGTGTTCGGGAGAGGGGTGGGATTAAATTATGGGGAATTAAATACAAAATGGGAGTTGACACACTTTTTGCTGATGATACTGTGCTTATGGGTGATTCTATAGAAAAGTTGCATAGGTTAGTGGATGATCTTGGGAGTGTGTGTCAAGGTAGAAAGTTGAAAGTGAACATAGATAAGAGTAAGGTGATGAGGGTACTGAATGATTTAGATAAAGAAAAATTGGATATCACATTGGAGAGAAAGAGTATGGAAGAGGTGAATGTTTTGAAATATTTGGGAGTTGATGTGTCAATGGATGGGTTTATGAAGAATGAGGGTAACCACAGAATTGATGAGAGGAAAAAAGGTGAGTGGTGCATTGAGGTATATGTGGAGACAAAAAACGTTATCAATGGAGGCAAAGAAGGGAATGTATGAAAGTATAGTGGTACCAACACTCTTATATGGGTGTGAAGCTTGGGTTGTAAATGCTGCAGCGAGGCGGCGGTTGGAGGCAGAAGAGACGTCCTGTCTAAGGGCAATGTGTGGTGTAAATATTATGCAGAGAATTCGAAGTGTGGAAATTATTAGGTGTGGAGTTAATAAAAATATAAGTCAGAGGGCTGAAGAGGGGTTGTTGAAGTGGTTTGGTCATTTAGAGAGAATGGATCAAAGTATTGTGACATGGAGATCGTATAAATCTGTAGGGAAAGGAAGACAGGGGAAGCAGTCGTCCTCGAAAAGGTTTGAGGGACGGGGTAAAAGAGGTTCTGTGGGTGAGGGGCTTGGACTTACAGCAAGCGTGCATGAGTGTATTAGATTGGAGTGAATGGAGACGAATGGTTTTTGGGACCTGACAAGCTGTTGGAGTGTGAGCAGGGTAACACTGAGTTCTGGAAATGGGATGAATAATGCCTGCTCTTTAACCCTTTGACTGTCGCAACCCCCAATCCTGAGGTGTCTCCTGGTGTCGCAAAATTTAAAAAAAAAAAAAATTATTTTTTCTTATGAAATGATAGAGAATCTTTTCCCAATTGTAATGACACCAAAAAAATGAAATTTGATGGAAAACTGACGGAATTATGCTCTCGCGAAGTTAGCGACCTCAGTGCTGTTTACAAATCGGCGATTTCGCCCAATTTGAGCCCTATTTACGGCTAATTCCATTGTTCCATTCGCCAAAACTCATAGCTATTTCTTTAGAGCTCCATCTTCTCTATTGATTGAGTACAAGAAACTGCCCATTTACCGATTTCAACTACCTAATAATGTGGTCAGAAATTTGCAATTTGGCCAATTTCACAAAAACTAAAAAATATGACAATTTCACAATAAGGTTCAGAATGAACAATGCAGACATTCCTGGCTCTAAAATAACATTTTCTTTGTTCATCAGTCATGTCTCCAGGCCCCTCTGATATTACCCTTGCTTTCTATTTTGAATTTTTATTCAAACAAAAAATAGAAGACTTACTATTATGCAGACTACTGCAGTACTATAATAATTGTATAAATAACATCAACCCATTCATGACTGCATATTAGAATGGCTAGTTGGACATTTATTGGACAATTACATCATTTGTTTACTTTTGAACATCGGCAAAAATCAAACATTTCCCCTACTTTGAGCTCCATTTCTAGGATCTTTTTATAGTAAAGTCAATCAAAATCACCTCTATTTCTATAATATGTTTTCCATTCTATCAAATGAGACCAAGAAAACGAGAATACAACCATAAATACTATACGAAAATAGACCACAAAGTCGGCATTTTAATTAAAGAAAACGGTTGGAGTTTTTTTTTGTCATTATGCACTGCGTGCTCCAGTATTTTTTTTATATGGTGCACACTGACCACACAGACCCTTTCTCTCACATGTGGGCCTACCAGCTTTCTCCTGCTTGATTTGAAGCCGCTAGAATTTATGAGTATATATACGTCAAACACGGTAGCTCGTAAGACGTATATATATGGCCGCGACAGTCAAAGGGTTAAAGGAGGGATTTGGGATATTGGCAGTTTGGAGGGAAGTGTAATAGGACAGTATATATATAATTGGGGCCATGATATTATATTCTATACAGAGTTTATTATATTATTTCAGGTCACTTTTTATATTGTATCTTTATATATGCTTGTAAACTATTGTATCTGGGCACCTCTGCAAAAACAGTGATGATGAATGAGTGATGTGAAAGTGTTGGCTGATGATGAAAGTATTTTCGTTTTGGGGATTTTCTTTCTTTTTGTATCACCCTGCCTAGGTGGGAGACGGTCCACTTGTTGAAAAAAAATAATAATAATATTATCAAAAGATATATATAATAATAATAATAATAATAGTGTTCACTCATTACTTACCTTAAAATATCTGTAGTCTTAATGTAGAGTGAGAGGTGAGTAAACATGATTATTTATTTATTTATTTATTTATTTAGTAATTTTAGCATACATACAGAGGTACAAAAAATACAGGTAAGAGCAGCATGCCAAAGCCACTTATATGCATAGCATTACGGGCTGGCTTAAAATTAACTTAAGATTAACTAAGCAATGATGTAATCAGTAATAAAACATTATTATAAACAGATAACTATAAAGCACAAATGAGTATTACAAAGACAGGTCATATGGTTGCTTGCAATGCTGTACATTCAGTCGAATGGAGTATTCTGTTAGGTAGTGTATTTAAAAAAATAACAAAGTTAGATAGGGTCCTAGGTTTAACATTTGTGTGATATAATTGTGAGTAACATATAGGATATACAATTTATAAGGTTCAGTTATTCAGTATTTATTTGGTTTTGAGTGAGTAAGTGATCTTTGAGAAGAGACTTGAATTTATAAACAGGTAGTGTTTCTTTTATATTTACAGGTAATGAATTCCAGATTTTAGGGCCTTTTATGTGCATTGAGTTTTTGCATAGTGTGAGATGGACACGAGGAACATCAAAGAGTGATCTGTGCCTTGTGTTATGGTCATGTGTTCTGTTGAGGTTGGCAAGGAGATGTTTGAGGGGAGGGTTAATATCAGAGTTAAGTGTTCTATGTATGTAATAGGTGCAGTAATAAGTATGGATGTTTTGTATGGTGAGTAGGTTGAGTGTTTTGAATATTGGTGGAGTGTGCTGCCTGTAGTGAGAATTTGTTATCATTCTAACTGCAGCCTTTTGTTGGGTAATTAGTGGTCTGAGATGGTTAATTGTTGTTGAGCCCCATGCACAAATTCCATAGGTGAGATAGGGGTAAATAAGAGAGTGATAAAGGGCCAGGAGGGCTGACTGTGGAACATAGTACCGTATCTTCGATAGTATGCCTACAGTCTTGGAAATTTTCTTAGAAATTTGTTGTATATGTGTATGAAATTTGAGTCTATTATCAAGGTGGATTCCTAAGAATTTTCCCTCTGTTAGCTTTGTGATAGGTGATCTGTTTATCGTTATGTTAAGAGGTACATCTGTAGCTCCGTTACCAAACTGAATGAAGTAGGTTTTGTCAATGTTTAGTGTAAGTTTGTTAGTCCTCATCCAGGTAGATATTTTCTGTAATTCGGTGTTTACAGTATTGGCTAGCGTGACTGGGCTCGGGTGAGACAAGACGTATGTAGTGTCATCTGCAAAAAGTGTGGGTTTGAGTAATTGCGAAGCATTTGGTAGGTCATTTATGTATAGGAGAAAGATAAGAGGGCCAAGGACACTTCCCTGTGGGACACCAACTGTAATTGGTTGAGCGGAAGAGCTTGCCCCATTTACATACACATATTGGCTTCTGTTGCTGAGGTATGACTTGAGGTAGTTGAGGGAGTGCCCACTAATACCATAGTGTGACAATTTTACGTGGAGCAAGTCATGGTCAACTGTATCAAAAGCTTTACGTAAGTCAATGAAGATCCCCAGTGGGACTTCTTTTTTCTCTATTGCAGTGTATATATGTTCTAGCATGTGTATAACAGCATCATTAGTATTTTTATTAGGCCTGAATCCAAATTGGCAGGGGTTGAGAATGTTTTGGAAGATGAGGTAGGAGTAGATTCGTTTATGAATTAATTTTTCGAAGATTTTTGAGAGAGGGTGTAAATTGGACATTGGCCTATAGTTATTCAACTCTGTTTGGTCTCCTCCTTTATGGATCGCGGTGACCCTTGCTATTTTGAGAGCTGTAGGGAAGGTGGAGGATTCAATGGATTTGTTAAAGAGTGTTGCAATGATTGGTGATAGTACTTGTGACACTTTTTTGTATATAAAGGGTGGTAAGGTATTTAAATCTCCTGCCTTATTTTTTAGTGTGTTGATAATAAGGGAGGCTTCGTATGGGTTAGTCGGAGCTAGGAACAGTGTGTTCGGGTAGTTGCCAGTGAGGTAGTCATTTAGTGGGGTATCTGAGCTTGGTATTTTATTGGCAAGGTTTTGTCCTATAGTGGAGAAGAAATCATTGAGTCTGTTTGCTGTTTCTGTTGGTGGGAGTTGGGGTTCATCTGATTTTGCTAATTTTATTTCGCTATTTCGTGATATCTTTTTTGTTCCCAGAATTTCTGATAGGGTCTTCCAGGTCTTTTTTATATCACCTCGTAAGTTGGATAATCTGTTCTCATAATACAGTTTTTTTGCCCTTCTTATCAGGCTGGTTAGGATTGACGAGTAACGTTTTGTTTGGTCTCTGGTTATGTGACCCATTCTGTACTGTTTTTCATATCGGTGTTTTGTATTTATGGATTTGAGAATGCTGGGTGTTAGCCAGGGACTGTTCAGTCTCTTAGCTGCCATCTGTTTAGTTTTTTTAGGGCAGTGCTTGTTATAGAGGTATTGGGTCTTTTTTAGAAAATTATTAAAACATTCGTCAATATCTGTATAGATTTCTAGCTCAGTGTGCCAGTCAATGTTTGTTACTGCTGTTGTGAAGTTATTAATGGCTGCCTCATTGTGAAGTCTGAAGGTGACTTTAGTAGTGTCTTGGGGTATTTTACCAAGAGTTGTTATGAGGAAAGTAGGGTAGTGGTCTGTGGTATTATCTGTAATTATGCCAGATTTTAAAGGGGATATGGTGTTGGTCCAGATGTGGTCAAGTAGGGAAACACTAGTCTCCGTAACTCTTGTAGGTTTTGTTACTGTTGGTAGCAATATGCAGTTACTCATTGTGTTTGTGAATTCAGTAACGTGTGGGTCCTGGTCTTGCAGGAGATTTATATTGAAGTCACCTGAGAGTAGTAAGTGATCTTTGTTCATGCGTGCATCAGTTATCATACTTCCTAGGTTTTGACTAAATTGGCTAATGTTTGATTGTGGAACTCTGTAGATGTTTATCACTGTGAGAGGTTTTTGTAGGTATCTGGATTTGAATTTAGCTATTATATATTCCCCATGTTCATCCCTTGTGCAAGTATTAGTGATACATTCTAGTTGGTCTGAGTAGTATATAGCTGTGCCACCCCCTTGTTGGTCTGGCCTACAGTTGTGTATGGCTGTGTAACCAGGAATGGCATAGACATCTGTAGTATCAGGCTTTAGCCAGGTACAAAGGATAATATAAAGGTACAAAGGATAATATAAAGGTTGGAGTTGAATATACAAACTTGAAAATTTGGCAACAAAATGTTATGGGAAGTATAAAATAATGTTTAATGTACAAAAGTAAAATTGACTGGTAGTAAATATGGTGTTTAATAAAATTTTAGTAAGTAATAATGATTACAGAAATGTGAAAAAGTAATGTTTATTTCATTCAATATTGCACTAGTAGTTATACTAAGATAAGATAAGATAAGATTTCATTTGGATTTTTAACCCCGGAGGGTTAGCCACCCAGGATAACCCAAGAAAGTCAGTGCGTCATCGAGGACTGTCTAACTTATTTCCATTGGGGTCCTTAATCTTGTCCCCCAGGATGCGACCCACACCAGTCGACTAACACCCAGGTACCTATTTGCTGCTAGGTGAACAGGACAACAGGTGTAAGGAAACGTGTCGAAATGTTTCCACCCGCCGGGAATCGAACCCAGGCCCTCCGTGTGTGAAGCGGGAGCTTTAGCCACCAGGCCACCGGGCCACCTTAGAGGTTATATGGCAGCACAAGGTAATTAAGAGTACTCTAAGATAGTAAATGTGGTATTAAAACAGGTAAAGGTAATTAGACAAGTAATGGTTATTAAATGTCAAAAAAGTTAAGAGTAAATTGAAATTATAGTAAAAATGATAATTATTAATTTTAGTAAGTAATATCAATTGATAGTATTTAAAAAAATATGAGGTAATAATATGGACAGAGAAAGTAGATTAAATGAATAAATGATATAGAGAGAATGAGAGTGTAGAAGGTTTGAAAGTTTTGTAAACAACCAATTGTTGTTGTTTTACCAGCCCAGACACGGATGGTTTTTGGTCACTTCATCAAGGTGACTGGAAAAACATCTCATATTTATGTTAATTTATATGTTCATATGTTAAGTCGGGTGTTTATTATATACTTTTGAAAAAATATCATAGATGGATTAAGAAAAATGTCTATATTAACGTTTTATACACATTTAACCCTTTCAGGGTCCAGAGGCCAAATTTCGAAGTGCACATCTGTGTCCAAGTGTTTTCAAAAAATATTTTATTTTTCTTATGAAATGGTAGAGAATCTTTTTCTGAAGGTAATAAAACAAAAAAGTGCAAAATTTGATGGAAAATTGACGAAATTATGCTCTTGCGAATTTTGTGTCAGCGATATTTACGAATCGGCAATTTTGCCAACTTTGACTCCCAGTTTAGGCCAATTACCTTATTCCAGTCAACCAAATTCTTAGCTATTTCACTAGTATTACTTCTATTCTATCGATTGAACATATGAAATCGCTAACTCAACTGTTTCAACTACAAAATAAAGTCATTGGAAATTGGTAATTTGGTCAATTAAGTGCAAAGTTCAAAATATTCCAGTTTCAAAATAGGGTCCAAAATAAACAATGCAGGCATTCCTGGCACTAAACTAACATTTCCTCTGTTCATTAGTTATGTTTTCAGGCTTTACAAATGAATTCCATTTTGATTTATAATTCACATAATGAATTTTTATTCAAACCAGAAAACAGAAGGTTTACTGTCATGCAATATTGTTATAATTGTATAAGTAATATCAGCACATTTGTGAATGTATATTAGACATACCAGCTGGCGTATATTAGATGTGTGAGGTCATTTGTTTACTCGCAAACATCGGCAAAAATTTAACATTTCCGTTAATTTGAGCTCAATTTCAAGCCATTTTCCGTATTAAAACCAATCAAAAGCATGTCTAATTCTGTAATATATCTTCCATTCTATCAAATGAGACCAAGAAATTGCAAATACAACTATAAAAAATATACAAAAAAGCACAGCAAAGTTGCTGTGTTAATCGAAAATTACGGTCTCAGTTTTTTTTTCTCATTATGCACAGTGTGCTGCAGGATTTGTTTTATGTGGTGCACACATACCACATAGATGTATTCTCTCATATCTAGGCCCAAATTTACCACTCACAGCTTATCAGAGTGAGCTGAGCTCATGGTGTAGATCTACGGTTTGGACCCTCAACGTAAAGCCGTAGATCTACGGCACAGACCCTGAAAGGGTTAATGTGTCTCACAGTGATTATTATTGTGTTATTATTACAGGTCCGCCATCACAAATCCAGCAATCAGACATCCAGTTCCATCAGTTATTTGGCACTAATTTTGGCTAGCATAATTTCAAATTTCCAGGGTCGCCACACCAATCTGCTGGCACTGTTTGGTGACGCTACTTGCTGCATAAGTAATTTCAATTTCATAAGTAATTCCAATGCTTCACGTTGTGTAAAGCACCTACACAGTACATTGTCCATTAAAGATAAGGTGACTTTGAAACCACTGTTGGTTGCTATGAGCTCAGTCTCATGATGCAGGGGAATATGCTTTATTATTAAGCTAATATCAACACTACAGCTTATTTGCCTATGACAGTTCATCTAATATGACAATAAACAATATAAATAACATAAAAACATGTTAAATACTCCAGAATGAATAATATTTGGCATAATACCGAGTAGTTCGATAGAGGTATGAAGACAACATGGGATACAAGTACCATTCTCCTATCCCTGTCTTGGGGGCTTATATTAGAGAAAAAGGAATATAGCACATGGCTAACTGTGATATACACTCATACTACACCATAAAACTGAAACAAAAAAAACTATTTTCTCTACACAGATTATCACACATAGCAGCATATGTGTAGAGAACCTAGGATAACCCAGAAAAGTGACTTATTTCTAGTACCTGGCTTGGGCTAACCATATATGATTTTTTGGTAAATATTCGACTCCCAGCCAGGGTAGAAACACCTTTACAGTAACCTGTTGTCTACGTTCACCCATCAGTAAATGGGTACCTGCGTGTTAGTGGACTGGTGTGGATTTTATCCCGGGACACTGACCTAATTTGCCTGAAATGCTCAGCATAACAAGGGGCTTTCTATATAGTAACATGTCACTGATGTCAGCTAGGCCTGTATACCATATACATGTACTTGTAGTAAATAAAGATATTATTATTATTATTTTTTTCTCTCAGTTGTTTGTTGGACTATCTTACTGAAACTTGGGCAATGTATGATGGAAAGATTCTTCTTACCATACACCAAAATGAAAGAAATCAGACCATAAATAACGGAGTTCACTTCACAGCTATTAGCGGCCCCATAGCGGTATATTTTCGTATGGTCTTTATGGTTGTATTCTCTTTTTTTGTCTCATTTGATAGAATGGAAGATATATTACAGAAATAGATATGATTTCGATTGCTTTCATGGTGAAAAGTACCTTGAAATTGAGCTCAAAGTAGCAGAAATGTTCTGTTCTTTTGTGATGTTCAAGAGTAAACAAATGACATCACTGTCCAATACCTGTCCACCTGCCAGTCCAAATTCCAATAAGCAGTCAAGAATGGGTTGACATTATTTATACAATTGTTACAATAATGCAGTAGTCTGCATAACAGTAAATCTTCTATTTTTTTGTGTGAATAAAAATTCCAAATGGTAAGCAAGAGTAACATAAGAAGGGCCTGGAGCCGTGACTAATAAACAGAGAAAATTCTATTTTAGTGCCAGGAATGTCTACATTGTTTATTCTGAACCCTATTTTGAAATTGGCATCTGTTGAAATTTGTTTGAAATTGGCCAAACTGCCAAATTCTGACCACTTTATTGGGTAGTTGAAATGGGCAGTTTCTTGTACTCAATTGACAGAATAAAAGTAAGTAAATAAGTAAGTTTATTCTGGTATACACAAATACAGTTACATTGATTATCATACAAAGCAGCATATGTATAGAGAACCTAGGATAACTCAAAAAAAGTCAGACAAAGTAACTTATTTCCAGTACCTGGCTTGGGCTTGCCACAATATATGATTTTCGGTAAATATTTTTTTCTCAGTTATTTGTTGGGCTATCTTATTGAAACTTCGGCAATGTATGATGGAAAGATGCTTCTTAAAGTACACCAAAAAAAAAAAAAACGGACAATAAATAAGGGAATTCACCTCTCCGCCATTAACTGCCTCTTTGCGGTATATTTTTGTATGGTTTTTGTGGCTGTATTCTTGTTTTTACATGATGGTAGGAGTGCTGGTGTCTTTTTTTCTGTCTCATAAACATGCAAGATTTCAGGTACGTCTTGCTACTTCTTCTTACACTTAGGTCACACTACACATATGTGTACAAGCATTTATTTATTTATTTATTTTATGTCTTTGCAAACAGTACATTCAGATTTTGTATTTACAATAGTGGGTTGCAATGCAAAGAGAGCCTCTATTACGCCTAGGCATTATGGGCCAACTTAACATTATTATCTTACAGTCTACTTAACACTAAGGAGTATGTCATAGTTGTACAGTAGGATAGTAATTATTTCATAGTTGTACAGTAGAATATTAATTATAAATGAATCAAAATTTGTATAATACAAAGATATATTTATATTCGAAAATGCTTTTTGTGAAAACAATGATTCAATTATATTCCTGTCAACAATGGATAAAAGGTCCAAAGTGATTGTTTCAGTTATGATGTGGGAGTACATAGGTGAGTAAGTGTGAACTGAGTATTTAGCATTTAGTCTAGGGTGATTAAGTGACTTTTGAGAAGAGTCTTAAATTGATTTTCAGACTGGGTTACTTTAATATCTTCTGGTAATGAATTCCATATTTTGGGGCCCTTTATGTGCATAGAGTTTTAAACAGTGTGATATCGACACGAGGTATATCAAAAAGAGATCTGTCTTGTGTTGTGGCCATGTGTCCTGTTTAGGTTGGTGAGGAAAAGTTTGAGTGGAGGGTTTATATTTGCGTGTATTGTTCTGTGTATGTAGTAGGCACATGAATAAGTATGGATGTTCTTAATGGTGAGCAGATTCAGGCTTTTGAAAATTGGTGGAGTATGCTGGCGGGAGTGGGAATTTGTTATCATTCTTACTGCTGCCTCTTGCTGGGTTATTAGGGGTTTTAGGTGATAGGTTGTTGTTGATCCCCATGCACAAATTCCGTATGTAAGATAAGGGTATATGAGTGAATGGTACAGTGCCAGGAGAGCTGACTGTGGAATGTAGTACCTTATCTTTGACAGTATGCCTACAGTCTTGGAGATTTTCTTGGTGATTTGTTGTATACGTGTCCGGAACTTAAGGCTACTGTCAAGGTGGATACCTAAGAATTTTCCCTCTGTGAGTCTTGTGACTGATGATCCATTTAGCGTTATGTTAATTGGATTATTTGCAGCTTTGTTTCCAAACTGAATGAAATAGGTTTCATCAGTGTTTAGGGTAAGTTTGTTTGTCATCATCCAGGCAGATATTTTCTGTAATTCAGCATTGACTGTGTTTGCTAGTATGACTGTGTTTGGGTGGGAAAAGGCATACATAGTGTCATCTGCAAATAATATGAGTTTGAGTAGCTGTGATGCATTCGGTAGATCATTGATGTAGATGAGAAAGAGGAGTGGTCCAAGGACACTTCCTTGTGGGACTCCTACTGTGATTGGTTGGGTGAAGAGTTTGCATCATTTGCATACACATATTGAGTTCTGTTACTAAGGTATGATTTTAGGTAGTTGAGGGAGTGGCCTCTGATACCATAGTGCATTAATTTGGAGTACAGTAGTTCATGGTCGACTGTATCGAAAGCTTTACATAAATCAATGAAAATGCCCAGCGGGACTTCTTTCTATTCAAGTGCGGTATATATTAGTTCTAGCATGTGTATGATAGCATCATTTGTGTTTTTATTATTCCTGAATCCAAACTGACAAGGGTTTAATATGTTGTGTGTGAAACGAGGTAGGAATAGTCCGTCTATGAATTAATTTTTCAAAGATTTTAGAGAGCAGTGGTAAGTTAGTTATTGGTCTATAGTTATTCAAGTCAGCTTGGTCACCTCCTTTATGGATCAGAGTGACCCTCGCTATTTTGAGGATTGTTGGGAAGGTAGATGATTCAATGGATTTGTTAAAGAGCGTTGCAGTAATTGGTGACAATATTTGAGAAGATTTTTTGCACATAAAAGCAGGCAAGTTGTTTATGTCTCCTGCCTTGTTTTTAAAGGTGTTTATGATGAGCGTAACTTTAATGGGGTTGGTTGGAGCTAGGAATAGTGTATTTGGGTAGGTACCTATGAGGTAGTCTGATGGACGGGTGTTTGTGCTTGGTATTTTGTTTGCTAGATTTTTTCCTATGGTGGAGAAGAAAACATTAAGTCTGTTTCGGCTGGAGTAAGTAGGGGTTCATCTGATTTTGATAGTTTGATTGTTTTGTTTTTGGATGACTTTTTAGTTCCAAGAATTTCAGAAAGAGTTTTCCAGGTTTTTTTCATATCACCTTTGATGTTATGTAATCTATTTTCATAATACAATTTTTCTGACCTTCTTATCAGGCTGGTAAGTGCTGACGAGTAACTTTTCGACTGTTCTCTAGTTATTTGACCAATTCTATACTGTTTTTCATATTTGTGCTTTGTGTTAATGGATTTGAGGATGCTTGGTGTTAGCCAGGGATTATTCAGTCTCTTTGCTGTGATCTGTTTAGTTTTTCTGGGGCAATGTCTGTTATAGAGGCATTGGGCTTTTTTTAGAAAATTATTTATACACTCATTCATATCTGTATATGTTTCAAGCTCATTTTGCCAATCGATGTTATTCATAGCTGCTATAAAGTTGTTAACTGCTGGCACGTTATGTAGTCTGAAGGTTACTTTAGTAATGTCTTGTGGCAGTTTGCTCAGATTAGTCATGAGAAAGGTTGGGTAGTGGTCTGTAGTGTTGTCTGTGATTATGCCTGATTTTAAAGGGGATATGGTGTTTGTCCAGATGTGGTCTATTAACCCTTTGACTGTTTCCGACGTATAAATACGTCTTACGAGCCAATGTTTCTGACGTATTTATACGCATAAATTCTAGCAGCTTCAAATCAAGCAGGAGAAAGCTGGTAGGCCCACATGTGAGAGAATGGGTCTCCATGGTCAGTGTGCACCATATAAAAAAAATCGGGGAGCCAGTGGTGCATTGTGGGAATGCCATTTCAGTTGTCCTTTTTCAGCATGTCTAGCGGTAAGAAATATGTGATTCCCCAGCAAATCTGGGACTCTTCTCTTCCCAAGTGATGCTCTAACACAGATGGAAGTGTCAGTGAAGATCAATTTCATGATTTGGAGGAGTTTGAGACCAAAAGCAATGGAGGAGGAGGAGGGGGAGGAGGGGAGGAAGGGGAGGAAGAGGAGGAGGAGGAGGAGGAGGAGGAGGGAAGGAAGAGGAAGAGGAGGAGGAGGAGGAGAAGAGGAGGAGGAGGAGGAAGAAGAAGATGTAATAATATTGTTCCCTTGAAGCAAGAAAAAAAAAAGTCCACCCCATGACAGTGACAAGATAAGGGGAGATAACATCTGATAAGAGCTGACTTTGATGAGCGTAAACGAGGGTAGAGCTGATAAGGAAATATTACATAACCATTGCCCTCCCTTTGTTTTTGCTGGTACACAAACATTTCTGTCTGTCTATTTGTCTGTCTGTCAAGCTCCCTGTCTGTCCATCTAGCTCTCTGTCTCAGAGAGAGCCACAAGACTGTGTCATCACGTTTACTCACATCTTCAAGCAGAGTATAGCACTTTGTCTGGATTTCTTGGGTTATCCTAGGTAATTTACACTATGTATACTTGTATTTATGTGTACCTGTGAGACAGAGATAGGCAGACGGATAGAAAGAAAGACAGATTGAAAGATATAGAATGAGGGAGAAAGATAATTAGATAGAATGGAGGAGGGGAAGCAGCATCCGACCCCATTGTTTTGACAGGCGGGAGGGGGAGTGAGTAATGAGACAATATGTCACTTTGACAGCTGCCGACTTCTGACTCAAAACAATTATAAGCCACAGGAGAAGGAGGAGAAGGAGGAGAAGGAGGAGGAGGAGAAGGAGGAGGAGGAGGAGAAGGAGGAGGAGGAGAAGGAGGAGGAGGAGAAGGAGGAGGAGGAGAAGGAGGAGGAGGAGAAGGAGGAGGAGGAGGAGAAGGAGGAGGAGAAGGAGGAGGAGAAGGAGGTGGAGGATGATTGTTTGTTTGTTTTTGTAAACAAGTTTTGTAAACAATATATTGATAATTATGTTTGTGTGCTTATTGTGTTGTATACAACGAGTGTATATATGTACATTGCACCTTACTTTGGTCTCATAGGCCACATAAGTTATGTGAAAAAATAAAATAGTGAAAAAAACAAAAAACCTTCAATTACAAGTAAACTAAAGTTTACCGGGTGAGCGGCAGTCGCCGCTGTTGCCATACGCGGCTCATTTTCTGCAAACTTCACGGCTCTATATCTCGGTAAGTACCGATGGCAAAAATTTTTTTTTGGACTAAAACACTCATAAAAATAATCTTAATATTTTCATAAGAAAAAATAATTTTTTTTTTGAATATTTGGCGACATAGAATGACAGTTTCAGAGAGGGGCCTGAAACAGTCAAAGGGTTAAGGAGATGCTTGTCTCGGAGGTTCTTGTAGGTTTAGATACTGCTGGTAGCAACAGGCAGTTACTCATTGTGTTTGTGAATTCGGTTACTTGTGGGTCCTGGTTGTGTAGTATGTTTATGTAGAAATCTCCTGTT
Organism: Cherax quadricarinatus; assembly: GCF_026875155.1. Classification (NCBI taxonomy): domain Eukaryota; kingdom Metazoa; phylum Arthropoda; class Malacostraca; order Decapoda; family Parastacidae; genus Cherax; species Cherax quadricarinatus. Next base: position 82,136,857 of record NC_069401.1, on the reverse strand, counting down.
AGCAGTAGGTGGTCTTTATTCATGTGTGCATCAGTAATCATGTTTCCTAGTTTTTCACTAAAGTGGTAAATGTTTGACTGTGGTACTCTGTAGATGTTTATAACTGTGAGGGGGTTTTTGCAGGTCTTTTGATTTAAATTTGGCTATGATATATTCTCCATGTTCGTCCCTTGTGCAAGAGTTATTGATACATTCGAGTTGATTTGAATAGTATACAGTGGACCCCCGCATAACAATTACCTCCGAATGTGACCAATTATGTAAGTGTATTTATGTAAGTGCGTTTGTACGTGTATGTTTGAGGGTCTGAAATGGACTAATCTACTTCACAATATTTCTTATGGGAACAAATTCGGTCAGTACTGGCACCTGAACATACTTCTGGAGTGAAAAAATATCGTTAACCGGGGGTCCACTGTATAGCTGTTCCTCCCCCTTGCTGGTCTGTTCTATAGTTGTGTATGGCCATGTAGCCAGGAATGGTATAGAAATCTGTAATATCAGGCTTAAGCCAGGTTTCTGTGAGTGTGATGATTGATATATTGGAATGAAGGGAATTGAGTAATGCTGTGAGGTTGTCATAATGTTTGCTCAAGGATCTGACATTGTAGTTAAAGATGGTTATGTTATTGTTTGCACTGAGTAATGTCTTTGCTTGGTCTGCTGTGTAGTAATTACAGTTACTGGTTAATTTGTGTAATTCATTTTGTAAAAAGTTTACATCAGGATCTATGACTGTAATCATAGGATGAGAGTAATTTTACAAACTAGATTTTCTGAGTAAAATGATATAAGATTTATATTGAATCTACAACTAGACTTATGACTAAGACACCGTGATTAATCTAAAACTTGTAAAAATTTGAAAGAAAAAGGGATAATTACAGAATAGATAATTCAGTTATACACTGAAGCATCTAATAGCACCTTAATTATTTTAACAAGTGAGTTTATGAACTACAGTAGATATTTACAGCTAAAATAAAGGAGCTATTGAATATAATAATAAAAGAATTTATTAAAAGCAAAATCAGTAGCACTTGAGGTAGTCAATAGCACCTGGAGTATTTTAATAAATGTGACCACATATATACACACCCCTCTGGGTTTTCTTCTAATTTTCTTTCTAGTTCTTGTTCTTGTTTATTTCCTCTTATCTTCATGGGGAAGTGGAACAGAATTCTCCCTCCGTATGCCATGCGTGTTGTAAGAGGCGACTAAAATGCCAGGAGCATTTTAGTCGCCTCTTACAACATTGTACAAATTACTAAATTTAAAAAGAAAAACTCTCGTTTTTCTTTTTGAGCCACCCTGCCTTGGTGGGATACGGCCGGTTTGTTGAAAAAAAAAATTCTTGTTTTTCTTGTCTCATTTGATAGAATGGAAGATATATTACAGAAATAGATATGATTTTGATTGGGTTCACGACAAAAAGTACCTGAGCTCAAAGTAGAGGAAATGTTCGATTTTTGCCGATGTTCAATGAACTTTCTTGTGTACGTCAAGTTGGTTAATTTTATTAAGCCTTTTCTAACCCAACCACTCTGTAATCTGGCAAACTCAGTAATTTGGCACACTACAGGTCCCAATGATGCCGGATTTGTGATGGTGAACCTGCATCAATATTAATATGGTGTTTTCAAGACTAATAACACACTCTTAGTGATTTTAGTGTGTACCTGCACACCAGCACAGGTGCAAGATGTGGAGCCTGAAGCAGTTAAGTTCAGTGACAAATTGTAGCATTAAGAGAGCAGCAGTAAGAATGTAGCAATTAAGCAATAGAAAAAGGACCAAACGAAATAAACTCCTGACAGCATATGCCGCTCAGCCTATTTTCAATTCAGTTCAATTCAAGTTTATTCTCTATAAGGGTTACAATGTGGGGTTCACAGGTTTTGGGTATTGTGTGGTTTACATGTTATAAAATACTAATTACAGAGGGGGCCACTAGGACACCTAGCATGGCTAGGCATTTCGAGCAGACTTAGATTAATTCTTAACATTAAATCCTTACAGATTATGGTATTAAGGCAAAGTACATAAATGGTGTATGTACACCAGTTCATTTCTACATTATGGTTTTCTTATGAAAGAAGTGATTTAATGCAGTTAGCCTCACAAACTCCGTTTTCTCTCATACTAACACATCTGAAAGAGCTAATATTAGTGTCATATTGAAGTACTATTTTGTCATCCCTACTGACAGCAGGAATTTCCCTGGAACGAATTAATGGCATTTCAATTAATTTAAATTAGGAAAATTAACCCAGCATACAAACAAATCAGGATACAAACAATGTCACGGAACAGATTAAATTCGAAAACAAGGCTTCCATTGTACTGTATTAAAGACTCATGATAATTTTCACTTACCCTTCTTCCAGTCAACAACCTTGATGTTTGGGCCACTGTCTCCCAATAAACACTTCTCATTGTGTGCCAACACAGATGCTAAATGCTTCAGAGGAACATAGGTAGATGACTCAGCTTCCATTATGTAAAGAACTTGAAGTGTTTCACAGGTTCCATCAAACCTCCAAATACCAAACTCACCATCAGAACTTCCAGCATATATATCATCTCCCTCAATCTAATAAGAATGTAATACATCAGTTTTATGCATCTACATTTGTTTCCAAATAATCTATAATTAAATAGTACATTAAACATTAACGTAAATCAAGCACTGAGATGGACAATACACGAGTATAATACAGACGGCAATTTAATCAAATACAAAATGGGAGTTAACAGAGTTACTTTTTGCTGATAATACTGTGCTTTCAGGAGATTCTGACTAGAAGTTGCAAAGGTTAGTGGATGAATCTGGGAGGGTGTGTAAAGGAAGAAAGTTGAAAGTGAACACAGATTAGAATAAGGCAATGAGGGTATCAAACAAGTTGGGCAAGGAAAAATTTGAAATCAGATTGGAGGGAGAGGGTATGGAAGAAGTGAATGTGTTTACATATCTGGGAGTGAACGTGTTGGTGGATGGGTATATGAAGGACGAGGTAAACCATACAAATGATGAAGAGAAAAAGGTGGGTGATGCATTGAGGTATCCATGGAGACAAAGAATGCTATCCATGGAGGAAAAGTAGGGAAAGTATGAGAGCATAGTGGTACTAACACTCTTACATGAGAGTGGTGAATGGTGCAATGGTGAGGGTGGTAAATGGTGCAATGAGGAGACTGGAGGCAGTGGAGATATCGTTTTTAAGAGCAATGTCTGGTGTAAATATTAACCCTTTCAGGGTCCGTCCCGTAGATCTACGGCTTTACGTTCAGGGTCCAAACCGTAGATCTACGCCATGAGCTCAGCTCACTCTGATAAACTGTGAGTGGTACATTTGGGCCTAGATATGAGAGAATACATCTATGTGGTATGTGTGCACCACATAAAACAGATCCTGCAGCACACTGTGTATGAGAGAAAAAAAATGAAATCATGATTTTTCGATTAAAACAGCAACTTTGCAGTGTTCATTTGATAGAATGGAAGACATATTACAGAAATAGAGATGATTTTGATTGGTTTTAGCACTGGAAATGGCTTGAAACTGAGCTCAAAGTAGCAGAAATGTTAAATTTTTGCCGATATTCAAGAGTAAACAAACGACCTCACACGTCTAATACACGTCAGCTGGTGGGTCTAATATACATTCACAAATATGGTGATGATATTTATACAATTATTACAGTATTGCATAACAGTAAATCTTCTATTTTTTGGTGTGAATAAAAATTCATTATGTGAATAAAAATCAAATGGAATTTATTTGTAAGCCTCAAAAACATAACTAATGAACAGAGGAAATGTTAGTCTAGTGCCAGGAATGCCTACATTGTTCATTCTGGACCCTATTTTGAAATTGGAATATTTTGAACTTTGTGTTAAATTGGCTAAATTAACAATTTCTGATCACTTTATTTTGTAGTTGAAACAGTTGACTTGGCGATTTCTTGTGCTCAATCGATAGGATAGAAGTAATACTAGTGAAATAGCTAAGAATTTGGTTGATTGGAATAATGTAATTGGCCTAAAATGGGAGTCGAAGTCGGCAAAATCGCCGATTCGTAAATATCGCTGACACATCAAAATTCGCAAGAGCATAATTTCGTCAATTTTCCACCAAATTTCGTACTTTTTGTTTTATTACCTTCACAAAAAGATTCTCTACGATTTCATAAGAAAAAATAACAATTTTTTTTTTTGAAAATTCTTGGACACTGGTGCGTGACTCCAGATTTGGGCCTTGGACCCTGAAAGGGTTAAGCAGCGAATCTGTAGTATATATATCGGGTATGAAGTTACTAAAAATTATTCAGAGGAATAAGGAGGGGTTGTTGACATGGTTTCGTCATTTTGAGAGGAGAGAACCAAATAGATGACTTGGAAGCTTTTTTTTATAGCACATCGGTTGTTTCCCACCAAGGCAGAGTGACCCGGAAAAGAAGAAACACTTTCATCATTATTCACTCCATCACTGTCTTGCTAGAGGCTGCCTACACTACAGTTATGAAGCTGCAGTTTAGTAACACCCCTCCTTCAAAGTGAGGGCACTGTACTGCCCACCTCCAAGACTCAAGTCCAGCTTCCTGGTTTCTCTGAATCCCTTCATAAATGTTACCATAACCATGCTCCAACAGCATGTAAAGTCCTAAAACCCACTTTTCTCCATTCTCTCACACATACTTGCTGAAAGTCCAAGCCCCTCACACACAAAATCTCCTTTACCGCATCCCTCCAACCTTTCCTAGGCTGACCTCTACCCCGCCTTCCTTCCACTGCAGAGCTTTATACTCTCCAGGTCATTCTATTTTGTTACACCCTCTCTAAATGTCCAAACCACCTCAACAACCCCTCCTCAGCCCTCTCGATAATACTTTTAGTAACCCTGCATCTCCTCCTAATTTCCAAATTACGGATACTCTGCATTATATTCACATCGCACATTGCCCTGAGACACGACATCTCTACTGCCTCCAGCCATCTCCTTGTTGCAACATTCACCACCTATGCTTCACACTCATATAAAAGTGTTGGTATGACTGTTGTGATAAAAACACAGGCATTATCTCTAGACTTTATTGAACATAGAATCTTCATAATACTTCTGCAACAAAATATAATAATGACTAGTACATCTAATAACTGCTGCTGCAGGAAGGGTGATGTCTTGCGTATTTTTTTTTTTTATTATCACACTGGCCGATTCCCACCAAGGCAGGGTGGCCTGAAAAAGAAAAAGTTTCACCATCATTCACTCCATCACTGTCTTGCTAGAAGGGTGCTTTACACTACAGTTTTTAAACTGTAACATTAACACCCCTCCTTCAAAGTGCAGGCACTGTACTTCCCATCTCCAGGACTACAGTCCGGCCTGCCGGTTTCCCTGAATCCATTCATAAATGTTACTTTGCTCACACTCCAACAGCACGTCAAGTATTAAAAACCATTTGTCTCCATTCACTCCTATCAAACACGCTCACGCATGCCTGCTGGAAGTCCAAGCCCCTCGTACACAAAACCTCCTTAACCCCTCCCTCCAACCTTTCCTAGGCCGACCCCTATCCCGCCTTCCTTCCACTACACACTGATACACTCTTGAAGTCATTCTGTTTTGCTCCATTCTCTCTACATGTCTGAACCACCTCAACAACCCTTCCTCAGCCCTCTGGACAACAGTTTTGGTAATCCTGCACCTCCTCCTAACTTCCAAACTACGAATTCTCTGCATTATATTCATTATATGTCAAGATAAAAGTTATAACTACAGGCCCCACATTTTAAACTCACCATGTAATCTGCATCACTAATATGTGGATATAAGAGAGGAGAACCACACACCGTGTGTTGGCACCCATGACACACCAAGCTCTTGTTGTTGTTAACCCTTTGACTGTCGTGGCCGTATATATACGTCTTACGAGCTACCGTGTTTGACGTATATATACTCATAAATTCTAGCGGCTTCAAATCAAGCAGGAGAAAGCTGGTAGGCCCACATGTGAGAGAATGGGTCTGTGTGGTCAGTGTGCACAATATAAAAAAAATCATGGAGCACGCAGTGCATGAGAAAAAAAAACTCAGACCATTTTTTTTAATTAAAATGCCGACTTTGTGGTCTATTTTCGTATAGTATTTATGGTTGTATTCTCGTTTTCTTGGTCTCATTTGATAGAGTGGAAAACATATAGAAATGGAGGTGATTTTGATTGACTTTACTATAAAAAGAACCTGGAAATGGAGCTCAAAGTAGGGGAAATGTTTAATTTTTGCCAATGTTCAAAAGTAAACAAATGATGTCATTGTCCAATAAATGTCCAACTAGCCATTCTAATATGCAGTCATGAATGGGTTAATGCTATTTATACAATTATTACAGTATTGCAGTAGTCTGCATAATAATAAGTCTTCTATTTTTTGTTTGAATAAAAATTCTAAATAGAAAGCAAGAGTAATATCAGAGGGGCCTGGAGACATGACTGATGAACAAAGAAAATGTTATTTTAGAGCCAGGAATGTCTGCATTGTTCATTCTGGACCTTATTTTGAAATAGTCATATTTTTTAATTTTCGTGAAATTGGCCAAATTGCAAATTTCTGACCACATTACTGGGTAGTTGAAATCGGTAAATGGGCAGTTTCTTGTACTCAATCGATAAAAAAAAATGGAGTTCTAAAGAAATAGCTATGCGTTTGGTCGACTGGAACAAGGGAATTAGCCGAAAATAGGGCTCAAAGTGGGCGAAATCACTGATTTGTAAACATCGCTGAGGTCGCTAACTTCGCGAGAGCATAATTCCGTCAGTTTTCCATCAAATTTCGTTTTTTTGATGTCATTACAATCGGGAAAATATTCTCTACCATTTCATGAGAATTTTTTTTTTTTTTTTTAAATTTTGTGACACCAGGAGACACCTCAGGATTGGAGGTTGCGACAGTCAAGGGGTTAAGGGCCCCGAGAGGTGGTGCAGTATTATTATGCTGCTGCTTCCCACAGGAGCAGTATCACTACAATCTCCCCCTTCTAAAATATCAGACAGTAATCTCCCAAACTGTTAGGTGGGCGACGTATACGTCCCGACCTCGTAGCCCTTGAGCCTCTTCACCAGGTTCAACATTTTCCAGCAGGGTCTGACTAACTGCTGGAGCAGAATCCTCTATTTCCATTGGGGTAGTCTCAAGGGGCTTTCCAGGAGAAAACAAAGCATCTTTCGCATCTATTGGTGTATCTTGAGATTCCACAATAACAGGGATTTCAACTGGGGCTAAATGTCTTGTAGATACTGTAGTCTCTTCTCCATTTTGGTAGCGAATGTGGGCGTAATGTGGATTAGCTTGCAGGAGCTCTACCTCGTCCACTAAAGGATCCGTCTTGTTCATCCTATGGCGACTCTTCAGGAGAATGGGTCCAGGATGACATAACCAAGAGGCTCCCATAGAGGAACGACGTGAATAGTTGAAGAGTCTTTCATGAGGGGTTGCATTAGCAGTTGTGAACAGCAATGATCTAATAGAGTGAAGAGCATCAGGTAGGACAGTTTGCCAGTGTTGAACAGGTAGATTGCGCGACTTCAACATCATTGTAACTGCCTTCCATATAGTACCATTGAACCGCTCCACTTGACCATTGCCTTGAGGATTGTAGCTTGTTGTTCTGCTGCAGGCAATACCTTTGCTAGCCAATAACTCCTGAAGTTGGTTACTCAAGAACGACGATCCCCTGTCTGAATGGATATAGGCAGGCATACCAAAAATAGAGAATAATTGTGAAAGACAACTAATAACAGTTGAAGCAGTCATATTTGCACAGGGAAACAAAGGGAAACCTTGAATATTCATCTACTATGTTAAGGAAATATCTATTCTGATTTAGGCTTGGTAGAGGTCCTTTGAAATCTACATTCAGTCTCTCGAAAGGATGGGTGGATTTTATGAGATGAGTCTTCTCTGGCTGATGAAAGTTTGGCTTGCACTCTGCACATATTCTGCATGCTCTGATCACTTGTCGCACATCTTCCACTGAGTAGGGCATGTTCTTTGATTTGACAAAATGATACAGGCGCGTAACTCCTGGGTGACACAAAGCCTTGTGGAGCGCTGAGAGTAATTGCAAATCGTGACATGCTGATCCACAGTGGGACCTAGAGAATGCATCAGGTGAGATGTTCTCTTGAAAAGGTCATAACATGATAGTTCCAGACTACAGTATCTACAAGACATTTAGCTCCAGTTGAAATCCCTGTTAGTGTGGAATCTCAAGATACACCAATAGATGCGAAAGATGCTTCGTTTTCTCCTGGAAAGCCCCTTGAGACTACCCCAATTAAAACAGAAGATTCTGCTCCAGCAGTTAGTCAAACCCCGCTGGAAAATATTGAACCTGGTGAAGAGGCTCAAGGATTACGAAGGTTGGGACGTATACGTCGCCCATCTAACAGTTTGGGAGATTACTGTCTCTGACATTTTAGAAGGGGGAGATTGTAGTGATACTGCTCCTGTGGGGAGCAGCAGCAGGATAATACTGCACCACCTCTCGGGGCCCTTAACAACAACAAGAGCTTGGTGTCATGGGTGCCAACACATGGTGTGTGGTTCTCCTCTCTTATATCCACATATTAGTGATGCAGATTACATGGTGAGTTTAAAATATGTGGCCTGTAGTTATAACTTTTCTTCATTGTAACTGATATTTTTCTTCTTGGCAGCTTCCAAAAAACTTATCAAGGCTTGCATCATGTTCCTCCTGGGTCTTGCCACAAATGGTAACATTATCTAAATATACATAAGTTCCCATGAGTTGCTCTTCCTGAATGAGTGAATCCATAATTCGTTGGAAGCAGGCTACCCCATTGGTGACTCCAAAAGGGACTCTGGTAAACTGATACAGGCCATCACTAGCCTGAAACGCTGTGTATGGTTTATCTTCATTCCTTACAGGGACTTGATGATAGGCACTCCGTAGATCAATTGTGCTAAACACATAGTACTGAGCAATTTTGTTCACTGTATCATCAATTCGAGGTAGACGGTGCCCATCAAGAAGTGTAAATTTGTTGATTGTCTCAGAATAGTCGATAGCCAGTCTTCGTTTCCTATAATCATCCTTAACAACAACAACCTGTGCATGCCAAGGGGAATTACTTGGTTCTATAATACCCTCCTTCAGCAGCCTCTGAGTTTCTTTCTCAATGAACATCCGATCCTCATACGAACAGTGGCGTGACTTAGCTGATATAGGATGGCAATCCGCGATAAGATTTCCAAACAGCTTTGGTGGGTCTACCCTTAAAGTGCTAAGTCCACAGACAACAAGAGGACGCAGTTCACCTCTATATGTTAAGGTGACACTACCATGCAGCTTCTGAAAGTCCTGACCAAGGATAACATCAGAGCACTGTTGTGGCAGAATAGCTAAATGTACATCTTGATAATCCTTTCCATTAACTCTGAGGTTTACCTTACAAAACCCTAAGGTCTGAATAGAGAGAGATGTTGATGCCACGGAAACGGTAGCTGATGAGTGATGTACAATCAAGGAGTGGCATTTAACTAAGTCAAGGTTAATGAAACTCTCTGAGCTGCCACTATCAATAAGACCCTCTACTTCTGTTCCCTTGATGAATACTTTCACAACTGCCTTTGACAGTGAATTTGGACTAGCTGCAGAAGTCACTGTTGCTAGAGTCGTATGATCACTGGAATGTGTGGAAGCACTAGCTCTTGTTGATGCCTTAGCATGACATACTTTAGCAAAGTGACCTTTCTTGTGGCATTTATGGCACATTGCTTCACGAGCAGGACACTTTGGATGTGGATGTCTTGAAAACCACAAAAGAAACACACTGTACCTGCTGCTGCTGTCACTGAGGAAAGTTCCACAGTAACTTCATTGCAAGAGTCTTGGTCAGGAATTGCAGCACTTACCACTCAAGAAGGCTGGGTGGTACAGTATACTTCAGAATTCTTCTGGGCTGAATCTAGAGCTCTTGCCTGGTCAAAGGCAGTGGCTAAGTCGAGAGTTTTATTCTCCAATAAACACTGCCTTATTATTGGTGATTGCAAGCCACTGATAAAAGCATCCCTGACGGACTCTTCACAATGCTGAGCAGCTGTCACTGCTTGGAAGTGACAGTCCTTACCTAAAATTTTCAGTGTTTGAAGGTATTCCTCTAAGGATTTACCAATCTGCTGGCGGCGAGTTGCAAGGCAATAGCGTGCAAAGATTTCATTTGAAGGTTTAATATACTGAGACTTGAGGGTTTTGATAGTATCTTCATAGGTATTACACTCAGAAATAACCTCATATATTTTAGGTGGCACAAAATTGATGAAAAGACTTAGTTTATCTAGATTTTCCTCAGGAAGGACTCCCAAAAATTTTTTGAAAATCTTAAACCAGTGCTTCCATTCCTGAGCAGCCATTGATAAGCTGGGGTCACAGTCTAGCCTCTCAGGTTTCAGTAAACGCTCCATGTTGTGATGTAGTCTAGCTCAGGATCCCCACCAGGTAGCCCAGGATTCTATGTTCAATAAATTGTTGTGATAGAAACACAGGCCTTATCTCTAGGTTTTATTGAACATAAAATCTCCATAGTAGTTCTGCAACAAAATATAACAATGACTAGTACATCTAATAACTGCTGCCATAGGAAGGGTGATGTCTTGCAAATGTCAAGAGAAAAGTTATAACTACAGGCCACATATTTTAAACTCACCATGTAATCTGCATCACTGATATGTGGATATAAGAGAGGAGAACCACACACCATGTGTTTGCACCCATGACACACCAAGCTCTTGTTGCTGTTAAGGGCCCTGAGAGGTGGTGCAGTATTATTATGCTGCTGCTCCCCACAGGAGCAGTATCACTACAACTGTACACTCAAAAATTCCCCTTTTTGCTTCTATGTATAACATTCTTTGTCTCCAAAAACTTCTCAGTGCACCACTCACATCTTTCCCCTCATCAATTCTATAATTCCGATGTTCACTTTTAATTTTCTTCTCTTACATACCCTACCAAACTCATCCACCAATCTCTGCAACTTCTCTTCTGAATCTTCCAAAAGCACAGTGTCATCAGCAAAGAGTAACTGTGACAACTCCCACTTTGTGTTAGATTCGTTATCTTTTAACCCCACACCTCTTGTCAACAACAGAGTATTCACTTCTCTTACAATCCCCATCTATTGAGCCACGGTGACATCACACATCCCTGTCTAAGGCCTACTTTCACTGGAAAATAATCTCCCTCTCTCCTACAAATTCTAACCTGAGCGTCACTATCTTCATAGAAACTCTTCACTGCTTTCAGTAGGCTACCTCCTATTCCATACATTTGCAACATCTGTCACATTGCCTCCCTATCCACCCTATCATATGCCTTTTCGAAATCCATAAAAGCCACAAAAACTTCTTTACCTTTACCTAAATACTATTCATCTACATGCTTCATTGTGAACACTTGGACTACACACCCCATACGCTTCCTAAAGCCTCCTTGTTCCTCTGTGATCCTGCTCTCCATCTTACTCTTAATTCTTTCAATAACTCTACCATACACTTTGCAAAGTATACTCACCAGGCTTATTTCCCTATAATTCTTACACTCACTTTTGTCCCCTTTGCTTTTATACAATGAAATTATGCATGCTCTCTGCCAATCCCTAGGTACCTTACACTCTTTCATACATTTATTAGATAAAAGCACTAACCCCTCCAAAACTATATCCCCTCCTGCTTTTAACATTTCTGTCTTTATTCCATCAATCCCAGCTGCTTTACCCCCTTTCAATCCATCACTGTTAGAACTATCAGTTGGGAACAGAAGACCTCCAATTCAGCGAGGAGTGAGGTACAGTGGAACCTCAAATATCGAACTTTCTTCGGTCCAGAAGGCTGTTCAAGTGCCGCTACCAAACAAATTTATTTTCATCAGGAATAATGTAAATTAGATTAGTCCATTTCAGACCCTCAAAAATACACTTATAAAAACACTTACAAAAATACACTTGCATAATTGGTAGAGTTGGGAGCAGTTCGATTTTTGAGGTTCCAATGTATGTCTTACCGCGAGGCATGGTGAACAGGATTACCAAGATGGCGTCCCCACAATGCACCACTGAGTCCCCGATTTTTTTCACAGGGCACACACCCACCACGCAGACCTATTCCCTCACATGTAGGCCTACCAGCTTTCTCCTGTTTGATTTGAAACCACTAGAATTTACGTGTATTAATATGTCGGAAACATTGGCTTGTAAGATGTATACCACTGAAACATTCAAAGGGTTAAGGCTAGAGGGTCTCGACCCTGAAAGGGTTAAGTACAGTGGACCCCCAACTTACGATGGCCTCAACCTACGATAAAACTGACTTACGATGCTTGTCAGCGTAAAAATTTGACCCCGACCTACGTTGAAAAACTCGACTTGCATCATTCGTCCCGAACGCAGCCGTCTGGTCCGTCTGGCCTGAGCACCTCAGCTGAGCTAGCGTGACTTTGTTTACAAGCCAGGGCAGACTGTTGCACGCATACATTCAATAAATTTTGTATTATTCCAGTGTTTTTAGTGCTTGTAACTGCTAAATAAGCCACCATGGGCACAAAGAAAGCTTCTAGTGCCAACCATGTGGTAAAAAGGGTGAGAAATACTATCGAAATACTATCGTACCATGGTCAGCTGCTGCTGCACCACCATCAGCTGCTGCTGCACCACGGTCAGCTGCTGCTGTACCACCATCAGCTGCTGCTGCACCACAGTCAGCTGCTGCTGTACTACCATCAGCTGCTGCTGCTGCACCACGATCAGCTGCTGCTGCTGTACCACAGTCAGCTGCTGCTGCTGCTGAACCATCAGCTGATGCTGCTGTACCATGGTCAGCTGCTGCTGTACCACCATCAGCTGCTGCTGTAGCACCGTCAGCTGCTGCTGCTGCTGCACTACGGTCAGCTGCTGCTACTGCTGTGCCCCCATCAGCTGCTGCTGCACCACGGTCAGCTGCTGCTGCTGCTGTACCACCATAAGCTGCTGCTGCTGCTGTACCACCATAAGCTGCTGCTGCTGCTGCTGCTGTACCACCATCAGCTGCTGTACCACCATCAGATGCTGCTGCTGCACCATGGTCAGCTGCTGCTGCTGCACCACAGTCAGTTGCTGCTGCTCCTGTACCACAGTCAGCTGCTGATGTACCACCATCAGCTGCTACTGCACCACAGTCAGCTGCTACTGCACCACAGTCAGCTGCTGCTGCTGCTGTACCATGGTCAGCTGCTGCTGCTGCTGTACCATGGTCAGCTGCTGCTGCTGCTGTACCATGGTCAGCTGCTGCTGCTGCTGCTGTAACACCATCAGCTGCTGCTGTACCACAGTCAGCTGCTGCTGTACTACCATAAGCTGCTGCTGTAACACCATCAGCTGCTGCTGCTGATGTAACACTGTCAGCTGCTGCTGCACCACAGTCAGCTGCTGCTGCTGCAACACCATCAGCTGCTGCTGCTGATGTAACACTGTCAGCTGCTGCTGCTGCTGCACTATAGTCAGCTGTACTACTCGAAGATGTGGAGAGACTGTTGTTGGTGTGGCTTATCAAGAATACCGAGACACGATTAACCCCAGAGGGTTAGCCACCCAGGATAAACAAGTCAGTGTGTCATCGAGAACTGTCTAATTTATTTACATTGGGAGCCTTAACCCTTTCAGGGTCAAGAGGACCTCTCCAAAACTCATTCTCAGGGTCAAAAATTTTTCAGAAAAAAAAAATTATTTTTCTTATGACATGATAGAGAATCTTTTCCCGATCATAATGACACCAAAAATATGAAATTTGATGGAAACCTTACGGAATTATGCTCTCGCAAAGTTAGTGGTCTCCACGATGTTTATGCATCGGCGATTTTGCCCACTTTGAGCCCTATTTTCAGCCAATTCCTGTGTACTAGTCGACAAAAATCATATTTATTTCGCTAGAACTCCATTTTTTCTATCGAATGAGTACAAGAAACCACCCACTTACCAAATTCAACTATCCAATAAAGTGGTTAGAAATTGGTAATTTTGCCAATTTCACACAAATTTCAAAAGATGTCAATTTTCAAATAGGGTCCAGCATAAACAAGACAGACATTCCTGGCACTAAAATAACAAGTTCTCTGTTCGTTAGTCATGTCCTCAGGCCCCTCTTATATTTCTTTTGCTTTCCACTTTGAATTTTTATTCTCACAAAAAAATAGTAGATTTACTGCTATGTAGACTACTGCACTAGTGTAGATATGGTATAAATAATGCCAGCGCACTTGTGAAAGAATATTAGACTCACTAGTTGAAGTGTATTGGATGCTTGGCATGATTTGTTTAATTTTGAACTTTGGTAAAAATTGAACATTTCTGCTACTTTGAGCTCAATTTCAAGGTACTCTCCTTTGTGAAACCAAACAAAATCATCTCAATTTCTGTAATATGTCTTCCATTCTATAAAATGAGACCAGGAAAACTAGAATACAACCACAAATACCATACGAAAACTAGAATACAACCATAAATACCATACAGTGCAAAGTCGCTGTTTTAATCCAAAAACACGGTCAAATTTTTTTTTTCTCATTATGCACTGTGTGCTGCAATTTTTTTTTTTATACTGTACACACTGACCACATAGACCCATTCTTTCATATGTAGGCCTACCAGCTTTCTCTCGCTAGATTTGAAGGCGCTAGAATTTAGGCGTTCTGGTACATCAATAACCCTGGTGCGTAAGCCGTACTAGTACATCGGAAACCCTGAAAGGGTTAATCTTGTCCCCCAGGATGCAACCCACACCAGTCAACTAACACCCAGGTGAACAGGAAAAAAATGCTTGGAACTAGTGCTCATATTGGTGAATTTAAGGCCAGCAAAGGTTGGTCTGAGAGATTTAAGAATGGTAGTGGCATACACAGTGTGATAAGGCCTGTTCTGGAAGAAAATCCCAAACAGGACCTACATTACTTAGGAGGAAAAGGTACTCCTAGGACACAAACAGTGTCTCATCACTTATCACCACATCTTCAATAAAGGTAAGAGTCCTTTATTCTTCATTTAGTACACTAGTACTACATGCACAATATATATTGTGCATGTATCCTTTTTGTGTGTAGGAAAACGTATATTTCATGTGGTAAAAAAAAAAATTTCATACTTTTAGGTGTCTTGAACAGATTAATTTGATTTCCATTATTTCTTATGGAGAAAATTAATTCAACACAATAATTTCGTCTTACAATGTGCTCTCTGGAGCAGATTAATATTGTAAGTTGGGGGTCCACTGTACTATATGCATTTATAATTGTTTTGTGTGTGTAAAACTATTGCTATTCTTCAAAAATGCATTTTTTGTGAATATTTTTGTGAGTCTGGAATGGATTAATTGTATTTACATTATTTTTTAGGGGAAATACTGCTTTGACTTTAGGCCGTTTCGACTTTAGGCCTAGCTCCTGGAACAGATTACAGCTGAAACTCGGGGTTCCACTGTAGGTCAATAACTTACTTTTGAGATATCCCAGGAGACGCACGCATAGCTGATAACTTGGGAATTTTGTTTTTCGAGAAAATCACACTTTTTTAAGTCTTTGCAAAGGATAAGAGTGATCTTATCCTATGACAGATAGATAACCTTTATTGATAGTAGAATATAATTATACAATATTTTATAGTTCCATGAGTCATACCTCTGTACATCATGGTGAGCCATTAATTACTGAGAGACTGTTCATGCCCTCTCCCTGTCATATAGCTTGGCCGACCCTCCAATACCTCTTCATATAAAATCAATTATTTATTTACTTGGGTGTCTTAACCATGTTTCTACGTTATTTATGCTAAACCTAATACAGTGGAACCTCTACTTATGAGTTTAATCTGTTCCGTGACCATGCTCGCATCTGGACTTGTTCGTTTTTAGTCAGTTTTCTTCCTTTAAATTAACTGAAATGTAATTAATCCGTTCCAGTGGAATTCCAGGCACGACAAAATACTTGAATATTTCAGTAATATCAACTCTATGGCTTATTTTTCTATCACAATTTTTTTTTTTTAATTAACGCAGTGGCCGATTCCCACCAAGGCAGGGTGGCCCGAAAAAGAAAACTTTCACCATCATTCACTCCACCATTGTCTTGCCAGAAGGGTGCCTTACACCACAGTTTTTAAACTGCAACATTAACACCCCTCCTTCAGAGTGAAGGCACTGTACTTCCCATCTCCAGGGCTCAAGTCTGGCCTGCTTGTTTCCCTGAATCCCTTCATAAATGCTACTTTGCTCGCACTCCAACAGCACGTCAAGTATTAAAAACCATCTGTCTCCATTCACTCCTATTAAACACGCTCACGCATGCCCGCTGGAAGTCCAAACCCCTCGCACACAAAACCTCCTTCACCCCCTCCCTCCAACCTTTCCTAGGCTGACCCCTACCCCGCCGTCCTTCCACTACAGATACAGACTGATACACTCTTGAAGTCATTCTGTTTCGCTCCATTCTCTCTACATGTCCGAACCACCTCAACAACCCTTCCTCAGCCCTCTGGGCAACAGTTTTGGCAATCCCGCACCTCCTACTAACTTCCAAACTATGAATTCTCTACATTATATTCACACCACACATTACCCTCAGACATGACATCTCCACTGCCTCCAGCCTTCTCCTTGCTGCAACATTCATCACCCATGCTTCACACCCATATAAGAGCATTGGTAAAACTATACTCTCACACATTCCCATCTTTGCCTCCAAAGACAAAGTTCTTTGTCTCCACAGACTCCTAAGTGCATGGCTCACTCTTTTCCCCTCATCAATTCTATGATTCACCTCATCTTTCATAGACCCATCTGCTAACACATCCACTCCCACATATCTCAATACATTCACCTCCTCCATACTCTCTCCCTCCAATCTGATATCCAATCTTTCATCACCTAATCTTTTTGTTATCCTCATAACCTTACTCTTTCCTGTATTCACTTTTAATTTTCTTCTTTTACATACCCTACCATATTCATCCATCAACCTCTGCAACTTCTCTTCAGAATCTCCCAAGAGCACAGTGTCATCAGCAAAGAGCAACTGTGACAACTCCCACTTTATGTAAGATTCTTTATCTTTTAACTCCACGCCTCTTGCCAAGAACCTCGCATTTACTTCTCTTACAACCCCATCTATAAATATATTAAACAACCATGGTGACATCACACATCCTTGTCTAAGGCCTACTTTTACTGGGAAATAATCTCCCTCTTTTCTACATACTCTAACTTGAGCCTCACTATCCTCGTAAAAACTCTTCACTGCTTTCAGTAACCTACCTCCTATACCATACACCTGCAACATCTGCCACAATGCCCCCCTATCCACCCTGTCATATGCCTTTTCCAAATCCATAAATGCCACAAAAACCCCTTTAGCCTTATCTAAATACTTTTCACTTATATGTTTCACTGTAAACACCTGGTCCACATACCCCCTATGTTTCTTAAAGCCTCCTTGTTCATCTGCTATCCTATTCTCTGTCTTACTCTTAATTCTTTCAATAATAACTCTACCATACACTTTACCAGGTATACTCAACAGACTTATCCCCCTATAATTTTTGCACTCTCTTTTGTCCCCTTTGCCTTTATACAAAGGAACTATGCATGCTTTCTGCCAATCCCTAGGTACTTTACCCTCTTCCATACATTTATTAAATAACAGCACCAACCACTCCAAAACTATATCCCCACCTGCTTTTGACATTTCTATCTTTATCCCATCAATCCCAGCTGCCTTACCCCCTTTCATTTTACCTACTGCCTCACGAACTTCCCCCACACTCATAACTGGCTCTTCCTCACTCCTACAAGATGTTATTCCTCCTTGCCCTATACACGAAATCACAGCTTCCCTATCTTCATCAATATTTAACAATTCCTCAAAATATTCCCTCCATCTTCCCAATATCTCTAACTCTCCTCTCCTATTTTTAACTGACAAATCCATTTGTTCTCCAGGTTTCCTTAACTTGTTAATCTTACTCCAAAACTTTTTCTTATTTTGAACAAAATTTGTTGATAACATCTCACCCACTCTCTCATTTGCTCTCTTTTTACATTGCTTCACCAATCTCTTAACTTCTCTCTTTTTCTCCATATACTCTTCTCTCCTTGCATCACTTCTACTTTGTAAAAACTTCTCATATGCTAACTTTTTCTCCCTTACTACTCTCTTTACATCATCATTCTACCAATCGCTCCTCTTCCCTCCCGCACCCACTTTCCTGTAACCACAAACTTCTGCTGAACACTCTAACACTACATTTTTAAACCTACCCCATACCTCTTCGACCCCATTGCCTATGCTTTCATTAGCCCATCTATCCTCCAATAGCTGTTTATATCTTACCCTAACTGCCTCCTCTTTTAGTTTATAAACCTTCACCTCTCTCTTCCCTGATGCTTCTATTCTCCTTGTATCCCATCTACCTTTTACTCTTAGTGTAGTTACAACTAAAAAGTAATCTGATATATCTGTGGCCCCTCTATAAACATGTACATCCTGAAGTCTACTCAACAGTCTTTTATCTGCCAATACATAATCCAACAAACTACTTTCATTTCGCCCTACATCACCTCTTGTATACTTATTTATCCTCTTTTCCTTAAAATATGTATTACCTATAACTAAACCCATTTCTGTACAAAGTTCAATCAAAGGGCTCCCATTATCATTTACACCTGGCACCCCAAACTTACCTACCACACCCTCTCTAAAAGTTTCTCCTACTTTAGCATTCAGATCCCCTACCACAATTACTCTCTCACTTGGTTCAAAGATTCCTATACATTCACTTAACATCTCCCAAAATCTCTCTCTTCTCTACATTCCTCTCTTCTCCAGGTGCATACACGCTTATTATGACCCACTTTTCGCATCCAACGTTTACTTTAATCCACATAAACCTTGAGTTTACACATTCATATTCTCTTTTCTCCTTCCATAACTGATCCTTCACATTATTCTAGCCCCCTTCCTAGCTCTAACTCAGTGATTACCCAGATTTAATCCCATTTATTTCCCCCCACCGAAACTCCCTACCCCTTTTCAGCTTTGTTTCGCTTAGGGATCAGGTCATCCAACTTCTTTTCATTCATTACATCAGTAATCATCTGTTTCTTGTCATCTGCACTACATCCACGCACATTCAGCATCCCAGTTTAAAAGTTTTTCTTCTTCTCTTTTTAGAAAATGTTTACAGAGAATGGTTACTACCCATATCTCTGCATTTAGTCCCTCATAAGGACCCGCATGCTTACGGAGAAAGATTCTTTTTCCACTTCCCCCCATGGACAATAGAAGAATAAACTAGGAACAAGAGCTATTTAGAAGAAGGAGAAAAACCTAGATGTATGTATATATATATATATGCATGTGCGTGTTTGTGAAGTGTGACCAAAGTGTAAGTAGGAGTAGCAAGATATCCCTGTTATCTAGCATGTTTATGAGACAGAAAAAGACACCAGCAATCCTACCATCATGCAAAACAGTTACAGGTTTCTGTTTCACAGTCATCTGGCAGGACGATAGTACTTCCTTGGGTGGTTGCTGTCTACCAACCTACCAACACAATTCATCTGACATAATAAACAATATTAACCCTTAAATTGTCCAAATGTAGATCTATGTTTTTGCAACATTTGAAAGTATGTAAAAAAACGTAGATCTACTTTTGGAGTGCTACACATGTGAACATAGATCTATGTTTGGACAGTTTAAGGGTTAATAACATAGAAACATGATATACTGTGGAACCTCTACTTGCGAGTGCATCCATGTGCGAGTTTTTCCAAATATGAGCAGTCAATGGGTCAATTTTTTGCTTCCATACGTGAGCAAAATTTCCATAAGCAAGCAGACCTTGGCGCTGGTGAGAGGTTCTTGTTATTGATCTAGGGAATTGTATCTCATTTGTTTGTTGGACTATCTTATTGAACTTGGACAACGTATGATGAAAAGATGCTTAATGTAATAATATAATAATAATAATCATATGTATAATAATAATAATACATACAATAATAGTGTATAATTACACAATAATAATAATATAATAAACATAATAAGCGAAACAAAGCTGAGGGGGTAGGAGAGTGCGGGGGCAGATGGGGGGAAATAAATGGATTAAACTGGGATTATCTGAAGAGTTAGAGCAAAGGAAGGGTAGCAGTATGTTAAATGATCAGTTATGGAAGGAGAAAGAGAATATGATTGTTAAATTCAAGAATTATGGATTAAGTAAAGGTTGGATGCGAGAATGGGTCCATAATAAGCGTTGTATGCACCTGGAGAAAGTGGAATGCAGAGGAGAGAGAGAGATTTTTGGGAGATGTTGAAGTGAATGTAATTAGAGGCCTTTGAACCAAGCGAGAGAGTAATTGGTGGTAGGGACCTGAATTGCTAAGTAGGAGAAACTTTTAGAGAGGGTGTGGTAGGTAAGTTTGGGGTTTTTTTTTTTTTTTTTTTTTTTTTTTTTTTTTTTTTTTTCAACAAGTCGGCCGTCTCCCCCGAGGCAGGTGACCCAAAAAAAAAAGAAATCCCCAAAAAGAAAATATTTTTATCATTTTCAACACTTTCCCCACACTCGCACTTATCATGTTTTTTCAAGGTGCTCAGAAACAACATCTGAAGCATAAACATTAAAGATACACAACATATCCCCCCCAAAACTCCCAAATTTCCCCAAAACCCCCCTTTTAAAAGTGCAGGCATTGTACTTCCCTTTTTCCAGGACTAAAGCCCGATATAGAAAATAACCGGTTTTCCCTAAACCCTTCATAAATATACCCCCGCTCACACTCCAAAGATCGTCAGGTCCCCAAGTACCTTCGTCTCCATTTATCCTATCTAAAACCCTCCGCACGCTTGTGGAATCCAAGCCCCACCCACAAAATCCTTTACCCCCTTCTCCAAACCCCTTTTGGGGACCCCCACCCCCTTTCCTTTCCCCTTTAAGTTTATGCTTTCCATGCAAATTTTACTGTTCCATTTTCCCCTAAAAACCAAACCCCCTCAACAACCCCCCTTCTGCCCCCTGACTAAAACTTTTTTTTAACTCCACCCTTTCCCAATTTCCCCACTCCAAATTTTTTGCATAATATTTACCCCCACACATTTCCCTTAAACAGGACTCTCCCCCTGCCTCCAAACCCTCCCCTCGCGCGCATTTACCACCCAAGCCTTTCACCCATATAAATGTTGGACTACTAACTTTCATACATTCCCCCTTTTTTGCCTCCATAGAAACGTTTTTGACTCCACATATATTTTAACGCACCACTCCCTTTTTTCCCCCCATCAATTCTATGATTAACCCCACCTTCATAAATCCATCCGCCGACCCCGTCAATCCCAAGTACTGAAAAAAATTCACTTCTTCCATACTCCCCCCCCCAATTTTATTCAATTTTTCTTTATCTAAAACATTTGACACCCATACCTACCTTTTTATTTTCACTTTAAAATTTCTACCTTTTAAAACATTCCCAAACTCACCACTAAACCTTTTCAATTTTTCTTTAGAATTCCCCCAAAGCCCCGTATCATCACAAAAAGTAACTGTGGGCAAATTTCCCCTTTTGAATTTGATTCCCCATAATTTAAACCCCCCCTCTCCCAAAAAACCCCCAGATTTACTTCTTTACAAACCCCATCTTAAATATATTAAACAACCATGGTGACATTAACATCCCTGTCTAAAACCCACTTTTACCGGGGGAAATAGTCTCCCTCTTTTTACACCCCAACCTGAGCCCACTATCCTCATAAAAACTTTTTACGCATTTAATAACTTACCACCTATTCCATTACTTGCAACTCTGCCACTTTCTCCTCACCACCTATCATATGCCTTTTTAATCCATAAATGCAAAAAAAACTTCCCACTTTTCTAAATACTGTTCACAATTGCTTCAATGTAAACACCTGATCTACACATCCCCACCCCCTCTAAAACCCCCTTGCCTCCCCAATCCACATTCTGTTTACCTCTAATTCTTTTAAATAACCCACCACCTTTTCCCCGGAACTCAGTAAACTTATTCCTATAAATTTTTTTCAGTCTCTTTTGTCCCCTTTCCCTTTATAAAAGGGCTATACTGCTCTCTCCCAATCCCGGGTACCTTCCCCTCTTTCATACTTTTATTAAACAAAAAGTACCAACCATCCAACCTATACCCCCCTTTTTTAAACATTTCTGTCATGATCCCATCAGTTCCGGCTTTCCCCCCCTTTCATTTTATAATGCCCACTACCCCCCCCCACATTACATTCTGCTTTTCTTCATCCTAAAAGAGGGATACCTCCTGACCATGCATGAAATTAGCCTCTGTTTCTTTCTTAACATTTAAAAGTTCCCCCAAAAATTCTCGCCTCTACCCAATACCTCCTTTCTCCCCTCTACTAACTCCCCTACTCTGTTTTTAACTAAAAAATCCATATTTCCCTAGGCTTTTTAACTTGTTTAACTAAACCCAAAATTTTTTTTTATTTCATTAAAAAATTTTCTTGACAGGGCCCTCCCACTCTATCATCTGCTCCCCTTTTTGCACTCTCTCCCACTCTCTTTCCCTTTTTTTTACTTCCATATATCTGCTTTTTATAACACTTCTGCTTTGTAAAAACCTCTCATAAGCTCCCTTTTTTTCCCTTTTTATACACCCTTTATTTTCATATTCACAATCACTCCTTTTCCTCCTCCCCCACCCCCCTTTAAAACCCCAAACTTCTGCCCCACATTCTAATACTGTTTTTTAAAAACTTTTTCCAACCCTCTTAAACCCCCCCCACATCATCTTTTGAAACCTAGCCCCCCTTTTCTGCCAATAGTGCTTATCTCCCCCAAATTTCCTCCTCCCCTTAGTTTTTAAAATTTCACTCCCTCTTACTTTTGTTCCCACCTTCCTCTTTTCCCATCTACCTCTTACCCAACGTACTCAACTAAAAAATGCCGAATATCAGTTGCCCCTCTATAAACTGTACATCCGGAAGCCTCCCCATAAACCTTTTATCCCCCAAACATAATCTAATAAACTCTTTCTACGTTACATATACCTTGTATATTTATTTATCCCTTTTTCAAAAAATATTATTACTTATTCCCAAATTTCTTTCTACCATAGCTCAATTAAAGGTCCCATTTCATTTCCCCCTGGCACCCCAAATTACCACTACTCCCTCCATAAATTTTTACCCATTTTCTTAAAACCCCCCCCCCACCATTATCCCACTTGATTCAAAACTCCCCACGCATTCATAAAATTTTCCCCCCAAAAACTTCTCTCTCCTCTCACTTCTCTCTTCTCCGGGTGCTTTCACGCTTATTAAAACCCCACTTTTCACACCAATCTTTATTTTACTCCAAAACCCCCTTGAATTAATACTTTTATAGCCCTTTTTTCCTCCATAGCTTACCCCTTCAACTTTATTGCTACTCCTTTTTTAGCTAAAACTCTATTTAAAACCCCCTGACCTAACCCATTTATCCCTCTCCACGAAACTCCCCACCCCCTTCAGCTTTGTTTCACTTAAAGCCGGGACTCCAGCTTCTCTCATTATAACATCCACAATCCTCTTTCTTATCATCTCCAACACCCAAACGCACATTCAATTCCCACTTTGCAATTTTCTTCTTCTTTTCTTTTTTAGTAATCTTTACGGAAAAAGGGGTTACTAGCCCATTTCCCCGGGCATTTTTTTGACTTTTACAACAGCGGCTTAGGGAGGAAAGATTCTTATTCCACTTCCCATGGTAAAAAAGGGAAAATTAATAAGCCAAGAACATTAAAAAAAAATCAAAGAAAACTCAGATGAGTGTGTATAAATAAATGTGTACATGAAATTTGTAGTGTGCCCCAAAGGGGTTAAGTAGAAGTAGCAAACATGCCTGTAATCTGAATTTAGAACAGACAAAAGACATCAGCAACCTACCTCATGTAAAAACAATCAGGCTTCTTTTACACCCCTTGGCAGGAGGGTAGACCCCCCGGGGGTTTGCTGTCTACCAACCCTACACAATTTTGGGGTCCATTTTAAATAAAAAATGGGGCCCTTTGATTGAACTTTTATAGAAGGGGTTTTAGTAAGGAAAATTTTTTTTAAAAAAATAGGGGATAAATAAGTATCAAGTATGATGTAGGGCGAAATGACAGTAGTTTTTTGGGATTATGTTTTGGTAGATAAAGACTGTTGAGTAACTTCAGGAGACATTTTTAAGGGGGGCCACGATAATCAATCACTTTCTAGTTGTAGCTACACTGAGAGAAAAGAATGGGATACAAGGAGAAAAAAGAAGCATCGGGGAAGAGAGGGGTGAAGGTTTAAAAACTAAAAGAGGGGGCAGTTAGGGTAAGATAAAAACACTTTTGGGAGGAAATGGGCTAAGAAGCATAGCAATGGGGTCAAAAGGGGGTTTGGGGTAGGTTTAAAAATGTATGTTTAGTGTTACAGAAGTTTTGGTTACGGGAAATTTGGGGGGCAGGAGGAAAGGGGAGCGATTGGTGGAAGATGATGTAAAGAGAGAGTAAGGGAAAAAAGTTAGCATATGAAAATTTTTTTTACAAAGTAAAGTGATGAAAGGAGGGAAGAGTATTGGAAAAAAAGAGGAGGTTAAAGAGTGGTGAAGAAATGTAAAAAGAGCAATGAGAAGTGGGTGAGATTTATCAACAAATTTTGTTGAAAATAAGAAAAAGTTTTGGGGGAGATTAAACAAGTTAAGAAAGCCTAGAGAACAAATGGTTTTGTCATTTAAAAAATGGAGAGGAGAGTTTTTAAAAGGGGAGAGTTAGAGGTATTGGGAAATGGAGGGAATATTTTGGGGAATTTAAATGTTGATGAAGATGGGGAACGTATTTCGTGTATAGGGCAAGGAGGAATAACTCTTGTGGGAGTGGGGAAAGGCCAGTTAGAGTGGGGGGGAAGCTGGGGCGTGGGTAAAAGAAAGGGGGTAAGGCGGGCCGGGTTGATGGGATAAAGATAGAAATGTTTAAAAGCAGGTGGGGATAAGTTTTTGGAGTGGTTTGGGAAAATTTTTTTAATAAATGTTGGAAGAGGGTAAGGTACCCAGGGGTTGGCAAGAGCATGCATAGTTCCCTTTTTATAAAGGCAAAGGGGATAAAAAGAGGAAAAAATTATAGGGGATAATCGCTGATATACCCCCGGTAAAGTGTATGGTAAGTTATTATTGAAAGAATTTAAAAGAAGACGGGAATAGGATAGCAAAAACAAGGAGGCTTTAGGAAAAGGGAGGGGGTTGGACCAGGTGTTTACAGTGAAACATATGTGAACGTATTTAGATAAGGCTAAAGAGGCTTTGTGGCATTTTTGGATTTGGAAAAGGCGTATGCGGGTGGATAGGGGGGGGAATGTGGAGATTTGCAAATATATGGTGTAGGGGGTGTTCTGAAAGCAGTGAAGGTTTTTACGAGGGTATGGGGCTCAAAATCAGAGTATGTAGGAAAGAGGGAAATTATTCCCATAAAAAAAATAGGGCCCTTTGACAAGGATGGTGATGTCACCGTGGTTTTTTAATATATTTATAGATGGGGTTGTAAAAAAGTAAAAGCGAGGTCTTTAAAGGGCGTGGATTTTAAAAAAAAAGAATCACACACAAAGTGGGAGTTTTCACAGCTGCTCTTTGTGATGACACTGTGCTCTTGGGGAGATTCTGAAAAAGTTGCAGAGATTCGTGGATGAATTTGGTAGGGTGTGCAAAAGAAAAAAATTAAAGGTGAATACAGGAAAAAGTAAGGTTATGAGGATAAAAAAAGATTAGGGAGAAAAAATTTAATACAGATTGGAGGGGGAGAGTATGGAGGAG
Source organism: Cherax quadricarinatus (assembly GCF_026875155.1). Taxonomy (NCBI): domain Eukaryota; kingdom Metazoa; phylum Arthropoda; class Malacostraca; order Decapoda; family Parastacidae; genus Cherax; species Cherax quadricarinatus. The sequence goes on along the minus strand of NC_069401.1, from coordinate 82,110,961 downwards.
GTGAATGTTTTTCAGAATTTTTTGGGGGTGGACGTGTCACGGATGGGCATGAAAGAGAGGTGAATCATAGAATTTTAGAGGGAAAAAGAGTGAGTGGTGCACTTAGGGGTCTGTGGAACAAAGAATTTTCCCCGGGGGCAAAGGGGGAATGTATGAGAGTTAGTTTTTTTCCCCCCAAAGCTCTTATATGGGTGTGAAGCATGGGTGATGAATGTTGCAGCAGGAAAGGCTGGAGGCGGGAGATTTCAGTTAGGGCAACGTGTGGTGGAAATAATGCGAGAATTCGTATTTGGGAAATTTGGAGGAGGTGCGGGAAATTTCCAAAACTTTGTCCGAGGGTGAGGGAAGGGGTTTTTGAGGTGGTTTGGGGGCTGTAGAGAAATGGAGCGAAACAGAATGCTTCAAGAGTGTATCATCTGTAGTGAAGGGAAAGGCGGGGTGGGGGGGCGGTAGGAAAGGGGGAGAGAGGGGGGTTTAAAGGGGTTTTGTTGCGGGGGGTTGGACTTCCACAGACAGAGCGTGTTTTATAGGGGGAATGGGGAAAAAATGGTTTTTAATATTACGTCGTTGGAGTTGAGCAAAGTAACATTTTGAAGGGGTTCAGGGAAACCCGGGAGCCGATTTTCCTGGAGATGGGAAGACAGTGCCGCACTCTAAGGAGGGGTGTTAAAAATTGCAGTTTAAAAACTGTAGTGTAAAACACCCCTTTTGGCAAGACAGGATGGGGTGAATGAGGTGAAAGTTTTTCTTTTTGGGCCACCCGCCTTGGTGGAATCGGGCCGTGTGATAATAAAAAAAAAAATAATAATAATTATATAAAATAAAAAAAACATATAATAATACAAAATATAAAATCCCCCCCCTGCCCTTTGGGGGGATTGGCCAGTGTGTTGAAAGAAAGAAAATAATAATAATGTAGTACAAATAATAATTAAAAAAACAAAGACTTCAAATTCAAAAAACCGAAATAGATGGCGGTTTACCACAACAAAGAGGGGAGCAGCTTGGTTTCCTCCCCCCTGTTCAAAGACAATTAAGCATTTGGAGTATATATCAGGTTTCTATGTTATTTTTACTGTTTTTTTATGTTAATTAGATGAACTATGTAGATAAATAACTGAAAGTTGAATAACAAAAATTTTTAAAGAACGAATTTTACTGGAGTGGATTAATTGCATTTCAATCCATTTAAATGAGGAAAATTGACTCTGCAAACAAGCAAATCCCGTTGCAAACAAAGGCATGGAAAGGATTAAACTTTCAAGTAGAGGGTTTTACTTATACATTAAATGAATGAAATATGTCATTACACCCAATTACGGGGGGCTTAGGGTTTCCCAAACCTGTATTCCCCGGAAACGCAGGGGGGAGAGTACATGATTATATCCTGAAACCTAGAGGAACAATACCGAACTTGCACACGAAAAACACTCCTTCGAAAGAAAAGACTTGGGAGAAGATGCAACATCCCCCCCTGAAAAGCAGGGGGGTCATAGCACGTTAAGAACCCAAAAAAAGTGCGGGGCCCAGACTGTTCAACTGCCTCCCCGCATACATAAGGGGGATTCCAACAACCCCCCGGCAGTCTTCAAGGCACTGGAAAAAGCACCTAAATCGGTTCCGACCACCCCTGTGGCTGTACGTTGGGTTTTTGTGCACCAGCACAACGCCGGTTGATCAGGCTCTGATCCACCAGGAGGCCTGGTCACAGACCGGGCCACGGGGGCGTTGATCCCCGGAACTCTCTCCAGGTAAACTCTAGGTAAACGTTTGAGTAGTGGTAGCAGAGGCAGAGTGGCAATTGTTCCTGCTTTTACTATAACAGAAAACAAAGTGTTTGTAAGGCAAACTCCATTAGATCACTAGGTAGTGGACCCTCCCTTTTCATTGGGCTCTGTTCTCGTAAAAATATTGTCTCAGTTTTCGTTACTTTCCCCCGTTCTTGTCAGTGGAATAGTACCTGTCCGAGTGCCGTGTGCACACAAAGCCTCTCACATATGCATTCTGAGGCAGTGTCATTTTGTTTCTTGGTGAGTGATTATGCTGAGAGGCCATAGGAAACATTTCATAATAATTCATAGTTTTCTGCACTTGTTTATTCTGCATGACTGTTAAATAAGCTACCATGGGCCCAAAGAAAGCTGCTAGTGCCAGCCAGTTGATAAAGAAGGTGAGAAACACGATGGAATTCGGGAAAAAACTCGTACCAAAGTGGAGAGGGAAGAGAGAGGGGAGAATGTGCCTTCTTCAGTGATTCTATGGTATGTACAATACTAAAGCAGCAGGAGTCGATAAAGGCTATAGCGCCAGTCAGCGATAAAGTGTAGCATTAACACTGTAACAAGAAAGTTAAGCAATTAAGCAATAGAAAAAGAACGACACAAAACTGACTCCTCTAATGTTATTGGAGGAATATAGGGCAATAATTGACAAACATACGCTGCCCTGCCTATCTTCCACCACCCTAAACAAATGCCAGCCTCTCCAAGGTACAGTAAGTACACATATTTCTTATTCATAAAGTGTAAATATTTCTTATTTATAAATTATGTACACTGTTTGTGTGAATAGTGTTGGTGGCTTCTGCTGCCACCTCCACTACCACTAATATGAACGGCTTCTCTCAGTGGCCCTTATAAACCAAACACCACCATCACCACTTGCTCCTCACATACGTAATGACATATTTTATTCATTCTAGTAAGTAAGAAAGTTTATTTCTTTGTAAAGGTTACAATGTGTAATTACAATTCTGATTTCCTAAGTACAAAGACAGCCACTATCATGCTGAGGCATTTTGGGCAGACTAATCCTAATACACAGTAACTAATTAAAACCAGATAAGATAATAGTACATAGTAACTATATTTAACCCTTTCAGGGTTGGTGCCATACCAATACGGCTTGCACGCCAGGGTTAGTGCCGTGCTAGTACACAAATTCTAGCGTGAGAAAGTTGGTAGGCCTACATACGAAAGAATGGGTCGATGTGGTCAGTGTGCGCAGTATAAAAAAAATCCTGCAGCACACAGTGCATAATGAGAAAAAAAAAACTTTGATCGTGTTTTTGGATTAAAACAGCGACTTTGCACTGTATTTTCGTATGCTATTTATGGTTGTACAGTGGACCCCCGCATACCGTACGCATCGCATACCGTACAATCCGCATACCGCTCGCTTTTATCGCAAAAATTTTGCCTCGCATACCGCCCAAAAATGCACTCACCGCTCTTCGTCCGAGACACGTCCAATGTGCGCCTAGTATGTACCCCTCAAATTCGGCATTTTAAATCATATACACAATTTTTTTTTCTCATTATGCAATGCAGCTGCAGAATTTCTTTTATACTGTGCACACTGACCAAGCAGACTCATTCTCTCACATGTAGGTCTACCAGCATTCTCCCGCTAGATTTAAAGCCACTAGAATTTTGGCATAATACTACAGCACCAACACTGGCTTGCAAGCCATAACACTAAGGCACCGACAGTGAAAGGACTAATAATAAAATATAATAATCGCTCTGGAGTGCTTTAAATGTCATACCTATTTCATATACAGTGGTCCCTCAATAATCGTCCATAATCAGTTCCTGGAAGTGGGACTATTATCGAAATGGACGATTTTCGAATCAATTTTCCCCATAAGAAATAATGTAAATCCAATTAATTCATTCCAGACACCCAGAAGCATCAACAACAATTTTTTTTTACCTAAAAGATAGATTTACATGCACAAAAGAATGAACATTCAATATGACAGTTACCTTTATTGAAGGCTGTTGTTGATGAATGGAAGACAGGGAGGAGGAGAGAGGGAAGAGAGGTTATTTGGAAGGGGAATCCCCTTCCATATGGACTCTAGGGCACTAATAAAATGTATAAATGAACATTGGTAATAGGGGTAGTTGATGAGTGGAACGGTCTGCCTAGTAGGGTGATCGAAGCTAAAACATTGGGTAGTTTCAAATTTAAGTTGGATAAATACACGAGTGAAAGGGTTTGGATTTGAGTCGGACTTGCACCTGAGTTTATTGCTTGGGTAGCATTTGTTCTGTTAGTGGGTTGGATTTGTGAAGGACCGGCCTAGTATAGGCCAGCAGGCCTGTTCCAGTGTTCCTACTTTCTTAAGTTCTTATTTAACATCACACTTACCAGTAGGGTGATCGAGGCTAGGACCTTGGGTAGCTTTAAGAAGAGATTAGACAAATATACGAGTTGGAGGAGCTGAGTTTGATTTGTGTCATTGGGTACGGGAGTAAATTCTTGGGTAGCTTTGGGTGGAGGTTATTTTGATAAGGACCTGCCTTGTATGGGCCAGTAGACCTGCAGTGTTCTTCCATTGTTATGTTCTTATTGGCTATTTGTTTGTGTGAAGGAGGGATGGCAAGTTTATTGTTGTAATAAAGTTGGTAGAATTACCGACAATATGTAAAGTAAAAGGACACAAATGCAACTAATGTGACATTTATTGTGGCAACGTTTCGCTCTCCACGAGCTTTATCAAGCCATTACAAACAATACATGGACACAGAGGGTATATAAAGGCTCCTGGAGAGCGAAACGTTGCCACAATAAATGTCACATTAGTTGCACTTGTGTCCTTTTACTTTACAAGTTTATTGTTGGAGAATATGACACTAATATCAACTCTATGGCTTATTTATCTATCACAATTCAACTAATATGACATAATAAACAATATTAATAACATAGAAACATGGAATATACTCTAGAATGAATAAAATAAGTCATTACGTATGTCACGAGAGGTGCTGTGTTGTGTTGTCGTTGGGTATATAAGGGCCACTGAGTGTAAGCCATCCATAATGGTGGTGAAACAGCAGCTGAGGCGGTGGTGGTTTTTGTAGCCCTATATAACTCCAACAACATTGGAGGAGTTGGTAGAATCACAGAATCACTAAAGAAGGAACCCTCTACCATCATCACTACTACCTTCTACCACCATAACTACCACCAAAGAAAGCTTCTAGTGCCAGCCCTTTGGGAAAGAATGTGAGAAACACATAATTTATGAAAAAGTTTGTAGAAAAATACAAAGATGGTGGTGGTAGAGTGGAAGCAGTTGTGATAGTGGTTGATGAACATAAGAACATAAGAAAGGAGGATCACTGCAGCAGGCCTGTTGGCCCATGCTCGGCACGTCCTTTACAATTCATCCCAATAACGAAACATTTTCCCAACCCAGTCCTCAATGCTACCCATGCCCATGAAATAAGCTCTGATAACTCTATCCATTCATTTGGGACTTGCAAATGAGTGGATAGAGTTATCAGAGCTTATTTCTTGGATAGCATTGAGGACTGGGTTGGGAAAATGTTTCGTTAGTGGGATGAATTGTAAAGGACCTGCCGAGCATGGGCCAACAGGCCTGCTGCAGTGATCCTCCTTTCTTATGTTCATCAACCACTATCACAACTGCTTCCACTCTACCACCACCATCTTTGTATTTTTCTACAAACTTTTTCATAAATTATGTGTTTCTCACATTCTTTACCAAAGGGCTGGCACTAGAAGCTTTATTTGGAGCCATGGTAGCTTATTTAGCACTTGCAAGCACTAAAATCAATGGAATATTATGAAATATTTCGTAGGAGCATGTGAGGGGACTGTCACTCACTGGTAAACAATGGCACACTGGCTGGGAAGGAAAGGCTGAGGCGGCTCAGAGCGTGAGTACGCGTCCGGGATGAAGGACTATTAGCGAGTTACCGGACCATTTGCGAGCCAATATTTTGACGAAAAAATCAGGACTATATTACCGAAATGGACGATTTTCAGGCCAGACGATTATTGAGGGACCACTGTAGTTTGGTAGCTGACATTTAAAGTGCTCGAGAGTGATTATTATTAAAAGTACAGTGGAACCTTGGTTTTCATTTGCCCTGGTTTTCGTCGAATTCGGTTGTTGACAACTTTTTCGCTAAAATTTTGTCCATTTTCGTTAATCACCTCGGTTTTCATTAAGTTTACAGTGGTCCACTGCACCGAATGTGTCCACTCGCACTCACACGAAGCATCCCACACGTTCTGAGTCAGACTGGCTTTGTTGGCGAGTGAACATTAACCTGTGTGTTCATCCGAAACATTTCGCAATAATTCATTTTTTTCATGCTTGTTTATTGAGTGTGACTGCTAAATAAGTCCCCATGGGGGCCAAAGAAACTTCTGATTGCTAGCCCTTTGATAAAGAAGGCGAGAAACACAATAGAATTCAAGAAAGAACTGGTAGAATGAATTGCAAAGCTTTGTGGGAAAATATCACTACTAACCTCTACAAAGGAAAAGGGTGGTAGTGACTGTGGTAGAGGGTGGTAGTGATGGTGGCAGCGGGTGGTAGTGATGGTGGCAGAGGGTAGTAGTGATGGTGGAAGAGGGTGGTAGTGATGGTGCTAGAGGGTGGTAGTGGTTGTGATAGTGGTAAAGGGTGGTAGTGGTTGTGATGGTGGTAGAGGGTGGAAGTGGTTGTGATGGTGGTAGAGGGTTGCAGTGGTTGTGATGGTGGTAGAGGGTTGCAGTGGATGTGATGGTGGTAGTGGTTATGATGGTGGTAGAGGGTGGTAGTGGTAGTGATGGTGGTAGAGGGTGGTAGTAGTTGTGATGGTGGTAGAGGGTGGTAGTGGTTGTGATGGTGGTAGAAGGTGATAGAGATGGTGGTAGAAGGTGGTAGTGATGGTGGAAGAGGGTGGTAGTGATTGTGGCAGAGGGTGGTAGTGATGGTGATGGTGGTAGAGGGTGGCAGTGGTTGTGATGTTGGTAGAAGGTTGCAGTGGATGTGATGGTGGTAGAGGGTGGTAGTGGTTATGATGGTGGTAGAGGGTGGTAGTGGTTGTGATGGTGGTAGAGGGTGGCAGTAGTTGTGATGGTGGTAGAAGGTGATAGTGATGGTGGTAGAGGGTGGTAGTGATTGTGGTAATGAGTTGTAGTGATTGTGGTAATGAGTGGTAGTGGATGTGATGGTGGTAGAGGGTGGTAGTGGTTGTAATGGTAATGAGTTGTAGTGATTGTGGTAATGAGTGGTAGTAGATGTGATGGTGGTAGAGGGTGGCAATGGATGTAATGGTAGTAGAGGGTGGTAGTAGTTATGATGGTGGTAGAGGGTGGTAGTCATTGTGGTAGAGGGTGGTAGTGATGGTGGTAGAGGGTGGTAGTGATGGTGGTAGAGAGTGGTAGTGGTTGTGATGGTGGTAGTGGTTGTGATGGTGGTAGAGGGTGGCAGTGAATGTGATGATGGTAGAGGGAGGTAGTGGTTATGATGGTGGAAGTGGGTGGTAGTGATTGTGGTAGAGGGTGGTAGTGGTTGTGATGGTGGTAGATGGTGGTAGAGGGTGGTAGTGATTGTGGTAGAGGGTGGTAGTGATTGTGGTAGAGGGTGGTAGTGATGGTGGTAGAGAGAACCTCTCCTCTCTCTTCCCTCCTTGTCGTCCTTCCATACGCCAAGAGTCTTCAATAAATGTATATGCTAAATGTTCATTTATCCATTTCATTAGTCCTTTATATTTATTTCTCATTGTTTTCTCTATGTAAAACTATAGTTATTCTCTAAAAATTTTATTTTTTGTTAATACTTTTGAGTGTATGGAACGGATTAATTGACTTTACATTATTTCTTAAGGGAAATATTGATTCAGTTTTCATCGAAATCGGTTTTGGTCAGATTTTCTGGAACGAATTAATGACGAAAACCGTGGTTTCACTGTATTAATTATTATTATTATTAGCATTGACATACCTTGTTCACTGAGTTTAGTCATTTCTGAATTAAGCTGCCATGAGAGACAAAGAATGAAAACACACAGACGAACACACCAGCTAACCCCTTTACTGTGAACTTCTTTTGTAATTCTTCCACTTTCCTCTTTTTCCTCTTCCAAGTGCTCCTGCACTTCTATCTTGTGCTATGGGGTGCACAATAAGGTGAAAATTTGCACAAATATGTAGTCTTGGAGACTTTAAAAGCTAGTGTACTAAGTGACTGCAGGAAGGAGATTGAGATGCTAGATGCCGAGACACTGCGCTGCCTGCTTCCATGACCCAAGTTCTCGTACAACATACAATATCGACTCATCACTGAGAGCCCGTCATAACTCCGAGTTGTCAGTAAACGAGTACATCGGTAAGTGAGGAGAGGTTGTAATAGTGTCAGAACAAAGACTGGCTATGAAATCACAAGAACTACTATAAAGTGTAATTACCAGAACATAAAAATGTACAAATTAACAAAAAAAAAAAAAAAATGTTTTTGGTCTTATTACACCCTGGGAAGGGAATGAATAAATCTGGCAATGGGGCAAGTGAATATACAAATTTTCAACACTAAGTACTGAACATTTTAAACAAATGTATTGAAAATTTGAATTCATATAAATGATGCATTTAAGAGTTATGAATAAAATATAATCAAGAAGGTGGAAGCAGAAAAAAAGACAGACAAATTCAAGGAACTTTTGGGGATACCAAATTATATTAACAAATTCAATGAAAACTTTGATTCACAGTATCCAGATGCCCATTGTGGACAGTAAAAAATAAAAATAAAAACAAAGCAAAAATGCAACATCAAACAATAAGTGTAAAAATACCTGTTTATGTCACAACTTACATCAAGAGCTGTGGTTTGACTCTGAAAGGCATTGATAAAGGCAAGACGATGACTAGTGACTAAACACCATATTTCAAGCTTGCCACCTTCTGTTCCAGTCACTACTCCCCATGTTCCACACCCAAGGCAGGTGATGCCATTATAGGTGTAGATGGAACGTAGACACTCCCCTGAAACACAAAACATTTATAAACATAAAAAGATATTTTGTGCTAAGTCTGATTTTGATTTTTTTTTTAACACGTAGCCATCTCCCACCGAGGTAGGGTGACCCAAAAAGAAACACTTTCACCATCATTTACACATAATCACTGTCTTTGCAGAGGTGCCCACACATGACAGTTCACATGTCACTTCAAACAGCCAATATCTCAAGCCACTCCAACAGCTCGCCAGGTCCCAGAAACCATTCGTCTCCATTCACTCCTCTCTAACAAGCTCACACATGCCTACTGCATGTCCAGGGCCCTTGCACACAAAACCTCCATTACCCCCTCCCTCCATTCTTTCTTAGGATAACCCCTACCCCTCCTCCCCTCCGCTACAGATTTATACACTATCCAAGTCATTCTATTTTGCTCCAAACTCTCTAAATGACCAAACCACCTCAATAACCCCACTTCAACCCTTAAAATTATACTTTTAGTAACTCCACACCTCCTAATATTCCACACTACAAATTCTCTGTATAATATTTACACAACACATTGCCCTTAGACATGACATCACTGCCTCCAACCTCCTCCTTACTGCAGCATTCACAACCCATGCTTCACACCCATGTAAGTGTTGATACTACTATACTCTCATACATTCCCTTCTTTGCCTCCATGGATAACATTTTTTTGTCTCTACAGACACCTCAATGCACCACTCACCTTTTTTTCTTCATCAATTCTATGGTTAACCTCGTCCTTCATAAACCCATCTGCTGACAAATCTACTCCCAAATATCTGAACACATTCACTTCTTTCATACTCCTCTATCTCCAATGTGATGTCCAATTTTTCTTTACCTAACTTGTCTGATACCCTCATCACCTTACTTTTACCAATGTTCACTTTCAACTTTCTTTCTTTACACATCCTCCCAAACTTGTTTGCTAACCTTTGCAATTTCTCTTTAGAATCTCCCAAAAGCACACTATCATCAGCAAAAAGTAACTGTGACAACTCCCATTTTGTACTTGATTCCCCATAGTTTAATCCCACCCCTCTCCCTAACACCCTAGCATTTACTTCTTTTACAACTCTATCTATAAATATGTTAAACAACCATGGTGACATTACACACCCCTGTCTAAGATCTACTTTTACTGGGAAGTAATCTCCTATCCTACACATTCTAACCAGAGTCTCACTATCCTCAAAAAAATGCTTTACAGTATTTAGTAACTTACTACCTATTCCATACACTTGCAAGATCTGCCACATTGTTCCCCTATCCACTCTATCATATTCTCTAAATCCATAAATCTGTTATATGCTCTTCAATTCAACATCAAAAGCAACTTGTGGCAAGTCTTCATTACAGGTACTCAGAAAATATAATTCAAAAGGCTATAATGTGATTCATGAACTCTTACCAGCATAATTAAATAATTCATGGAATCAACAAGATTTGAGCCCATGCTAAGCCAGCCCTAAAATTAGCAGACCAGTGCTAAAACTAACGCACAATGTCAGTCTAATAAGATTTATCCAACTACAGTGGACCCTCTGTTTTTGTCAATCTCTGTTTTTGTTGATTTCAGCTTTCGCCAAAATACTGCCTACATTTTTGTTGCTTTCCTCAGTTTTCATTGTTGGTATGGTATGTGTCTGAGGGTCTATGCACACACAACGCCTCCCCCACACACATTCTGAGGCCAGTGCCACGTTATTTGTTGGTGAGTGAACATTATCCTGGGAGGTCACAGGAAAGATTTCATAATAATCCATTGATTTTGGCATTTGTTTATTGTGTCAGTCCTTTGGTAAAGAAAGTGAGTAACATGATAGAATTAAAGAAAGAAATCGTAGTAAAGTACCAATGTGGAGGAGGAAGAGAGAGGGGAGAATGTGCCTTCTTCAGTGATTCTACAATACGTACAATACTAAAGCAGCACAAGTCGAGAAAGGCTATAGCACCAGCCAGTGATAAAGTGAAGCATTAACAGTGTAGCAAGGAAGTTAAGCGATTAATTGATAGAAAAAGGACAGCACGAACCTAACTCCTCCAATGTTGTTGGAGATATATAGGGTTACTAAGAACACTGCCGCCTCTGCTGACCTTCACCATCACTATGTACGGCTTATGCTCTCAGTGGCCCTTATACACCCAACAACAACAACACAACACCACTCATGACATACGTAATGACATGTTTTATTCATTCTAGAGTATATGTCATGTTTCTATGTTATTATTATTGTTTATTATGTCACATGAGATGAATTGTCATACATAAATAAGCCATAGAGTTGATATTAGTATTATATTGAAGCATACTGTCCTGTCTCCAACAATAAACTTGTCTTCCTCTCCCCTCTTCGTCAGTAAAGGTAAATTTCATGTTAAATGTTCATTTATACATTTTATTTTATTTGTCATTCCTTTCTGCATGTAAATCTACATTTAAGCTAAAAAAAAAATTTTTTTGTTAATACAGTGGAACCTTGACTTATGAGTTTTTTGAAATACGAGCCGTCCCTGGGTCGATTTTTTGCTCTGAGTGACAAGCCAGTTCCCCCCTCCCATCCCCCCTCAACGCAAAACTTGGACACCTCGCTTGTTCATGATTTCATGCTTTAGTTCCATGGAAATCATTTTGTTTTTCTTGTCAGCAATAATATTAATACTATATTATTATTACAGTCAAATCACTCAATAAGTCAGTCAAGACACTCAATAAGTCAGTCAAGTCATTCAGTAAATCAGTCAAGTCATTCAGTAAGTCAAGTCACTCAGTAGGTCAGTCAAGCCATTCAGTAAGTCAAGTCACTCAGTAGGTTAGTCAAGTCACTCAGTATGTCAGTCAAGTCATTCAGTAAGTCAGTCTAGTCATTAAGTCAGTCAAGTCATTCAGTAAGTCTGCCTAGCCACTCAGTCAAGCCACTCAGAGAGTCACTCAGTAAGTCAGTCAGTCAGTTCAGTCACTCTGTCAGTCACACAAACTCATGTTAACCTCTTTCTGTGTACAAAGTAACACTTCAGTTATGGCTACAGGTTATCTCTTGTCTAATATCTTCGTTAATTCTAAGACTTAAGTGCTTATACCTCTTGGTGCCACTTTCAGCAACACTAGTATGGCTACTGGGTGTCATGATTGCTTGGCAGATACAAGATATAGTAATTAAAATATCATAACACAATTGACAGACACAGCTGCCTTGTAGCAGAGAAAGACTTGACACGTTTGAATTACGAATGCTGGGATGGTGGGGGGGGGTGTCGGGGAGTGGTAGGGGAATCCTCCCTGGCTGACCCACAACAAGACGGCTGCTTGAGCAAAAGAGAATTCTTTTTTCTTTCCGACAAACTGAACCATGTTAAATTAATTATATGACATGTTACATAAAATTGTGCAACAATTCTTTAATGGAGGTCTATTCTATTATTATAATAACAATAGAGTTTCAGTTCCCTAAATTAATAATAATAATAATAATAATAATAATAATAATGACAGAGCTTCAGTTCCCTCAATTAATAATAATAATAATAATAATATTATTATTATTATAATGATAGCACTTCAGTTCCCTAAATTAAGAATAATAATAATACAGTGGACCCCCGCATAACGGACGCCTTGCATAGCGGACAATCCGCATAGCGGACGCTTTGATCGCTAAAATTTTGCCCCGCATAGCGCCCAAAAACCCGCTCAGCGGCCTTCGTCCGAGACGCGTCCAATGTGCGGCCTGAGCCACGCTCACATGTTCCGCGGGTGGCATTGTTTACCAGCCAGCCTCCGCGGTAACATCCAAGCATATAATCGGAACATTTTGTATTATTACAGTGTTTTTGGTGATTTTTTTCTGGAAAATAAGTGACCATGGGCCCCAAGAAAGCTTCTAGTGCCAACCCTACAGCAATAAGGGTGAGAATTACTATGGAGATGAAGAAAAAGATCATTGATAAGTATGAAAGTGGAGTGCGTATCTCCGAGCTGGCCAGGTTGTATAATAAACCCCAATCAACCATCGCTACTATTGGTGGTACAGCTGCTGCTGCTGCTGTATCACCGTCAGCTGCTGCTGCACTGTCAGCTGCTGCTGCTGTACCACCGTCAGCTGCTCCTGCTGCTGTAGTACCGTCTGCTGCTGCTGTAGCATCATCTGCTGCTGCTGTAGCATCGTCTGCTGCTGCTGTAGCATCGTCTGTTGCTGCTGTAGCATCGTCTGTTGCTGCTGTACCACCGTCAGCTGCTGCTGCTGCTGTAGCATCGTCTGCTGCTGCTGCTGCTGTAGCATCGTCTGCTGCTGCTGTAACATCGTCAGTTGCTGCTGTAGCATCGTCTGCTGCTGCTGTAGCATCGTCTGTTGCTGCTGTAGCATCGTCTGTTGCTGCTGTACCACCGTCAGCTGCTGCTGCTGCTGTAGCATCGTCTGCTGCTGCTGCTGCTGTAGCATCGTCTGCTGCTGCTGTAACATCGTCAGTTGCTGCTGTAGCATCGTCTGCTGCTGCTGTAACATCGTCAGTTGCTGCTGTAGCATCGTCTGCTGCTGCTGTAACATCGTCAGTTGCTGCTGTAGCATCGTCTGCTGCTGCTGTAGCATCGTCTGTTGCTGCTGTACCACCGTCAGCTGCTGCTGCTGCTGCTGTAGCACCGTTGTTGGTGTGGCTTATTGAGAATACCAAGAAACAATTAACCCCAGAGGATTTGCCACCCAGGATAGCCCAAAAAAGTCAGTGTCATCGAAGACTGTCTAACTTATTTCCATTGGGGTCCTTAATCTTGTCTCCCAGGATGCAACCCACACCAGTCGACTAACACCCAGGTGAACAGGGAAAATGCCTGGAACTAGTGCTCATATTGGTGAATTTAGAGCCAGCAAAGGTTGGTTTGAGAGATTTAAGAATCGTAGTGACATACACAGTGTGATAAGGCCTGTTCTGGAAGAAAATACCAAACAGGACCTACAGTACTCAGGAGGAAAAGGCACTCCCAGGACACAGTGTCTCATCAGTCATTGCTGCATCTTCAATAAAGGTAAGTGTCATTTATTCTTCATTTAGTAGAGTAGTACATGCACAATATATATTGTGCATGTACTACTCTACTATTGTGCATGTATCCTTCTCTTTGTGTGTAGGAAAATGTATATTTCATGTGGTAAAATTTTTTTTTTCAAACTTTTGGGTGTCTTGCACGGATTAATTTGATTTCCATTATTTCTTATGGGGAAAATTCATTCACATAGCGAACATTTCGCATAACAGCCAGCCCTCTTGCACGGATTAAGGTCGCTATGCGGGGGTCCACTGTAATTATAATAATGATAGAGCTTCAGTTCCCTAAATTAATAATAATAATAATAATGCATAATATGTATGTAATAATAATTCAGATTGCTTCTGCTAGTTGTCACAGCTGATGGCACAGCTGGTAAGCAGTAAACATGTTTACATCCCTGTGGGGGCAGTTCTCTCATGCTTGTTTGTATTTTTTACAGTCATTTAGCCAAATTTCTTTTTTCTAAACATGGGTCCTAGTGATCTACTGCAGTTAGAGTCAAAGATACTCCATTTTCTCTTATAGTAAGAACATGGGAAGATTCTATGGTCAAATTGGGACAGAAATGGCGGACGATTCTGCCGCTGCTGCTGCCTCTGCCACCATATTATAGCCTATTTTATTCATTCTAGAGTATATATCATGTTTCTGTGCTAATTATATTGTTTATTATGTCATATTAGATGAATTGTGATAAATAAATAAGCTGTATACAGTGGACCCCCGCATAACGATGGCATCACATAGCGATTATTTCGCATACCGCTTACTTTAATTGCAAAAATTTTGCCTCACATACCGCTTAAAAACCCGCTTACCGATTTTCTTCCGAGACGCGCTCACATGTTCCGCCGGTGGCATTGTTTACCAGCCAGCCTCCGCGGTAACATCCAAGCATACAATCGGAATATTTCGTATTATTACAGTGTTTTCGGTGCTGTTTCTGGAAAATAAGTGACCATGGGCCCCAAGAAAGCTTCTAGTGCCAACCCTGTGGTAAAAAGGGTGAGAATTAGTATGGAAATTAAGAAAGATTTTGAAGGGTTTGGGGCTAACCCTGAGAAGCCTATGCCAGTTGTGGAATCCATTGTGCCTACTTCAAAAATTAAGGAAATGTGTGCACAGTGGGTTGAACTGCAAACCTTTATGGATGAAAATCACCCTGACACAGCTGTTGCAAGCCGTGCTGGTGACTATTTCAATGACAATGTTGTGGCCCATTTTAGACAAATCGTAAAGGAACGGGAGGTACAGAGCTCTATGGACAGATTTGTTGTGCGACAGAGGTCCAGTGACTCTCAAGCTGGTCCTAGTGGCATTAAAAGAAGAAGGGAAGTAACCCCGGAAAAGGACTTGCTACCTCAAGTCGTAATGGAAGGGGATTCCCCTTCTAAACAGTAAGAAGATAATGCTCTCCCCTCCTCCCATCCCATCAATCATCACCAGATCTTCAATAAAAGTAAGTGTCATGTAAGTGTGCATGCCTTTTTCAGTTTGTGTGTATTAAAATTAACATTTCATGTGGTAAAAAATTTTTTTTTTCATACTTTTGGGTGTCTTGCACGGATTAATTTTATTTCCATTATTTCTTATGGGGAAAATTCATTCACATAACGATTATTTCGCATAACAATTACCCCTCTTGCACGGATTAAAATCGTTAACCGGGGGTCCACTGTAGTTGATAATAGCAACATATTCAGGTATTTTTTTCTCCTCTCTCCAGAGTGCAGGAACGAATTAATGGCTTTTCAATTAATTTAAATGAGGAAAATTAATTTGATATACGAGTAAATTGAGTTATGAGCTAGCTCCTGGAACGGATTAAACTCGTAAGTCAAGGTTCCGCTGTACTTCTGGGTGTTTGAAATGGATTAATTGGATTTACATTATTTCTTATGGGGAAAATTATTTAAATTTTCACTGATTTCAGTTTTTGCAAGTCTCTCTGGAATGGATTAATGATGAAAACAGAGGGTCCACTGTAAATATATTTCTGTACATAATAGAGGATAGCATGGGTCCCACTGTGATAACAAATGCAAGTTTTTACAGGCGAATCTCACACCAACATGGCAGTGGCAAGAGCTATATTAAGTCCTTTCACAGCCATTATCAATACACGAGACTGAAATAGCTTGAATGTAATCAAATCATGAAGTGGACAGGATCTGAACCCATGCCTTTGAAGTGCCATGAATTAACATAACCTTAGAAATCAGAATAAGGAATTGTTTCTATACAATACAATCAAATTTAGCAGTTGTAAAGAAGATACTTACAGTTGTCTCAGATGTTTAACAAAATCTGCCTGAAGTCATAATCATAAAAAAGGAGGCAGGCATAAATATGATCAAGCTTCAAAAGTCTTCGAATGTCTCTGATTTAACAAGAGAATGCAAACTAACACAAAGAAAAAGCGGTAACCATTGACGAATTTATGAGAAATGATTTGGGGGAAGATTAAAGTGAAAAGATTTTGATGAACAAATTTTTCAATTTCTTATATACTGAAAAAAAAAACTACATCCTCCAAATGCCATGAATGACCTCATTTAATGTTCTTTATTCATTTAACTTTACAGTGGAACCTCGGTTTTCGTTTGCCCCCATTTTCGTCAATTTCGGTTATCAACGACTTTTTTTTTTCATCAAAATAGTGTCTCCGTTCTCGTTCCTCACCTCGGATTTCGTCCGCAGTACCAAACGTGTCTGCCTACCATGCACACACAAAGCCTCCCACGCGTGCATTCTGAGTCAGTGTGGTGTTATTTCACGGCAAGTGAACATTACCCTGTGCGTTCATACGAAACGTTTTGTAATAATCTATAGTTTTTTGTGCTTGTTTAATGAGTGTGGCTGCTAAATAAGCCACCATGGGGCCAAAGAAAGTTCCAAGTGCCAGCCCTTTGATAAAGAAGTTGAGAAACATGATAGAATTCAAGAAAGAACTTGCAGAAAAGTACGAGAGGAGAATGTGCCTTCTTCAGGAATTAAGGACATTTGTGCAAAGTGGAGTGAGGTGCAAAGTTTTGTGGAGAAATATCACCCTAACAAAGCTGTTGCAAGCCATATCTGCAACATGTTCAATAACAATGCCTTGTCCCATTTTTGGTAAATCTTAAGAGACGCCAGAAACAGACCTCTCTGGACAGATATTTTGTGCGACAGAGGACCAGTGACTCTGAAGCTGATCCTAGTGCCAGTAAAAGACAAAGAAGGGAAGTGATGGAGGTAGAGGGTGGTAATGACAGTGGTAGAGGGTGGTAGTGAGGGTGGTAGTAGTTGCGATGGTAGTAGAGGGTGGTAGTGATTGTTGTAGAGGGAAGTAGTGATGGTGGTAGTGGGTGGCAGTGGTAGTGATGGTGGTAGTGATTGTGATGGTGGTAGAGGGAGGTAGTGATGGTGGAAGAGGGTGGAAGTGATTGTGATGGTAGTAGAGGGTGGTAGTGACTGTTGTAGAGGGAGGTAGTGATGGTAGAGATAACGTCTCCTCTCTCATCCCTCCTTGCATCTCTCATAAGCCAACAAGAGTCTTCAATAAAGGTAAAAAGTGATGTTAAATGTTCATTTATCCATTTTATTAGTCATTTATATTTCTCATTTTCTGTATAAAATGTTTACCCTATAAAACGTATTTTTTGTTAACACTTCTGGGTGTCTGGAACAGATTAAGGGGATTTACATTATTTTTCAAGGGAAATACAGTGGACCCCTGCCTAACGAATGCATCGCATAATGTTAATTCCACCATACGAAGCATTTGACTGCAAAAATTTTGCCTCTCCTCATGATAAAAACTCTCCAAACGTGACTCCTCCCAAACCTGTCCGGCCAGCATGAGCGCCTCAGCTGCCCTGCCATCATTGTTTACAAGCCAGAGTGGCAGGTTGCATGCATACATTCGATACATTATTTATAGTGCTTGTAACTGCTAAATAAGCCACCATGGGCCCAAAGAAAGCTTCTAGTGCCACCCCTGTGGTAAAAAGGGTGAGAAATACGTACATACAATCGTACCACGGTCAGCTGCTGTTGCACCAACAACAGCTGTTGCTGCACCACAGTCCGCTGTTGCTGCACCACCGTCAGCTACTGCTGCACCACCGTCAGCTGTTGCTGCAACACCGTCAGCTGTTGCTGCACCACGGTCAGCTGTTGCTGCACCAGTCAGCTGTTGCTGAACCACGGCCAGCTGCTGCTACACCACAGTCAGCTGAAGCTGCTGCACCACAGACAGCTGCTGCTGCACTACCATCAGCTGCTGCTGCACCACCATCAGCTGTTGTTGCACCACAGTCAGCTGCTGCTGCACCACAGTCAGCTGTTGCAGAACTACGGTCAGCTGCTGCTGCACCACGGTCACAGCTGCTGCACCACAGTCAGCTGCACCACTGTCAGCTGCTGCTGCACCATGGCCAGCTGCTGCTGCACCACAGTGAGCTGTTGCAGAACGGTCAGCTGCTGCTGCTGCACCAGTCAGCTGCTGCTGCACCACAGTCAGCTGTTGCTGCACCACCATCAGCTGCTGCTCCACCACGGTCAGCTGTTGCTTCACCACCGTCAGCTGTTGCTGCACAAGTCAGCTGTTGGTGAACCACGATCAGCTGCTGCTGCACCACAGTCAGCTGTTGCTGCACCAGTCAGCTGTTGCTGAACCACGATCAGCTGCTGCTGTACCACAACCAGCTGCTGTTGCCCCACAGCTGCGCTGCACCCCGTCGTGCGTGAAAACCCACTTCAGCGTTGCTACACCCGGTCAGCTGTTGCTGCACCCGGCGGCTGCTGCCCCCGGCGTGCTGCGCCCCAGGGGACAGCGGCTGCTGCCCCACAGCAGCTGTGCTGCCCCACGATCAGTGTGTCCCACCACAGTCACGTTGCGAACAGGGCACTGCTGCTGCACCTGACACTGTGCGACCACAGTCAGCTGCTGCGCCCTCGCTGCTGCTGTGCCCCATCAGCTGTTGCGCCCCATGGTAGCTGCTGTGCCCCAGGCAGTGCGCTGCACCACAGTCAGCTGCTGTCTCAGTAGATTTCGGTTACCGAAACCTGTACCGTTGACTCAACGACCAACCTCTCTGCCTGAGTAACTGTCTATTCATTTGCCCCTGAACTGGATTTTAAAAAGGGCCCCTCACTTATGGGTATGTGGGGGGGCGGTCAGTAGTGTACGAGGGGAGCGAGTGAGAAGGCCACGGTGAAAGGGGCCTCTCCACATACTGAATTATAGTAAAAACAGCCAGTGGTTTTTTTACCTAACCAGTGTCGAATCCCACAGTAAAGGGGGCACCGGTGTGGAGCGTGGAAATTTTATTTTTTACGGTATTCAAGACTTAGAAGGTGTGCGTCCGGGCGGGTCAAAGGTGAACCTCCCCCACCGAAACCCCCTCACCACCCCCTCCAGCCAGCCGCTTACCCCCCTCACAACTTCGCCTGCAAGCCTGTTGCACCCGTTTTAAGCCCCGGGCTTGTTCGTGTGCTAATTGCTTCAATCCCCGGGGGGTTGACCCGGGGGATTTTGAAATTTAGCGTCATAACCCAGATGTGGAAGTAAAAGCCAGTCACCCTATACCCCTTTTCTCCTGTCACAACTGTCCTCCGTGCTTTTGCATCGTTACAGTTTTCCAGTCGCCTTTCTGGGGGGTAACCCTTTCGCCAAACCCCCGCTTCTAACCCAGCTGAGAGGGGAAAAGAAAAACCGCAGAAAGAAGTAAGCCAAGTTTTAAGTATTGTCTATATGCTTTGTGTCCTTTGGATGCTAAGAGGGTTTTCACCTTTTCTGTGGAAAGAGGGGTTTATAAGCCCCCTTCGGGGGTAGAGATGGAGTACGCGCCAGGGCGCCAGCAGGCTCACCCATCACCCCCCACTCTCCCCCCCACTTTCCAAAACCCCCCCTCTATCACCCCCCACCACCCCCCCCACCCTTTCCCCCCACTCCTGTGGTGTTTGCACCCTTGTCCCGGGTCCTAGTATGTTTTGGGCTCACAAAATTTGGTAAGGATTGTAGGGGCGCCAACGATAAAACCCCAAATTATGGAGTTCCCAAAAAAAGGCATTTTCCGAAAAAAGTGAGTGTAGGTGCGTTAGCCCTCACCCCAGGACCCCCTGAAAACCTTCTCCTCACACCGATCCCGCTACTACCCAATTCAGTGATAATTTTCTTGAGACTTTTTTTAGCATTTAAGACATTTTAGTAAAATTGTTTGGTACTCAAAAATTTGTGTTTTCTGTGTAAACGAGTATTTTCTTTGACTCTTATTTTTAGAATTTTTTCAGTGTTTTCACTTATTTTATATTTTTTACTGTATTTTTTCTTTTGCCCCGTCTGAGTAAGTATTTTTTGTTAGGTACCAGTCAGCATCTGTGTGAAGTGATTCATTTTTTTTTTATTGTATTCTTTCAGCATGTATTCTCAGAAATTGTCATTTTTTTTCATGCAGTGATATTCACCCATTTTAATAATTATCCATTTATTTTATGTGTGTCTTTTTTTGTATCCCAGCAGGTTCTTTCCCCTTAATTTTTTTGCGACTGTGTCCCATTTTTTTTGCCAGAATTTTTTGTGTATCATCACAGCAAGTTTTTTGTGTATAGTCCAGCAGGAATTTGTTGTAAAAAATTTTCTAATACTGTTGTGGCCCGCCACTGTAAGTGTTTTTACGTTTTTTTCCCTTTTGTTTTTTTTTATTCATATTTTTATATTTTTTGAACAAATTCACTTTGATGCATTTCAAGTACTTTTAAGAAAAGTTTTTCCTTACTCTGCTTGAGTAAATTGTTTTGTCTAATTTACAAAAAGGGGTTTAAAGTGTTAAATTTAGTTTATTTTTTTTGATCTTAAATTTTTTAATTTATCATTTAACCTGAGTTTTCCAGTGACATTTTTTCCCCTGCAGTGTTTATTTCTACACCTTATTTTGTTGCATTTGTTTGCAGGGGATTTTTTTTTTATTGATTTTTTTATAATTATATTTTAATTTTGTTGATCTTAGAAAATACAAAAATTTTCCCAGTTAACAATTTAAAATTTTTTTTTATACTTTCACATGTTTAAAAAAATTTTTTAATTAATTTCTTTTTAGCAAGAGTAAGCAGCTCATTTTGCATTTAATTCAGTCTTAAAAATTTTTTACTTGTATTTTCAATGTAAATTTTTTTTGGTAAATAGCCCTTTAAAATTTGATTTTCCTTCCTCTTGCAGGTATCTTAGACATTTTTTTTTTTATTCCTTCTGCAAAAATTAGTTGTATATCTTTTTTTCAATTTAAAATTTTATATCATTTTTATTGTTCTTATTTTGCCTTTTTTTTCTGCCTTTGCCATTTGTTCACATACCGTCAATGTACTTTGGGAATTCGACACCAGACCTCTGGCTACTGTGCCCTGTCTCGTCCTCAATTTTCCTTACGACTGACAGAGACTCAGCACCGGGGGTTTATATTTAAACCGTGATTCCCTTGAGCGTTACCTTTATTCAATGGCCAGTAATAGTTTTGAAGCAGGGTTTTGCAGCCATTTTTCTCTGAGTGTCTAGGTGAAGGTCCTCCTTCAGAGGAAAGTCTTCAGACTTGCTAAAGAAGTTTTTATCGATCCCCGGGTGCTTTTCCCCGTTGTTGATCCCTTGATTGCGAGACTTCGGTTTTTACGGGGCCCAAAATATGGGGAACGATTCGTTCTTTCCTGGCCCCGTAAAAACAGCTGATCCATATGTCGTTCTTAGGGAACTAGTAAATGCTAACCCCCCAGGGAAAATGAATCGTTGGTGTTTTTGTGCTAGATTAGAAAAAACTTTTACTATTTTAAATGCTGTCCATCTCATTTTTCTCCCTGAAGGGGCTAAACCATTTACAAAATCCTTGCTAAATAGCGTTTTGGAGCAATCAAAAAATAATGCCCCCTGTTTCCCGGTGTGTTTAGGCTCATCCTCCAACTGTGACGATGGAACCACTTACCCTTTAAATCAGACTTTCCCTTGTGCCCCCAGGGTACTTTCCCTTGTTCAAAAAAAAGTCACACTTTTGCCTCGTCTGCACCCCCTTTGTTTTGGCCAAGAGACAATCGTGGTCGTCAACCATTCAGAGATCACAAGAACCATGTACAGAGTCGTTATAACCCTCGTGTATTCATAGTACATCATAACATAGTCGGGGACTTGTTACAACTGTGGTTTCCCGTCCCCAAATTGCAATTAATTGTCCTGATATTTCCCCTAAGAACGTGTAGTTAGTACCAGTCTTCCCACTTACTTTCTAGAATAATGGCATGACACATCGAGTGTAATGCCCCTTTTAAAAACCTTTCCTAACCAAAAACCAGGCCGTTCTTCCAATTCGGGGTTTCGAGCGCCCCTAAAAACCGTCCCGGGTGACGAGGTGATAATGATACCCATCCCGTTCACATTCCTTTGAACCCTTAAGCAGTTGAGATGACAACCCGCTGAGATTTTGTTTTCACAGTCTCTGACATAGATGTTTTTGGGGATGGAGTAGAAAAAGTCTTTTTTGTGAAACCACCCTTTTGTTTGCAAAAACTTCCCAAATGAACCCCAAGGCCAAAATTGAAAGCATCGTTTATAATGCGCCCGTTTTTTTGTTCAGGACTTGGTGCGCAAGTCAATATTATTGGCTATTTGTTTAAGGAAAAGAAGTTAGACATGTCTTCTCGTAGAACCGATCAGTGTCCCCCTTAGGGGTTTTGGTTCTCACCTGCGTGCCCGAGTGGGGATTTCCCAACCCTTTTTCTATCAAGGAGACTGTTCCCTTCCTTGTTGTCGCCCAAATTATTTTCCCCTGGTGCCTTTCTGGGATTTTTTTCCATGCAGATTACGCTTTTGTGCTCGACCTTACGGGGCATGACAAATTGACGACTTGATCTTTTCCATTTGGGGGTTACCGTTGGATCAGAAATCTGTTTACTGCCCCGAGTATATGTACGGATTAACCCTTTTAAAAGCTAAGCTTTCTCCAGTACGTCCCAAAGCGGTGGCAGGGAAATTTGTCACCCCCATCAGTTTCCCCCAAACCCTTCGATTTGCAGGATGCCCGATGCCCAAGTGTCCCAGGGCTAGTTGCCCGAGTGCACAACCCATCCTGCAATGCATGCTAGTTCGAGTAGTAGTTTCTCCACAGGGGGCGCCTTGTCGGAAAAAAATTCTTGAACTAGTAATGCCTTTTGTTTAGTAATGCCCTCTGCAGAAAAACGTTCTGTTTCGGTAGGCTCTCCTAGAGTTTGTAGTTGTCCCAGTTCAGATGGTGATAAACCCCTAGTTTACAGGATTCCTGCAAAATAAAAGGTCTATTTGTTTGAAACCCTCCTTAATGGTAGGATAGTAAGATCCCTTTTCCTGGCCCCAAAATTTGGTCACGTGTTCGTAAAGGAAATCCAACTTGTTGACCTTGTCACTATCCTTTCCCCGTTTGGGGGGGATGAGGGACCCGACCAGGGGTCGGTGCTATTTCGCGGGGGGACCTCATCCATTTTACTGGTCAATCTGTTCCCAAGGAGGGAAAAAATTTGCTCCCCCCTGACTTCCCCGAGAAGTCAAGCGTTTTTTATCGTTGAACAAACTCGTAAAGCCCTTGCTTTAAACCCGGGGAAAGAGGGGAAATGAACTTATTGTCCCGTATTCCCCTTGAACCCGGTACTAGCCCTTTACTACCTGGTAAAGAAGCCCCTTTTACAAGTTGCTGTCGAGAAGAAATTTATCAACAAATGCTTGTGTGGGGTTTATTGCACCTAGCAATTTACCTTGGAAAAGACCCTTGATATAGTACCTAAGAAAGGGTGGTATTGGCGCCAGTAAGACTTTGGAAGTTAAACGCGAAAACCATTCCAGATCGTTTACTCCCCGATGGGTGCTTTTCGAAAAATCGGGGATACAAAATCTTTTCAAACCCCAGATTTGTTAAAGGGTTTTGGCAAGTCCCCTCTTCACAGGGCAGCCCAAAAGCTAATGATTTTCCCCACAGTCATTATACTTTTCCCCCGATGGATTTGGTTTTCGATCTTCCCCCCACCGTTCCAAGGTCATGTAATATCTTTAAGGGGTTAGGTAATGCTTTGGTTTTTTTAGTGACGTAATCGTCATGTTAAAGACGTGGGGTACACATTTAAAAGACTTGATTTAGAAATTTTTGGAGCTTGAAAAAGCCCTTTTAAAAAATCAAACTGTAAAATGTCAATTTTTTCTTCAGAAATTTAAATTCTTGGTCAGTAGTACCTAGAGGGGGTTGACTGACCAAGTAAAAAAAGCATAAAATTTTCCAACTCCCCAAAATGCTGAGCCCTAAGTCTTTTGGGGCTTAGCAGGTTTTTATGATCTTCATTGCAATTTCTTCCATACTGCTCCTCTAATGAGTTGCTTTAAAAAGATGTTTTGTTTGGGCCTTCCCTCAAGAAAGGCTTTCCCAAAATCTAAAAGAAAAGCTAACATTGCTCCAATTTTGAAATTTTTAATTTTTTAACCTTCTATCTGACAACTGATGCTATTCATTGGCATAGGTGCCTTTTAGCTCAGAAGACTGAGGCAAGTACAACGCAGTTGCATTTGCTAGCCGAGTCCCCTTCAAAGGCGAAAATAATTATACTAATGGCAAAAAGCTTTAGCAATGTTGGTTTTTAAAGCCTTCCAAGCATTATTTTCATACTCTGTTCATGTCTTGACGATCATGCTCATGTACCCTTTTTCCAGAAAAAACAACCTACTGGAAGGTTTGCTAGATGGACCTTGAATCCAAGAGTTCAAACCCCCCTTTTGGATTTTCCGGCAAAATCAAATGTAGTCGCAATGCCTTATGGAATGTTAGTAAGAAGCAGACCCCCCCATTTAGTTGAAGTGTAAAGAAGCTCACGAAAAAGATCCCCTGTGGTTTTTGGGGGGTGATTCGATTTCCCGTCCAGGAGATCTTATTCTGAATGGAAGCCACCGCACCCACAGTGATTTGTCATGAACCAAGAATTTCGTACGAACAGCCCAGTTGGGGACTCTAAGGAAAGTATACCTTAGTAATTTCACAGTCAATGAATGTAGCCTTACAGCTAGTTCCGATTACCAGGTGTTGCACACCCGGGAGGATCGTTCAGTAAAACAAGCCAGATTGAAATATTTTGGGCCCCGAATGGGAACTGATATTTTTTGGTTTTTGGAAAAATAGTGTCTAGCAAAATAAAGGGAAAGCTAATGGTCCTAATCCCCTCCCAAATGTATCCAACTACTCGAACCTTGGGAAAAAGTGCGCTGATTTGTTAAAAAATTTCCAATGTTCCTCCAAGGTAACAAACATCGTGTGTTAGGTAGCCATTTAACCCGATTTGTGAGTTATTCCTATGCAGTAAGACTGCCAGAAGTACTAAAGCGTTTTTAAAAAACGTTATCGCAGGCATACCATCCTAATCCCTAGTAACAGATAATGGAGGGGAATTTTTTGTAAAGAAATTTTTGAAAAAATTTTTTACCTTGTCAAGTCTCTAAACCCCCATGTTCCTTCATCCCCGCCCGCAAAGGGGGTTAGGGAACGAACCCAAAAAGAAAGTACTTTATGCTTAGGCCACTGCAAACCCAACAGTGAAATTGGTGAAGTTATACTGTGTGCAGTGTGCTATAAAATTCTGCTTTTCAATGTTTTATAGGTGACATCCCATTAGCATTGTATGGTGTAATAAAGTTTCCCATGAGTTGTTTATTCTAATCCCAAACCAAAATTTTAACCCCGATATTTCATGCAATCGTACCAGTTTGTCAAAGTGTTTTTTTGAAAATCCCTGAAACACTTCATAAATCAACAGTGAATTTTCAAGAGTGCAAACCTCGACAAGCCCTCCCAAAAACAAAGTAGGGTTTGAGAGTTATGCTGATTAACTTTAACAAAACGCTGCAATCCAAAACTTGATCAAAAAATTTGTTGGTCCTTATCGAGTAGTTGAACATACACTGGTAAAAAGTTTAGTAGAGAGATTAGTATGGTCGTAAAAGAATCGCTTTTGGGGTCATATGAAGTTTTATGGTGATAAAGAGTTTCCCAAACCCGACTAATGGACAGATTGACAACCTCCATCCTTACTCCTTTCCCCTTTAACTCAGTCAGAGATCAACCTGAATCGTTTTTCCCTACGTTCCGACGGGATTGAGAAAAACCCCAAATTCTTTGTAACTTCCAATTAGATTTGCCTCAAAACAGCATGGTTAGCCCAAAGCACGGTTTGATCCCCCCCAGAGGACACCCATTCTGCTAGCCAAACCTTCCTAGCAAGTTGGGGTTTAAATGTAAATAACCCGTATAGATGAAAAAATTACAGTATCAACTTATCAGTATTCAAGAATTTTTTTTTTTTTGTTTATGTTCTTCCCCATTTGAGAGTTAACAGTCAGATTTGCGTGCACCCAAACTGCCCTTTCTGTTAAACACTTTTCTTTGTTAAAATTCCCTTTCCCCAGAACCGTAGATACACGAATACGATCGATCCCATAAAAAATTTTTTTTTTTTTTCACTTGTAATTCAAAGGGGTTCGTTTTTCATTTGTGGTTTTAAGTTGTTATAGTATACCTTGTATTGCATTACAGTTTCGGGACGTAAGCTTTTATTCCAATGTTCTACTTTTGTTATATAATGTTTAAAATTTTTGTGTACTTTTTACATTGTATAATCACCCAGCCCTATACTGCCACTCTATTTTTATTGTTGTATGTGGGGACAACGTTACGTCGCCGAGCTTCAGTATAGTAACCAGTTACCAGTAACCAGTGTACCCTTGACTCAACGACCAAGTCTCTGCCTGAGTCATGTCTATTCATATTGCGTGAAAAGGCATTATCAAAAGGCCCCTTACATATGGGTATGTGGGGGCCGGTCGTGGTGTTCGAGAGGAGCGAGTGAGATAGGCCCGGCTGTAAGGGCTCTCTCCACATTCTGTTTAAAAAAAACGTAAAACAGCCTCGTGAGTATTTTTCTAATCCCCGTGTCGAAATCCCACATG
The DNA here is from genome assembly GCF_026875155.1 of Cherax quadricarinatus. NCBI lineage: Eukaryota > Metazoa > Arthropoda > Malacostraca > Decapoda > Parastacidae > Cherax > Cherax quadricarinatus. The sequence continues at coordinate 82,084,143 of NC_069401.1, read as the reverse complement.
ATATCCCGCACCACCATCCTGCGCTGCCACTTCAGCTGTTTGCACCACCATCATGCTGCTGCACCAGTCAGCTTTTTGTTTGCCCCAGGGTCAGCTGCTGCCCACCAGGGTCAGCTGTTGCTTCACCACCGTCAGCTGTTGCTGCACAAGTCAGCTGTTGGTGAACCACGATCAGCTGCTGCTGCACCACAGTCAGCTGTTGCTGCACCAGTCAGCTGTTGCTGAACCACGATCAGCTGCTGCTGTACCACAACCAGCTGCTGTTGCACCACAGCTGCTGCTGCACCACCGTCAGCTGCTGCTGCACCACTGTCAGCTGTTGCTACACCACGGTCATGTTGCTCCCACGGTCGGGCTGCGCACCGGTCGGTCCCTGCTGCACCAGGGTCAGCTGCTGCTGCACACCGGTCAGCTGCTGCTGCACACGGACGTGCTGCTGCACCCCCAAGTCAGCTGCTGCTGCACCACGATCAGCTGCTGCTGCACCACAGTCAGCTGTTGCTGAACCACGGTCAGCTGCTGCTGCACCATGATCAGCTGCTGCTGCACCACAGTCAGCTGCTGCTGCACCATCAGCTGCTGCTGTGCCACCATCGCGTTGCTGCACCATGGTCAGCTGCGCTGCACCATGGTCAGCTGCTGCTGAAACCACAGTCAGTTTGCTGCTGCACCACCATCAGCTGCTGCTGCACCACCACAGCTGCTGCTGCACCACTGTCAGCTGTTGCTGCACCACCATCACTGCTGCTGCACCACTGTCAGCTGTTGCTGCACCATGGTCAGCTGCTGCTGCATCCAGTCAGCTGTTGTTGAACCACGGTCAGGCTGCTGCTGCACCACGGTCACGTGCTGCAACCACAGTCAGCTGGTGCTGCACCACAGTCAGCTGCTGCGCACCACAGTCAGCTGCTGCTGCCCCACTGTCAGCTGCTGTTTGCACCACCGTCAGCTGCTGCTGCACCATGGTCACGGCTGCTGCACCACAGTCACTGTTGTTGAACCACGGTCACGCTGCTGCACCACAGTCTGCTGCTGCCCCCAAACTGTCAGCTGCTGCTGCCACCACCATCAGCTGTTGCTGCACCATGGTCAGCTGCTGTTTGCACCACAGTCAGCTGTTGTTGAACCACGGTCAGCTGCTGCTGCACCACAGTCAGCTGTTGCTGCAACACTGTCAGCTCCTGCTGCACCACAGTCACTGTTGCTGCACCACCATCAGCTGTTGCTGCACCACCATAAGCTGTTGCTGCACCACCATAAGCTGTTGCTGCTTGCAGTCAGCTGTTGCTGACATGGTCAGCTGCTGCTGCACCACGGTCAGCTGCTGTTGCACCACAGTCAGCTGCTGCTGCACCACAGTCAGTGCTGCTGCACCCTGTCAGCTGTTGCTAAACCATGGTCAGCTGTTGCTGCACCACGGTCAGCTGTTGCTGCACCAGTCAGCTGTAGCTGAACCACGGTCAGCTGCTGCTGCACCAACGTCAGCTTTTTCTGACCAACATGACTCTCCCGAACCTATCTGTCCAGCCTGAGCACCTCAGCTGCCCTGCCGTCATTGTTTACAAGCCAGGGTGGCCGGTTGCATGCATACATTCGATACATTTTGCATTATTCCATTGTTTGTAGTGCTTGTACTGCTAAATAAGCCACCATGGGCCCCAAAGGGAAAACTCTAGTGCCACCCCGTGGTAAAAAGGGTGAGAAATACTATTGAAATACTATCGTACCACGGTCAGCTGCTGCTGAACCACTGTCACTGTTTCTGCCATGGTCAGCTGTTGCTGCACCACAGTCAGCTGCTGCTGCACCACCATCAGCTGTTGCTGCACCACGTCAGCTGTGCTGCTGCTGCACCACATCAGCTGTACACTCGAAGATGTGGAGTGTGTGTTGTTGGTGTGGCTTAAGGGAAACAATTACCGAGAAACAATTAACCCAGATGGTTTAGCCACCCCACGTTTAAACCCAAGAAAGCCAGTGCTCATCAAGGACAGTCTAATTATTTCCATTGGGGTCCTTAATCTTGTCCCCCAGGATGCGACCCCCAAGTCGACTAACACCCAGTTTAAAAAGGAAAAAATGCCTGGAAACTAGTGCTCATATTGGTGAATTTAAGGCCAGCAAAGGTTGGTTTGAGAGATTTAAGAATTGTAGTGGCATACACAGTGTGATAAGGCATGGTGAAGCTGAAAAATTCCAACCCAAATGCTCAATTGTGACGAAACAGGCGGCCTGTTCTGGAAGAAAATGCCAAACAGGACCTACATTACTCAGGAGGAAAAGGCACTCCCATGACACAAGCCTGTGAAAGACAGGCTACCTCTCATGTTTTGTTGTAATGCTAGTGGGGATTGCAGAGTGAAGCCTTTACTCACGTATCACTCTGAAAATCCCAAAGTGTTCAAGAAAAACAGTGTCTCATCACTCATCAATACTCTTCAATAAAGGTAAGTGTCGTTTTAACATTTATTTATGTAGTTACTGTGCATGTCTCATTGTTTTCTTTGTAGGGAAATGCATATATCATGAATTTTTTTTTTAAATACTTTCGGCTGTCTGGAACGGATTAATTGGATTTCCATTATTTCTTATGGGGAAAATTAATTCGGCTAACAATAATTTTGGCTAACAATGAGCTCTCAGGAATGGATTAACATCGTTAGGCAAGGGTCCACTGTATTGCTTCAGTTCTTGTCGAATTCGGTTTTCGTCTGACTCTCTGGAACAGATTAACCCCTAAACTTTCCAAAAGTAGATCTACGTTCACATGCGTAACGCTCCTAACGTAGATCTACGTTCAATTTTACATTATGTAAAAAAATGTAAATCTATGTTTGGAGCGCTACGCACGCAAACGTAGATCTATGTTTGGACAGTTTAAGGGTTAAAAGTGAAAACCAAGGTTCTGCTGTATTTTAATCAATGAGAAGTGTTAAACTCATAGGGTTATAGCATCTAGAAAATGTAAGGCATTCAGGTTTGATTCACGGGAGAGTACAAATCCTTCTTTTGGATAAAAAGAGCCCTTCACTGGCATCAAGGAAACCCCATCCTCCTTTTGAGGGGAGCCAAGTCTTCAGAAAAACACAGTGGTCTGAGAAATACATGAGGGGGAAAAAATTTTCATTACTTTTAGTCTTTTCCCCCATCAAATGCTTTTCTACACAGGAGAATTTTTTTTGAAAGTTTCCCAAAGTAGACTGTAAACAAAAAAAATTTGACAATTTTTATTATTTTTATTATCACACGGGGCCGATTCCCACCAAGGCGGGGGGCCCATGTGAAAAAAAATAAAAAAAAAAATTTTTGACATATCTTTGTTTTTTTTCCCCTTCACATTTGCTATCTACTCTGGTTCACATTAATGGAGTCGTTGAATCAAATAAAAACCCTTTAACCCCCAACCGAATTAAAATCCCACACCTTCGCATGCGCCCAGCCCACCGACACAGCGGGAACACGACGTTCAAAAAACCGTTTTTTGGAAAGGTGGCAATTCTTGCGTTCCCCAAAAGAGAACAAAACTAATTACAAATAGCAAGTTAAAAAAAATCTAAATAAAATTTTAATTTTTTGTGCAATGATTTTACCTGCATGCCCGCACAGTGTGTAAGTAATTTAGGTATAAGTACACAGAAGTATAATTAAGAGTAAAATACAATAGCAAACTTTAACCCTTTTAGGGGCCAGAGGCCAAATTTCAAAGGCCCCAGTGTCCAAAAATTTTAAAAAAAAATTATTTTTTTTCTTATGAAAGGTAGAGATCTTTTTTGAAGGAATTAAAACAAAAAGTATAAATTTGATGGAAAATGACGAAATTTGCTCTCGTGATTTTGATGGTCAGTGATATTTTTGCTCCCTATTTGCCCAAAATTGACCCCATTTCAGGCCCAATTACTTTTTCCCTCGACCAAAATTTTAGCTATTTCGTAGTTTCTTCCCACTATCAATTGCACAAAAATGCCAATAACTGTTTAGCTCAAAAAAAAGTGACTGGAAATTGGTTTAAATTTTGGCCAAAATTTTGCAAAGTTCAAAAAAATTTCCCCAATTACAAAATAGGGGCCAGAATAAAAAGCAGCATTCCCGGCATAAAATAAATTTCCTCGTTCATTAGTTTTTTTTCAAGCTTTTCAAAGAATTCCATTTTTTTTTTAATTTACAAATGAATTTTTATTTAAGCCAAAAAAAAAGAAGATTTACTGTCATCAATATTGTAAAATTTTATAAAAAATTCAGCACATTTGTGAACATAATTTTGACCCCCCAGGGGCAGTATTAGATGTGCGAGGTCATTTGTTTACTTTGAAATTTTGGGAAAAATTTAACATTTCTGTACTTTTAGCTCATTTTCAAGCCATTTTTAGTATTTAAACCCAAACAAATCATCTTTATTTCTGTAAATATCTTACCAT
>NC_069401.1:82039026-82074026 GCF_026875155.1 Cherax quadricarinatus | reverse complement strand
GGATTGAAAGCAGGAACGTTTCAATGGAAGGAACTAAAACACCTCAGAGGACGCAAAGGGAGAAACAGTGGAAGGAGGAGAGGGAGAGGTCAGTGTTTGTCTACGGGCTCCGAGAAGTCGAAGGGGAAACCTACGACGAAAGAAACCAGGAGAAGAAAGCGATTGAAGGTATCATGAAAGCAATAGGTGAGGGAGACATGACCCAGGTGACAAATTTTTGAAGAATTGGGTGGTTTGCGAGTGGAAGGATACGGCTGGTCAAAGTAATTTTCAAGGCAGAATCAGCTCGAACTAGGACCCTGCAGGAGAAAGCACAACTGAGGGACAATCCAGAGTACCAGAGAGTGTACCTCGATTGCGACAGAACACAAGGAGAAAGGATGATACTGAGAGAGAGGGTGCAAAGACAAAAGGAGGAATGAGCTGCATTGATGAAGATGAGCAGAACCCAGACTCAGGTGGAAGGTCAAACACACCTTGCAGAAACATCCACACCAACCACAAAGCAACTGACCAATCTAAACCAAAACCCACACACTGTTCCCTCTGCCCCCATGTCACAAACCCCTACAGCAGCCCCCTATGAGCACTCTGCTCCCTCTCCCCATCACAAACCCCACCCAAACTGTGACAACCCCAATGTAACTGAACAATCTAAGCCAAAACCCCCACAATGTTCCCTCTCCCCCCACCCTCCATATCACAAACCCCACCCCTACAGCAGCTCCCCATGGGCACTCTGCCTTCACCCCCCTCATCACAAACCCCACTCACACTGCATACCACCATAGGCCCCCTCCAGGGCTCCCGCTCCCCCAACCCAAATATTTTCCCAGGACCACTGTGATAGATAAGAAGTTGAAGGTGTGGTACACAAACACAGATGGATTATCAAGTAAATACGGGGAGTGGCATGAAAGAATAAATGAGAAGTCCCCAAACATTATAGCAGTCAAACGAAACTTACTGAGACAATAACAGATGCAGTCTTCCCACCGGGATATCAGATCCTGAGGAAAGACAGAAGGAGCAGAGGGGGAGGAGGGGTTGCACTACTCATAAAGAACCGATGGAGTCTTGAGGAAATGGAAGGCATGGGCGAGATTGGAGAAAGGGACTACATAGTAGCTACAATTCAGTCTGGGGAACATAAGGTAGTCATTGCAGTGATGTATAACCCACCACAGAACTGCAGGAGGCCAGGAGAGGAATATGAAGAGAACAACAGAGCAATGGTGGACACACTGGCTGAGATGGCACGAAGAGCTCAATATTGCAGAGCAAAGTTACTGGTTATGGGTGATTTCAACCATAGGGAGATTGACTGGGAAAACCTGGAGCCTCATGGGGGTCCTGACACATGGAAAGCCAAGATGATGGATGTAGTACTGGAAAACCTCATGCATCAATATATCAGACACACTACTAGAGAGAGAGGGGAGGATGAACCAGCAAGACTGGACCTTGTGTTCACCCTGAGCAGCTCAGACATTGGGGATATCACATATGAGAGGCCCCTTGGAGCTAGCAATCACATGGTTCTGAGTTTTGATTACATAGTAGAGCTGCAAGTGGAGAGGGTAACAGGAGTCAAGTGGGAAAAGCCAAACTATAAAAGGGGGAACTACACAGGTATGAGGAACTTCCTGTGGGAGGTTCAGTGGGACAGAGAGCTGGTAGGAAAGTCAGTGAATGAAATGATGGAATATGTAACAACAAAATGTAAGGAGGCAGAGGAAAGGTTTGTTCCCAAGGGCAACAGAATCAATGGGAAGACCAAAGTGAGTCCTTGGTTTACCCAAAGGTGTAGGGAGGCAAAAATTAAGCGCAATAGAGAATGGATGAGGTACAGAAGGCAAAGGACCCAGGAAAATAAGGAGGTCAGCTAAAGAGCCAGAAACAAATATGCACAGATAAGGAGGGAGGCCCAGCGACAGTATGAAAAAGACACAGCATCAAAAGTCTAAGTCTGACCCGAAACTGCTGTATAGCCACATTAGAAGAAAGACAACAGTCAAAGACCAGGTGATCAGGCTGAGGAAAGAAGGTGGCGAGCTCTCACAAAACGATGAAGAGGTATGCGAGAAGCTCAACAAGAGATTTAACGCTTTGACTGTCGCAAGCCCCTTTCTGAAACTGTCATTCTATGTCGCAAAATTTTTGGAAAAAAAAAATAATTTTTTTTATGAAATGATAGAGAATCTTTTCCCGATGGTAATGACACCAAAAATGTGAAATTTGGTCAAAAACTCATGGAATAATGCTCCCGCGAAGTTAGAGGTCTCCGCAATGTATACGCATCGGCGATTTCGCCGAATTTGAGCTCAGTTTTTGGCCAATTCCATTGCTCCAGTTGACCAAACTCATAGCTATTTCTTTAGAACTCCATTTTTTCTATCAGCTGAGTATAAGAAACTGCCCATTTACCGATTTGAACTATCCAATAAAGTGGTCAGAAATTGGCAATATGGCCAATTTCATGCAAATTAAAAAAGATACCAATTTCAAAATAGGGTCCAGAATATACAATGTAGACATTCTTGGCACTAAAATAACATATCCTCTGTTCATTAGTCACGTCTCTAGGCCCCTCTTATATTATTATTGCTTTCTATTTTGATTTTTTATTAATACAAAAAAATACAAAATTTACTGTTATGCAGACTACTGCATTATTGTCAAAATGGTATAAATAATATCGGTGCACTAGTGAAAGAATATTAGACTCCCCAGTTGACGTGTATTGGACATGTGGTGTAATTTGCTTACTCCTAAACATTGGTAAAAATCGAACATTTCCTGTACTTTGAGCTCAATTTCAAGGTCGTTTTCTTCGTGAAACTAATCAAAATCATGTCTATTTCTGTAATATGTTTTCCATTTTATCACGCGAGACCATGAAAACGAGAATACAATGATAAATACAGTGGTCCCTCGATTATCGTATTTAATCCGTTCCTGGAGGAGCTACTATTATCAAAATCTACAATTTTCGAATCAATTTTCCCCATAAGAAATAATGTAAATACAATTAATCTGTTCCTGACACCCAGAAGTATTAAAACTAAAATTTTATTTACATGAAATATAGATGAAGTACATCAACAATACAATGGGTAATGATGAATGAAACATTAACAGCATAACACTTACCTTTATTGGAGATTCTTCTTAGTGTATGGGAGACTGGAGGAGGAGAGAGATTCGATTATTTACAGTTTGGAAGGGGAATCCCCTTCCATCAACACCTCAGGTACCAATTGCTTTTCTGGTGTTACTTCTCTTCTCTGTTTCATAATGCCACAAGGACCAGCTTGAGAGTCACTGGAGTCCTGTCTCGCAAAATAACTGTCCAGAGAGCTCTGTTTTTGGCGTCTCTAACACTTCCCTAAAATGGCCAAAGACTTTGTCACTGTACATGTTGCCAACATGGCTTGCAAAAGCCTTGTCCGGGTGATGTTTCTCCATAAATCTTTCCATCTTACCCCACATTGCAAAAATCTCCTTAATTTCTGAAGAAGGCACCTTCTTCCAACTCTCTTCCTCCTCCTCTGCAGCAAGATGCTGAGCTGCGACTTGTTGCTCTTCCTGCTGAAGCTCTTGTAGCTCCTCAGTGGTGAGCTCTTTGTTGTGGTCTTCCACCAACTCTTCCACATCCTCCAAACTCACATCCAACCCCATGGAACTCCTCAGTGCCACAATAGATTTAACAACAGACATAGGCTCATCAGGGTCAGCCCTAAACCCTTCAAAATCCAGGTAGAGCTCAAAGTCCTGGTAGTCACTCCCTCCCAAGCCATACCTATAAGGCTTATGCAATGGAGGATGCTGAAGTGTTCTCTCGAAAAATCTCTAGAGGGTCAAATGAGTGTCTGAGGTCACATTCAAGCACCTTTGAAACATTGTTTTGGTGAAGAGTTTTTTAAAGTTTGCAATGACCTGCTGGTCCATGGGCTGGAGGAGAGGAGTGGTATTCGGGGGCAAGAACTTTACTGTGATGAACCCAAACTCCTCGAAAATTAGGTCATCCAAGTTTGGAGGATGAGCAGGTGCATTGTCCATTACTAGGAGGCAATTGAGATCCAATTTCTTTTCCAGGAGGTAATTCTTCACACTAGGGCCAAACACTTCATTGAACCACTCTACGAAAATTTCTCTCATGACACATGCCTTACTATCAGATTTCCAAAACACAATTTACTCTTCATAACATTGTTTTTCCTGAACACTCTGGGATTTTCAGAATGGTACACTAGTAACGGCTTCACTTTGAAATCGCCACTAGCATTAGCACAAAACATGAGTGCCAGCCTGGTCTTTCATAGGCTTATGTCCTGGCAGTGCCTTTTCCTCCTGTGTAATGTAGGTCCTCTTTAGCATTTTCTTCCAAAAGAGGCCTGTTTCATGACAACTGAACACTTGTTCAGGTTTCAGTCGTTCAGCCTCTATGTACTCCTTGAATTCATGCACATATTTTTCAGCCGCTTTGTGGTCCGAACTGGCAGCCTCACCATACCTTACCACACTGTGTATGCCACTATGGTTCTTAAATCTCTCAAAACAACCTTTGCTGGCCTTAAATTCACTCACATCACCACTATTTGCAGCCAATTTCTTTACCAGATCGTCGTGCAACTGCCTAGCCTTTTCACAAACAATCAACGTCATAATACAGTGGACCCTCGCCTAACAATATTAATCTGTTCCTGAGAGCTAAACGTTAGGCGAAATTATCGTTAGGCGAATTAATTTTCTCCATAAGAAATAATGGAAATCAAATGAATCCGTTCCTTACACCCCAAAGTATGAACAAAAAAAAATTTTTTACCACATGAAATATTAATTTCAATACACACAAACTGAAGACATGCACAGTTACATGACACTTACCTTTATTGAAGATCTGGTGATGATTGATGGGATGGGAGGAGAGGAGAGTGTGGATGGTCTTAGTGTTTAGAAGGGGAATCCCTTTCCATTAGGACTTGAGGTAGCAAGTCCTTTTCCGGGGTTACTTCCCTTCTTCTTTTAATGCCACTAGGACCAGCTTGAGAGTCACTGGACATCTGTCGCACAACATATCTGTCCATAGAGGCCTGTACCTCTCATTTTTTTATGACTTTCCTAAAGTGGTTCACAACATTGTCAGTGTACAGGTTGCCAACACGGCTTGCAATAGCTGTGTCAGGGTGATTTTCATCAAAAAAGGTGTGCACTTCAAGCCACATTGCACACATTTCCTTAATCTTTGAAGTAGGCAACTTCCTCAATTTCTCTATCCCCTCCTCCGAAGCAGTTTCCTCAGGTGTGGCCTCTTGCTGTTGAAGATGATCTAGCAGCTCATTAGTGGTTAGTTCTTCATTGTCCTCCTCCACCAACTCTTCCACATCCTCCCCACTAACCTCCAACCCCAAGGACTTCCCCAATGCCACAATGGATTCCTCAACTAGCATACGCTTCTCAAGGTTAGCCTCAAATCCTTCAAAATCCCTTTTGTCTACACATTCTGGCCACAGTTTCTTCCAAGCAGAGTTCAAGGTCCTCTTAGTCACTCTCTCCCAAGCATTACCTATAAGGTTTACACAATTGAGGATATTAAAGTGATCTGTCCAAAACTCTCTTAGAGTCAATTGAGTTTCTGAGGTCACTACAAAGCATCTTTCAAACAGAGCTTTTGTGTACAGTTTTTTGATGTTTGCAATGACCTGCTGGTCCATGGGCTGCAGGAGAGGAGTGGTATTAGGAGGCAAAAACTTGATCTTAATGAAGCTCATGTCTGCAGAAAGTCGCTCTGCCACATCTGAAGGATGACCAGGAGCACTGTCTAATACCAGGAGGCACTTAAGGTCAAATTTATTTTCAATTAGGTAATTTGTCAAAGTGGGGGCAAATGCATGGTGTAACCAGTCATAGAAAAAGTCCCTAGTAACCCATGCCTTACTGTTTGCCCTCCACAGCACACACAAATTAGCCTTGAGGATATTCTTTTGCCTGAACACTCTGGGAGTTTCAGAGTGATACACCAATAAAGGTTTCACTTTGCAATCACTACTAGCATTACCACACAACAAAAGAGTAAGCCTGTCTTTCATAGGCTTATGTCCTGGGAGTGCCTTTTCCTCCTCAGTAATGTAGGCCCTGCTTGGCATTTTCTTCCAAAACAGGCCTGTTTCGTCACAATTAAACACTTGTTCAGGTTTCAATCCTTCAGCCTCTATGTACTCCTTGAATTCATGTACATATTTTTCAGCTGCTTTGTGGTTCGAACTGGCAGCCTCACCATGCCTTATCACACTATGTATGCCACTAAGATTCTTAAATCTCTCAAACCAACCTTTGCTGGCCTTAAATTCACTCACATCATCACTAGTTGCAGGCATTTTTCTAATTAAATCCTCATGCAACTTCCTAGCCTTTTCACATATGATCGCTTAAGAGATGCTATCTCCTGCTATCTGTTTTTCGTTTATCCACACCAATAACAGTTTCTCAACATCTTCTACTGCTTGCGATCTCTGTTTCGAAAACAAAGTTGCACCTTTGGCAAGAATAGCTTCCTTGACTGCCGTTTTCTTGGCCACAATAGTAGCGATGGTTGATTGGGGTTTACTATACAACCTGGCCAGCTCGGAGACACGCATTCCACTTTCATACTTAGCAATGATCTCTTTCTTCATATCCATAGTAATTCTCACCCTTATTCCTGTAGGGTTGGCACTAGAAGCTTTCTTGGGGCCCATGGTCACTTATTTTGCAGGTGAAATCACTAAAACCGCTGTGATAATAGGAAATGTTCTGATTGTATCCTTGGATGTGACGGCGGAGGCTGGCTTGTAAACACTGCCACCCACGGAACAAGTGAGGCTGGCTCAGGCCGCAAGTGAACGCGTCTCGGACGAATCGCGTTGAGCGAGTTTATGAGCGCTAGTCGAGGCAAAATTTTTGCATTAAAATGTATCGCTAGGCGGATTTAACGTTATGCGATGCCATCGTTAGACATAGGGTCCACTGTACTATCTCCTGCTAATTGTTTCTCGTTTATCCACACTAATAATAACTTCTTAACCTCTTCGAGTACTGGTGATCTCATTTTTGTCAGCATATTTACCCCCTTTGCAACAACAGCGTCCTTGACTTCCTTTTTCCTGGCCACGATGGAACATATGGTTGTGTAGGGTTTGTTATAAATCCTGGCCAGTTCGGCCGCACTTAAGCCACTTTCATATTGTTAAATGATGTTTTTCTTAAATTCAACTGTATTTCTCACCTTCTTTACAAAGGAGCTTTCTTTGGAGCCATGGTAGCTTATTTAGTACTTGTAAACACTAAAATGAGTGGAATATTGTGAAATATTTTGTAGGAGCACGTGAGTGGACCTTCGCTCACTGGTAAACAATGCCAGACTGGCTGGGTAGGGAGGCTGCCCCAGCTCACACAGTGCATACGCGTCCCGGACGACCTACTATTCGCGAGTCAACCTACGATTAGCGAGCCCATGTTTATACAAAAATATCGCTATGATTTCCAAAATCTACGACTCTCGAGCCCTACGATTATTGAGGGACCACTGTACTATACAAAAATACACTTCAAAGATGGCGTTTTAATCCAAAAAAACGGTAAGTTTTTTTTCTCATTATGCACTGCCTGCTGCAGGATTTCTTTTATGTGGTGCACACTGACCACACAGACCCATTCTCTCGCATGTAGGCGTACCAGCTTTCTCCTGCTTGATTTGAAGCCGCTAGAATTTACGCGTATAAATATGTCTGAAACAGTGGAGCGTAAGACGTATATATATGACCAAAACAGTCAAAGGGTTAAGGAAGTATTCACTGTGGAGACAGGACAGAGAGGGACACCATCAGGGAATACACCAACAAGTGCTGGATGACACACACACAACTGAGGAAGAGGTGAAGAAGCTGCTAAGTGACCTTGATACCTCAAAGGCAATGGGACCAGACAACATCTCCCCATGGGTCCTTAGAGAGGGAGCAGAAATGCTGTGTGTCCCATTAACCACAATTTTCAACACATCCCTTGAAACTGGACAACTACCTGAGGTATGGAAGACGGCAAATGTAGTTCCCATTTTCAAAAAAGGAGACAGAAAAGAGGCGCTAAACTACAGACCAGTGTCACTGATGTGTAAAGTATGCAAAGTCATGGAGAAGATTATCAGGAGAGTGGTAGAGCACCTGGAATGGAACAAAAGTATAAATGACAACCAGCATGGTTTCATGGAAAGAAATCCTGTGTCACAAACCTTCTGGAGTTTTATGATAAAGTAACAGAAGTAAGAGACGAGAGAGAGGGGAGGGTTGAGTGCATCTTCTTGGACTGCAAGAAGGCCTTCGACACAGTTCCTCACAAGAGATTAGTGCAGAAACTAGAGGATCAGGCATGTATAACGCGAAGGGAACTTCAATTGATCAGAGAATACCTGACAGGGAAGGAACGAGTCATGGTGCGTGATGAGGTATTACAGTGGGCACCTGTGACAAGCGGAGTCCCACAGGGGTCGGTCCTAGGACCAGTGCTATTTTTGGTAAAAGTGAATGACATGATAGAAGGGATAGACTCAGAGGTGTCCCTTTTTGCAGATGATGTGAAGTTAATGAGGAGAATTAAATCAGATGAGGATCAGGCAGACCTTCAAAGAGACCTGGACAGGCTCGACACCTAGTCCAGCAACTGGCTTCTCGAATTAAACCCTGCCAAATGTAAAGTCATGAAGATTGGAGAAGGGTAAAGAAGACTGCAAACAGAGTATAGGCTAGGTGGCCAACGACTGCAAACCTCACTCAAGGAGAAAGATCTTGGCGTGATTATAACACCGAACACGTCTCCAGAAGCACACATCAACCAGATAACTGCTGCAGCATATGGGTGCCTGGCAAACCTGAGATTAGCCTTCTGATACCTAAGTAAGGAATCTTTCAAGACACTGTACACCGTGTATGTCAGGCCCATGCTGGAGTATGCAGCCCCAGTATGGAACCCGCACCGGGTCAAGCACATTAAGAAATTAGAGAAAGTGCAAAGGTTTGCGACAAGGTTAGTTCCAGAGCTAAGGGGAATGTCCTATGAAGAAAAGTTGAGGAAAATCGGCCTGACGACACTGGAGGACAGGAGGGATAGGGGAGACATGATAAAGACATAAAATACTGCGTGGAATAGACAAAGTGGACAGAGACAAGATGTTCCAGAGAAGGGACACAGAAATAAGGGGTCACTTTTGGAAGTTGAAGACTCAGACGAGTCACAGGGATGTTAGGAAGCAGTTCTTCAGTTATAGAGTGGTCAGGAAGTGGAATAGTCTGGCAAGCAATGTAGTGGAGGCAGGTACCATACATAGCTTTAAGACGAGGTATGACATAGCTCATGGAGCAGGGAGAGAGGACCTAGTAGCATTCAGTGAAGAGGCAGGGCCAGGAGCTAAGTCTCGACCCCTGCAACTACAATTATGTGAGTACACAATAACTGCACAAACACTGACAGGTGAACATTTCTACCTATTTTAGTCACATACAGTGGACCCCCGGTTAACGATTTTAATCCGTGCAAGAGGGCTCATCGTTATGCGAAATAATCGTTATGCGAATGAATTTTCCCCATAAGAAATAATGGAAATCAAATTAATCCGTGCAAGACGCCCAAAAGTATGAAAAAAATTTTTTTTTACCACATGAAATGTTAATTTTAATACACACAAACTGAAAAAGGCATGCACAATTAAATGACACTTACTTTTATTGAAGATCTGGTGATGATTGATGGGATGGGAGGAGGGGAGAGCATTATCTTCTTACTGTTTAGAAGGGGAATCCCCTTCCATTACGACTTGAGGTAGCAAGTCCTTTTCCGGGGTTACTTCCCTTCTTCTTTTAATGCCACTAGGACCAGCTTGAGAGTCACTGGACCTCTGTCGCACAACAAATCTGTCCATAGAGCTCTGTACCTCCCGTTCCTTTACGATTTGTCTAAAATGGGGCCCCAACATTGTCATTGAAATAGTCACCAGCACGGCTTGCAACAGCTGTGTCAGGGTGATTTTCATCTATAAAGGTTTGCAGTTCAACCCACTGTGCACACAATTTCCTTAATCTTTGAAGTAGGCACAATGGATTCCACAACTGGCATAGGCTTCTCAGGGTTAGCCGCAAACCCTTCAAAATCTTTCTTAATTTCCATACTAATTCTCACCCTTTTTACCACAGGGTTGGCACTAGAAGCTTTCTTGGGGCCCATGGTCACTTATTTTCCAGAAACAGCACCGAAAACACTGTAATAATACGAAATATTCCGAGTGTATGCTTGGATGTTACCGCGGAGGCTGGCTGGTAAACAATGGGACGGCCGGCACATGTGAGGCTGGCTGAGGGCACATTGGACGCGTCTCGGACGAAAATCGGTAAGCGGGTTTTTAATCGGTATGCGCGGCAAAAATTTTGCGATAAAAGTAATCGGTATGCGGAAAAATCGCTATGTGATGCCATCGTTATGCGGGGGTCCACTGTACTATTGTCTAGAAATATATACAATAGGGCCTTGCTTTACGGCGTTTCGCTTTATGGCATTCTGCTAATACAGTCATTTCAAATTATGACCAAAACTCGCTATATGGCTCCCCCCACCTGACTTTCTAATACGGTCACCATGCCCAACCTGTTTGTTTACATTCTCCGTGAGATCCGTAAGCACTAAGTCTCTCCATTATGTCTGGAAACTCCAAAATTTCAAGTGTTTTTAAAAGTTATTTCATATTTTATAAATACTCTGATAATTATACTTACGTATACCTATACCTAAATAAACTTATATAGTACTGTGCTGGCGTGCAGGTTCACATTAAAATCAGTGTCTTATGTCTCAAGGGGTCATATTAGTAATGATAATAATAATCACCGAGTCTCATTTAAATGTCGTATATTACGTTAATATACACATTTTCATTAATCCATCTATGATATTTTTTCAAAATTATATAATAAACACGATGCATAACATATATGATAAATACACCCCGTAGTAGAGTAAATAAACGTAAATATGAGATGTGGTAGCAGACGACTAGCACAAGTGACGCCATATTAGAAATGATAATAATAATAATAATAATAATAATAATAATAATAATAATACGTAATCACAGAGTCTCATTAAATGTCGTATATTACATTAATATACACATTTTCATTAATCCATCCATGATATTTTTTTTCAAAATTAAATAATAAACACGATACATAACATATAAAGATGATAAATACACCCCACAATAGAATAAATAAACATAAATATGAGATGTCGTAGCCAGATAACTTGTACAAGTGACGGCAAGAATAACATTTTCTCTAACATAAGAGAAAATGTGTTACTGGGGGTAACTGTAGAAAATTATTCCTTTCGTATCTATGCAAGTTTATTCAGGTATACACAAATACACTTACATAGATTATCATACATAACAGCCTATGTGTAGAGAACCTGGGATAACTCAAAAAAGTCAGTGACTTATTTCCAATGCCTTCACTCAGAGCGTCATTTCTTATAAATATGGTGTTACATGAGAATGGGAGTGTTCTTCTTTATTTATTCTACTGTATCAATATAGAGACAACTTGTACACAATGTAACTCGTACACAAACCAGACGTGTACACATTGTTTACAAAACTTACGTTCGCCTGGTTTGTTTACATAACTCTGCGCCTGTCCTCCCTCATGTACTCATCTCTCTCTCTCATTTATTCGTTTTATCTCGTTTACTCACTCCTGACCCTACATTAAGACTACAAATATTTTAAGGTAAGTAATGAGTGAACTGTATATGCATTTTATCCCTCTGGGATGCTTAAATATCATAGAATAGTATGTGTGGGTGGAATGGCCTGGTATGGTAGCCCAGCTGACTACCATACATACCACACTTGATTTCTTACAATAAATACTACTCATCTCACCCTAGATTAAGACTACAAATATTTGAAGGTAAGTAATGAGTAAACTGTATATGCATTTTATTGCTCTGGGATGCTTAAATGTAATAGAATATTATGTGTAGGTGGGGTGGCCTGGTATTGTAGCCTGGCTGACTACCATACATACCACACTTGATTTCTTACAATAAATACTACTTGTCTCACCCTAGATTAAGACTAAATATTTTAAGGAAAGTAATGAGTGAAGTATGTGTGTATTGTACTTTTTTATTGTTTTTTGATGCCTAGTTCTATTGCTAACTTAATATATGTTAGTGTAAACTTGTTATCTAGTATTTGTATGCATTTAAGGGAAAAAAAGGGTGTTCCACTTTATGGTGATTTCCGCTTTACGGCGGTAGCCTGGAACCTGACCTGCCGTATAAGTGGGACCCTACTGTACATAGTATTTATAGGTCTCACCAATGTTTTGGATACACGGGAGTATACAATAATAATAATAATAATAATAACAATAATAATTGAAGCATGGTGCATGACCAGTGTCACTGCCCTGCTGGCAGTAGAGTGACATTTGATGAGTGTGCACTGCCTACGCTTTGTGTGTTTTCACTGTTACACATAAATGTCTGTATCTGTCTGTTAGTCTGTCTAGATCTCTGTCTGTCTAGCTCTGTCTAGCTCTCTGTCTAGCTCTCTGTCTGCCTAGCCCTCTGTCTGCCTAGCTCTCTGTTTGTCTCTTCTTATCTGTCTTTCTGTCTCTACTTGTCTCTCTATCTGTGTGGCTCTCTCTCTGTCTCAAAGAGAGCCGCTCGTGAACCAAGAGGTATTACACACGATGCAGTAGTCACTGTATCATGTTTGAGTTCTGATATGCATTATTTGCCATTCATGGTTACAAGCACAGTATAGCACTTTGTCTGGATTTTTTTGGGGGCTATCCTAGGTAATTTACACTATGTATAATTGTATTTATGTGTACCTGTGAGACAGAGACAGACAGCTGGCCAGCCAGCCAGCCAACTGGCCCTCCAGCCAGCCAGCCAACTGATCAGCCAGCCAGCCAGCTGACCAGCCAGCCAGCCAGCCGACTAGCCAGCCAGCCAGCTGACCAGCCAGCCAGCCAGCTGACCAGCCAGCCAGCCAGTCTCAATTCGCCAGACAGCGAGGGAGAGTGATGTATTTCTTACCACTTGGCTTGGTGACAAAGGTGTACTGAATTACCACTCCCACAATGCAATGCGGGTGCTTAGATTTTTTCCTACTGCGCACACTTACCACTCAGACCCGTTCTATCACATGTAGGCCTACCAGCTCTCTCCCACTCAATTTGAAGGCACTAGAATTTACGCCTACAGTAGGGCCCCGGTTTCCGGCGTTTTGCCTTATGCCATTCCGTTAATATGGCGATCTCAAATTATGACCAAAACTTTCTATATAGCAAGCGGTCTTTCAAATACGGCATGTGCCACCCAGTTTGTTTACATTCTCCATGAGCACATCTCTCTATTATGTAATAATAATCATTCTTGGGCACATTAAATGTCTAATTTTATGTCAATACAGACATTTTCACTAATCCATCTATGATATTTTCTTCAAAATTATATAAGAAACACATTACATAGCATATAACATGCTGTTTATATGCTATGAAGGTGTGGTTGCTGGGTGGAGGTAAAACATTACACTAATAATAATCACTCTTGGGCATATTAAATGACTTATTTTACGTCAATATAGACAGTTTCATTAATCCATCTATGATATTTTCTTCAAAATTATAGAAGAAACATGTTACATAGCATATAAACATTTTATGTTTATGTACTATGGAGGTGTGGTAGCCAGGCGTAGGGAAAACATTATGTCACTCCCCTTAATACACAACACTTTTATTTACAATTCTCGGCATGAATTATTCATTACTTCTCCCTATGTTTATGATGGCATCTAAAGGTAGTTGTTAGAAATGATTAAACTCAGCAAACATGGTATGTTGATGGTAATAATATGGCTCTGGGCCACATTAAATATCATGTAGCTATGTAAGTAGGTATAGGTGGACTACATATCTACATTATTATTGTAACTGATAATTATACGTAAGTGTACCTGTACCTAAGCATGCCTTCACTCAGGGCGTCACTCAGTTTGGAAACAAAGCTGCAAATGATCCAATTAACATAACGCTAAATGGATCATCAGTCACAAGACTCACAGAGGGAAAATTTCTAGGTATCCACCTTGACAGTAACCTTAAGTTCCGGACACACATACAACAAATCACCAAGAAAATCTCCAAGACTGTAGGCACACTATCAAAGATAAGGTACTACATTCCACAATCAGCTCTCCTCGCACTGTACCATTCACTCATATACCCTTATCTTACACATGGAATTTGTGCATGGGGATCAACAACATCCTATCACCTAAAACCCCTAATAACCCAGCAAAAGGCAGCAGTAAGAATGATAACAAATTCCCACTCCTGCCAGTATACTCCACCAATTTTCAAAAGTCTGAATCTGCTTACCATTAAGAACATCCATACTTATTCATGAGCCTACTACATACACAGAACAATACACGCAAATATAAACCCCCCCACTCAAACTTTTCCTCACCAACCAAAACAGGACACATGACCACAACACAAGACACAGATCTCTATTTGATATACCTCGTGTCCATATCACACTGTGTAAAAACTCTATGCACATAAAGGGCCCCAAAATATGGAATTCATTACCAGAAGATATTAAAGAAACCCAGTCTGAAAATCAATTTAAGACTCTTCTCAAAAGCCACTTAATCACCCTAGACTAAATGCTAAATACTCACTATACATTTACTCACCTATGTACTCCCACATCATAGCTGAAACAATCATATTGAACCTTTTACCCATTGTTGACAGGAATATAATTGAATCATTGTTTCTCACAAAACCATTTTAGAATATAAATACGTATATCTTTGTATTATACAGTGGAACCTCGCCTAATGAACGCATCGCATAACATTAAATCTGCCTAGTGATACATTTTAATGCAAAAGTTTTGCCTCGACTAGCGCTAAAAAACTCGCTCAACGCGGTTCGTTCGAGATGCGTCCACGTGTGGCCTGAGCCCGCCTCACTTGTTCCTTGGGTGCCAATGTTTACAAGCCAGCCACCACGGTCGCTTCCAAGCATACAATCAGAACATTTCATATTATCACAGCCGTTTTAGTGATTGCACCTGCAAAATAAGTCACCATGGGCCCCAAGAAAGCTTCTAGTGCCAACCCTACAGCAAAAAGAGTGAGAATTACTATGGATATGAAGAAAGAGATCATTGCTAAGTATGAAAGTGGAATGCGTGTCTCCGAGCTGGCCAGGTTGTATAGTAAACCCCAATCAACCATCGCTACTATTGTGGCCAAGAAAATGGCAATCAAGGAAGCTGTTCTTGCCAAAGGTGCAACTTTGTTTTCGAAACAGAGATCGCAAGTGATAGAAGATGTTGAGAGACTGTTATTGGTGTGGATAAACGAAAAACAGATAGCAGGAGATAGCATCTCTCAAGCGATCCTATGTGAAAAGGCTAGGAAGTTGCATGATGATTTAATTAAAAAAATGCCTGCAACTAGTGATGATGTGAGTGAATTTAAGGCCAGCAAAGGTTGGTTTGAGAGATTTAAGAATTGCAGTGGTATACATAGTGTGATAAGGCATGGTGAGGCTGCCAGTTCAGACCACAAAGCGGCTGAAAAATATGTGCAGGAATTCAAGGAGTACATAGAGGCTGAAGGACTGAAACCTGAACAAGTGTTTAATTGTGACGAAACAGGCATGTTTTGGAAGAAAATGCCAAATAGGACGTACATTACTCAGGAGGAAAAGGCACTCCCAGGACATTTATTATTATTATTTTTTTTTTATTATCACACTGGCCGATTCCCACCAAGGCAGGGTGGCCCGAAAAAGAAAAACTTTCACCATCATTCACTCCATCACTATCTTGCCAGAAGGATGCTTTACACTACAGTTTTTAAACTGCAACATTAACACCTCTCCTTCTGAGTGCAGGCACTGTACTTCCCATCTCCAGGACTCAAGTCCAGCCTGCCGGTTTCCCTGAACCCCTTCATAAATGTTACTTTGCTCACACTCCAACAGCACGTCAAGCATTAAAAACCATTTGTCTCCATTCACTCCTATCAAACACGCTCACGCATGCCTGCTGGAAGTCCAAGCCCCTCGCACACAAAACCTCCTTTACCCCCTCCCTCCAACCTTTCCTAGGCCGACCCCTACCCTGCCTTCCTTCCACTACAGATTGATACACTCTTGAAGTCATTCTGTTTCGCTCCATTCTCTCTACATGTCCGAACCACCTCAACAACCCTTCCTCAGCCCTCTGGACAACAGTTTTGGTAATCCAGCACCACCTCCAGGACATAAGCCTATGAAAGACAGGCTTACTCTGTTGATATGTGCCAATGCTAGTGGTGATTGCAAAGTGAAGCCTTTATTGGTGTATCACTCTGAAACTCCCAGAGTGTTCAGGAAAAGCAATGTCCTCAAGGCTAATTTGTGTGTGCTGTGGAGGGCAAACAGTAAGGCATGGGTCACTAGGGACTTTTTCTATGACTGGTTACACCATGCATTTGCCCCCACTGTGAAAAATTACCTAAGTGAAAAGAAATTAGACCTCAAGTGCCTCCTGGTATTAGACAATGCTCCTGGTCATCCTTAAGACGTGGCAGAGTGACTTTCTGCGGAAATGAGGTTTATTAAGGTCAAGTTTTTGCCTCCTAATACCACTCCTCTCCTGCAGCCCATGGACCAGCAGGTCATTTCCAACTTCAAGAAACTGTACACAAAAGCTATGTTTGAAAGGTGCTTTGTAGTGACCTCAGAAACTCAATTGACTCTAAGAGAGTTTTGGAAAGATCACTTTAGCATCCTCAATTGTGTAAACCTTATAGGTAAGGCTTGGGAGGAAGTGACTAAGAGGACCTTGACCTCTGCTTGGAAGAAACTGTGGCCAGAATGTGTAGACAAGAGGGATTTTGAAGGGTTTGAGGCTAACCCTGGCAATCCTATGCCAGTTGAGGAATCCATTGTGGCATTGGGGAAGTCCTTGAGATTGGAGGATAGTTGGGAGGATGTGGAAGAGTTGGTGGATGAGGACAATGAAGACCTAACCACTGATGAGCTGCTAGATCATCTTCAACAGCAAGAGGCCACACCTGAGGAAACTGCTTCGGAGGAGGGGATAGAGAAATTGAGGAAGTTGCCTACTTCAAAGATTAAGGAAATGTGTGCAATGTGGCTTAAAGTGCAAACCTTTTTTGATGAAAATCACCCTCACACAGCTATTGCAAGCCGTGTTGGCAACCTGTACACTGACAATGTTGTGAAACACTTTAGGAATGTCATAAAGGAACAGGAGGTACAGGCCTCTAGGGACAGACATGTTGTGCGACAGAGGTCCAGTGACTCTCAAGCTGGTCCTAGTGGCATTAAAAGAAGAAGGGAAGTAACCCCGGAAAAGGACTTGCCACCTCAAGTCCTAATGGAAGGGGATTCCCCTTCTAAACACTAACACCATCAACACTCTCCCCTCCTCCCATCCCATCAAT
This sequence comes from Cherax quadricarinatus, assembly GCF_026875155.1. NCBI lineage: Eukaryota > Metazoa > Arthropoda > Malacostraca > Decapoda > Parastacidae > Cherax > Cherax quadricarinatus. The sequence continues at coordinate 82,056,445 of NC_069401.1, read as the reverse complement.
CATCACCAGATCTTCAATAAAGGTAAGTGTCATGTAACTGTGCATGTCTTCTTCAGTTTGTGTGTATTAAAATTAATATTTCATGTGGTAAAAATTTTTCTTTTGTTCATACTTTGGGGTGTAAGGAACGGATTCATTTGATTGCCATTATTTCTTATGGAGAAAATTAATTTGCCTAACGATAATTTCGCCTAACATTGAGCTCTCAGGAACGGATTAATAGCGTTAGGCGAGGGTCCACTGTACAAATTTTGATTCATTTATAATTAATATTCTACTGTACAACTATGAAATAATTACTTTCCTACTGTACAACCATGATATACTATTTCTTAGTATTAAGTAAAATGTAAGCCAATAATGTTAAGTTGGCCCATAATGCCAAGGAATAATAGAGGCTTTCTTTGGATAGCATCCCACTATTGTATATACACAATCTCAATGTACTGTTTGCAAAGATATTAAATAAATAAAAAAATAAATAAAAAATTTCTTATAAAAATGGTGTTACATGAGAATGAGTGTGTTTCTCTTTATTTATTCTGCTTTATCAACATGGAGACAACTTGTACACAATGTAAAGTGACAAAAACCAGACGCATTTGTCTGGTTTGTTTACATTACCTGTGGGTGAGGTGGGGAGGACTGCCCTGGCTGGATACCATACTTCCCAAACCTGACTTCCTACAGATAAAGCTCACCTCTCACCCTACATTAAGACTACAAATATTTTAAGGTAATTAATGAATGTCCTGTGCAGTGGAGAGCTCAACGTTAGGCGAAATTATCGTTAGGTGAATTAATTTTCCCCATAAGAAATAATGGAAATCAAATTAATCCATTCCTGACACCCCAAAGTATGAAAAAAAAAAATTTACCATATGAAATATACATTTTCCTACACAAACAGAAGAAGACAAGCACAATTACTACCGTACTAAATAAAGAATACATGACACTTACCTCTATTGAAGATTTGGTGATGACTGATGGGATGGGAGGAGAGGAGATGGTGAAAGTTGTCATTGTTTGGAAGGGGAATCCCCCTCCATGAGGACTTGAGGTAGCAAGTCGTTTTCCGGGGTTACTTCCCTTCTTCTGTTAATGCCACTAGGACCAGCTTGAGAGTTACTGAACCTCTGTCACACAACAAATCTGTCCATAGAGCTCTGTACCTCACGTTCCTTTAAATTTTCCTAAAATGGGCCACAACATTGTCATTGTAACAGTCACCAGCACAGCTTGCAATAGCTGTGTTAGGATGATATTCATCCATAAAAGTTTGCACTTCAAGCCACTTTTCACACATTTCCTTAATCTTTCAAGAAGGCAACTTCTTCAATTTCTCTCTCCCCTCCTCTGAAGCACTTTCCTCAGGTCTGGCCTCTTGCTGTTGCAGATGCTCTTGCAGCTCATCAGTGGTTAGTTCTTCATCGACCTCCTCCACCAACTCTTCCACATCTTCCTCACTAACCTCCAACCCCAAGGACTTCCCAATGCCACAATAGATTCCACAACTGGCATAGGCTCCTGAGGGTTAGCACCAAACCCTTCAAAATCCCTCTCTCCTACACATTCTGGCCACAATTTCCTCCAAGCAGAGTTCAAGGTCCTCTTAGTTACTCCCTCCCAAGCCTTACCTATAAGGTTTACACAACTGAGGATACTAAAGTGATCTTTCCAAAACTCTCTCAGAGTCAATCAAGTGTCTGAGGTCATTTCAAAGAACTTTTGAAACAGCTTTTGTGTAGAGTCTTTTGAAGTTTGAAATGACCTGCTGGTCCATGGGCTTGAGGAGAGGAGTGGTATTAGGAGGCAAAAATTTGACCTTGATGAAACTCATGTCCCCAGAAATTCGCTCTGCCAAGTCTGAAGGATGACCAGGAGCACTGCCTAATGCCAGGAGGCACTTAAGGCCCAATTTCTTTTCCAGGAGGTAATTTTTCACAGTGGGGGCAAACACATGGTGAAACCAGTCATTGAAAAAGTCCCTAGTGACCCATGCCTTACTGTTTGCCCTCCATATCACACACAAATTAGCTTTGAGGACACTGTTTTTCCTGAACACTCTGGGAGTTTCAGAGTGATACACCAATCACTACTAGCATTACCACACAACAAAAGAGTAACAAGAGAGCAAATGAGAGAGTGGGTGAGATGTTATCAACAAATTTTGTTGAAAATAAGAAAAAGTTTTGGAGTGAGATTAACAAGTTAAGAAAGCCTAGAGAACAAATGGATTTGTCAGTTAAAAATAGGAGAGGAGAGTTATTAAATGGAGAGTTAGAGGTATTGGGAAGATGGGGGGAATATTTTGAGGAATTGTTAAATGTTGATGAAGATAGGGAAGCTGTGATTTCGTGTATAGGGCAAGGAGGAATAACATTTTGTAGGAGTGAGGAAGAGCCAGTTGTGAGTGTGGGGGAAGTTCGTGAGGCAGTAGGAAAAATGAAAGGGGGTAAGGCAGCCGGGATTGATGGGATAAAGATAGAAATGTTAAAAGCAGGTGGGGATATAGTTTTGGAGTGGTTGGTTGCAATTATTTAATAAATGTATAGAAGAGGGTAAGGTACCTAGGGATTGGCAGAGAGCATGCATAGTTCCTTTGTATAAAGGCAAAGGGGATAAAAGAGAGTGCAAAAATTATAGGGGGATAAGTCTGCTGAGTATACCTGGTAAAGTGTATGGTAGAGTTATTATTGAAAGAATTAAGAGTAAGACGGAGAATAGGATAGCAGATGAACAAGGAGGGTTTAGGAAAGGTAGGGGGTGTGTGGACCAGGTGTTTACAGTGAAACATAAGTGAACAGTATTTAGATAAGGCTAAAGAGGTCTTTGTGGCATTTATGGATTTGGAAAGGGTAAAGGGCAGGGTGGATAGGGAGGCAATGTGGCAGATGTTGCAAGTGTATGGTGTAGGAGGTAGGTTACTGAAAGCAGTGAAGAGTTTTTACGAGGATAGTGAGGCTCAAGTTAGAGTATGTAGGAAAAAGGGAAATTATTTCCCAGTAAAAGTAGGCCTTAGACAAGGATGTGGGGATGTCACCGTGGTTGTTTAATATATTTATAGATGGGGTTGTAAGAGAAGTAATGCGAGGGTCTTGACAAGAGGCGTGGAGTTAAAAGATAAAGAATCACACACAAAGTGGGAGTTGTCACAGCTGCTCTTTGCTGATGACACTGTGCTCTTGGGAGATTCTGAAGAGAAGTTGCAGAGATTGGTGGATGAATTTGGTAGGGTGTGCAAAAGAAGAAAATTAATGGTGAATACAGGAAAGAGTAAGGTTATGAGGATAACAAAAAGATTAGGTGATGAAAGATTGAAAATCAGATTGGAGGGAGAGAGTATGGAGGAGGTGAATGTATTCAGATATTTGGGAGTGGACGTGTCAGCGGGTGGGTCTATGAAAGATGAGATGAATCATAGAATTGATGAGGGAAAAAGAGTGAGTGGTGCACTTAGGAGTCTGTGGAGACAAAGAACTTTGTCCTTGGAGGCAAAGAGGGAATGTATGAGGTATAGTTTTACCAACGCTTCCTTATATGGTGTGAGCATGGGTGATGAATGTTGCAGCGAGGAGAAGGCTGGAGGCTGTGGAGATGTCATGACTGAGAGGCAATGTGTGGTGTGAATATATGCAGAGAAATTCGTAGTATGGGAAGTTGGAGGAGGTGCATGGATTACCAAAACTGTTGTTCAGAGGGGCTGAGGAAGGAGTTGTTCGAGGTGGTTGGACATGTAGAGAGATGGACGAAACAGATGACTTCAAGAGTGTATCAGTCTGTAGTGGCAGGAAGGCGGGGTAGGGTCGGCCGATGGGAAGGTTGGAGAGAGGGGATTAAGGTGGGTTTTGTCGTGCGAGGGGCTTGGACTCCAGCAGGTTTGCATGAGCGTGTTTGATAGGAGTGCTCATGGAGGACAAAATGGTTTTTTAGATACTTGACGTGGTGTTGGAGTGTGAGCAAAGTAACATTTATGAAGGAGTTCAGGGAACGGCAGGCCGGTCTGAGTCCTGGAGATGGGAAAGATACAAGTGCCTGCATATGAAGGTGGGGTGTTTTATGTTGCAGTTTAAAACTGTAGTGTAAAGCACCTTCTGGCTAGACGTGATGGAGTGAATGGATGTGAAAGTTTTTTCTTTTGGGCAACCCTGCCTTAGTGGGAATCGAGCAGTGTTATAATATAAAAAATAAAAGAGAGTAATCCTGTTTTTCAGAGGCTTATGTTGGGAGTGCCTTTCCTCCTGAGTTATGTAGTCTGTTTGGTATTTTCTTCCAATAACAGGCCTGTTTTGTCACAATTAAACACTTGTTGGAGTTTATTCTTCAGCCTCTATGTACTGACTTGATGAATTCTGCACATTTTTTCAGCGCTGTTTGGTACGAACTGGTTGCCTCCACCATGCCTTATCAAACTATGTATGCACTTCGATTCTTAAATCTCTGAAACAAACCTTGGATGGCCTTAAATTTATCACATCACACTAGCTCAGGCATGTTTTTTAATTAATGTAATGCAACTTCTAGACTTTGAACATGATGATTGCTTGAGAGATGCTCTAGTCTCCTGCTAGTCTGTTTTTCGTTTATCCACACAATAAAGTCTCTCAACATCTTCGAGTACTTGCAATCTCTGTTTCAAAAACAAACTTGCACCTTTTGTAAGAACAGCTTCCTTGATTGCTGTTTTGTTGGCTAAGATAGTAGCGATGGTTGATTGGGGTTTGGTATACAACCTGTCCATCTCGGAGGACACGTACCACACTTTTGTACATTTGCAATTATCTCTTCTTTCTTAATTTCCATACTAATTCTCTTCCTTTTTACCACAGGGATAACACTTAGAAGCTTTCTTGGGGCCCATGGTGACTTATTTTGCATTTACAAGTTCTAAAAACACTGGAATAATGTGAAATGCACTGAATGTATGTGTAGATGCAACCGCACTGGCTGACTTATAAACACTGGCACCCACAGGGCAGCTGAGGCACGGCTCAGGCAGGCAGTGGTTGGGACCGCGTCTGGACGAATCACGTTAGGCGAGTGTTTTTATTGTTACGTGGGCCAAAATTTTTATGTTCAAACGCTTCATTGGGCGGATATAACATTATGCAATGCATTCGTTAGGCAAGGGTCCATTGTATATGTATTTTATCACTCTGGGCTCTTAAGTATATTACGTGCGGGTAGGGTGGGCTGACCTGGCTGGCTACCATACCTCCTAGACCTGACTTCCTACAAATTAAACTCACCTGTCACCCTACATTAAGACTACAAATATTTTAAGGTAAGTAATGGGTGTACTGTGTGTGTATTTTACTTTTTACTGTTTTTAATGCCTAGTTCTATTGGTAAGTTTGGGATGCCAGGTGTAAATGATAATGGGAGCCCTTTGATTGAACTTTGTATAGAAAGGGGTTTAGTTATAGGTAATACATATTATAAGAAAAAGAGGATAAATAAGTTAACAGATATGATGTAGGGGCGAAAGTGAAGTAGTTTGTTGGATTATGTACGGGTAGATTAAAAACACTGTCGAGTAGACTAGGATGTAATGTTTTATAGAGGAGCCACAGATATATCACATCACTTTTTTTAGTTGTAGCTACACTGAGGGAGTAAAAGGTAGATGGGATACAAGGAAATAAGAAGCATCAGGAAGAGAGAGGTGAAGGTTTATATACTAATAGAGGAGGCATTTTAGGGTAGATAAAAACAGCTTATTGGTGGCAGGATAGATGGACTAATGAGAGCATAGGCAATGGGGTCGATGAGTATGGGGTAGGTTTTAAAAATGTAGTGTTAGAGTGTTATTCAGGCAAAGGTTGTGGTTTACGGGAAAGTGGGTGCAGGAGGGAAGAGGAGCGATTGGTGGGAATGATTGATGTTGTTAAAGAGGAGTAGTAAGGCGAGAAAAAGTTAGCATATGAGACAGTTTTTACAAGTAGAAGTGATGAAGGAGGGGAAGAGTATATGGAGGGAAAAGAGAGGGAAAAGAGAGTGATGTTAGGCATGGTAAAAAGACAGCAATGTGAGAGATGGGTGAGATGTTATCAACAAATTTTGTTCGATATAAAAAAAAGTTTGGAGTGTGATTAAACAAGTTTAAGGAAGCCTAGAGAACAAATGTTTTGTCAGTTAAACATAGGAGAGGAGAGTTATTAAATGGAGAGGTTAGAGGTATTGGGAAGATGGAAGGAATATGTTGTGGAATCGTTAAATGTTGATGATGATAGGGAAGCTGTGATTTTCGTGTATAGGGCAAGAGGTATAACATCAGGTAGGAGTGAGGAAGAGTCCCAGTTGTGAATGTGGGGGAAGTTCCGTGAGGATGTTGTAGGAAAATGAAAGGGGGTAAGGCAGCCGGGATTGATGGATAAAGATAGATATGTTAAAAGAGGTGGGGATATAGTTTTGGAGTGGTTGGTGCTACTATTTATATAAATGTAATGGAAGAGTGGAAAAGGTACATAGGATTGGCAGAGAGCATGCCATAGTTCTTGTTATAAAGCAAAGGGGAACAAAAGATCGAGTGCAAAATTATAGGGGATAAGGTCTGTTGAATATACCGGTCAGTTGCTAATGGTAGGAGTTATTATTGAAAAGTATTAAGAGTTGATGGAGAATAGGATAGCATGAATGAACAAGGAGGCTTTAGGAAAGGTAGGAGGGTGTGTGACCAGTGTATACAGTGTGAAACAGTTAAGGTTGAACAGTATTCTAGATAAGGCATATAAAGAGGTTTTGTGGCATTTATGTTAGATTTGGAAAAAAGGTGTATTTGACTGGGTGGTAGGGGGGGCAATGTGGCAGATGTGTTGCAGGTGTTATGGTTGTAGGAGGTAGGTTACTGAAAGCAGTGAGAGTTTTTACGAGGATAGTGAGGCTCAAGTTAGAGTATGTGGGTAGAAGAGGAGTTTATCCCAGTAAAAGTAGGCCTTAAGGACAAGGATGTGTGATTGTCACGGTGGTTTTTTTTCTTTTTTTTATCAACTGGCCAATTCCCACCAAGGCAGGGTGGCGAAAAGAAAACTTTTTTTGTTTACACATCATTCACTTCCATCACTGTCTTGCCAGAAGGGTGATTTACACTACAGTTTTTAACTGCACATTAACAACCCGTGGTTGTTTTATATATTTATAGATTGGGTTTTAGGGAATGTAAATGCGAGGGGTCTGGCAAGAGGCGTGGAGCTAAAGAATAATAATCCACACATAAGTGGGAGTTGTCACAGTTGCTCTTTGTGATGACACTGTGCTCTTGGGAAGATTCTGAAGGAGGAAGTTGCAGAGGTTGGTGGATGGAATTTGGTAGTGTATGCATAAAGAAGAAAATTAAAAGTGAATACAGAAAGAGTTAAGGTTATGAGGATAAACACAAGATTAGGTGATGAAAGATTGGAGATCAGATTGGTGGTGAGAGAGTATGGAGGAGGTAATGTGTTCATATATTTGGGAAGTGGACGGTCAGCGGATGGGTCTTTGAAAGATGATGTGATTCATTTAGAATTGATGGAGGGGAAAAGGAGTGAGGGTGCATTAGGTGTTGTGGAGACAACAGAAACTTTGGCCTTGGAGGCAAAGAGGGAATGTATGAGAGTCTAGTTTTACCAAACGCTCCCTTATATGGTTGTAGCTTGGGTGATGAATGTTGCAGAGCGGTGAAGTTGGAGGCAGTGTGATGTCATTGTCTGTGGGCAAGTGTGGTGTGAATATAATGCAGAGAAAATTCGTTGGTTTGGGGAAGATAGGAGGAGGGGTGGGTTTACCAAAACTGTTGTCTCGTGGGCTTACGGAAGGGTTGTTGAGGTGGTTCAGACATGTGTAAAGAGCATGGAGTAAAACAGAATGACTCTTCCTATCTTGGAGTTGAAGTATTTCTAGTACTGTAGTGGAAGGAAGGCTGGAGTACTGAGGAAGGGGTAGGCCTAGGAAAGGTTGGAGGGGAGGGGGTAAAAGGAGGTTGTGTGCAGGGGCTTGTCTTCCAGGCCTGATGTGAGGTGTTTGATAGGAGTGTAGATTGCAGAACAATTGGTTTTTAATACTTGACTTGCTGTTGGAGTGTGAGCAAAGTAACATTTATGAAGGGATTCAGGGAAACCGGCAAGACGGACTTGAGTCCTGGAGATGGGAAGTACAGTCCCTGCACTGTGAAGGAGGGGTGTCAATGTTGCAGTTTAAAAACTATACTGTAAAGCACCCTTCTGGCAAGACAGTGATGGAGTGAATGATGGTGAAAGTTTTTCTTTTTCGGGCCACCCTGCCTTGGTGGGAATCGGGCAGTCTGTTAATAATAAATTCTATTGCTAACGTAATATATGTTAGTGTAAACTTGCTACGTGGTATTTATATGCATTTGTAAGTGAAAAAAATGGCATTTTGCTTTCTGGCGATGTCTGCTTTCCGGCAGTAGCCTGGAACCTAACCTGCCGTATAAGTGGGGCCCTACTGTACAGGTACGTGACCGTCCCTGGCTGCAATGACGTACTTGTACGTGACCGACCCTCAAAAGGTTAAGAACCAAAGCAGTATTCCTACTTTCATAATGCTCACAACAACCATCTCATGTACAACACTCCCACTCTCTTAATACCCACAGAAATTCTTTTCTCACATTTTTCTTTATACACTCAATACCTTTATCTATGATGCCTATTTTCCTCTGGGTTCTTTTCTTATTGTAAGGTATAGAGTACTTTCAAGGCATACACAGCTTTAAATATTTGCTAATTCACATATATTTCCCTGAACTGTAGCAATGTTTCTCACTTACACTCTTCTTGGCCTTTATAATGCATTATCTTACTTGTGGGAACACACTTCTTATATACACTCTCCACTGTAAGAACACACTTCTTACATACAAAAAGAACAGGAGAATACAAATGCACATGATACAGAAATAAAGCAAAAAGCAAATCAGTTTCCCCATACACCAGAGCCACATATAATGTCCCACATTTCAGTCAGTACTGAAGAGACTGGAAATATGTATGCCAATTGCCACATTATGAGATGGTACAGTACCAAAGGAAGTAATAAAAACATGCTAAACCCAAGAATGCCAAATGAAAAATTCTTCATTTCTCTGCTAACATTCAGGGTTAGAAAATTAAATAAAAATAAAATAAATAATATAACTGGACTCTTCACAGAAGCAAATGTTTTGTTTGGAGCCTTAACAGAAACATACTGGAGCATAAACTTGAGAAACAGGCAGGAATTACTGGTACCATACTCTGGTAGATCAAGGAGTACCCTAGGAAAAAAGTAAAGAGAAACTGACAGGAAAGCAACGAGTGTACCAAATGGATTGGTATTAGGACAAGTGCTGTTTCTAGTTTATGTGAATGACATACCAGATGGGAATGACATACCAGATGGAACTGAGTCAGATGCATGTAAACCTAATGAGGAAAATGCAAATAGATGAGGAGTGGGAAAGGCTACAAAAGGATCTGGACAAACTGCAGGGTTCATCACATAAGTGGTTGCCTGAATTCAACTGCAGCAAATACAAAGATTTTTATTTAAAAAATGAAAATTGGTGGAAGGAGCCAGAAAAACTGCGACAAAGGAGTTAAGGACTCAGGGAACAAAAGCTGCAGACCTCATAGAAGTAAGCACAGTGCCTACCATATCACCTGAGGCTCACATCAACCAAATAACCTCTGCTATCAATACTCGCCTGACAAAACCAGAATGGCCTTCAGGAAACTCAACAAAGAGTCATTCCAAGTGCATGGCTCTTGAGAAGTCTGCCTCAGCCTGTGACCTTGAGCGATGCACTGCATCACAATGCCTGAGGACTTTCGGCCATATTGACTATGTGAAGAAAGGCGAATGTGCGTGCTCAGTTACCCCTGCTGTTCTCCTGTATCCCCAACTCTCCTCCTTTAAACTCAGCCGTTCGCCTCTATCAACGACGTGCAGTGTAGAGGTGTATTTTGCTGCCCCGCTGGTACTCGACTCTCTGAGTTCCGCAAGTGCTGCAGATTTGTTGTAAATTTGCATGAGTGGATACGCTGAGCTTAGGACATTGTGCTCCATCTGTACCTACGTAGCTTAAATTGAGTGAGGATGTCTGGCCTGCTGGGTGACCTTGAAAATGGCACTATAAGACTACATGCCACTTACTCCCATACTGCGTGTGTCCAGTTGAGCGTGAATGTCCGTCTGACTTTCTATTCACCGGTATCCCTTAGCTCATCGATTACCCTACATATGCGGATACGGGCGAGTTTAAACGATCAGGCTAAACAGCATTCCAAGCCGCTTGCCAAGGTCAAGTTACACTGCAGTTACATCTCTTCTGAATCCCAGAATGCCTTTGTGAAGTTCTACAGTGTTTCGGCCGTACTTCGGTGTTGTTAGAACTCTTGGCTGTGGAGTTGTGACATACCTAGTGAAAACACTGAATTAGTTTCCGTTTTGAAAGGCTAGTACCTGGTAACTCCTTCGGTGACGGCTTTTTAACTGTAACCGAGGCCAGAGGTTCATCTATAAACAGATTATGTTGTGCTGATTTAATTTGTTTATTCCCACAGAGTGATAATTTGGTCTGTTTTCTAGACACGTTGTGCTTAGCTGTGTTTAAAGGGCTGCGGGTTTGGAGTAATTTACGAGTAGTGCCATATTGGTAACTCTCGAGACGACGTGGCCCCGTGATATGAACTTGAAAATCGCACTGCGACCCGCGGCCAATACAACCCATATTGCCTGTGTTAAGCGAGGTGACTATCCCTTCCTTGTCCCTTCTATTCTCCGGTATATATCTTTAGCCCATCGACAGTGTGAAACTCCTGCTCAGCTATGAGTATAGTGATGGTGTTGACATAGATGATGGGTTGAAGTGCAGATTTGAAACATATTTAGTAAACAGGCTAGGAAAAAAGACGAGGCTTCCAGAGAATAGTTGCTGAAACAATACAGTGGGGCGCACACCCTCCAAAAAGCTGTAAGTTAGATTTCCCTGACAACATGATCAAGAGGACCAAGTTTAACTGGTTTTTCGATGCTAGTGTAGAACAATCATGAGAAAAGATCAAGTTTGTCCACGATGAGGATAACTATGTCTTTGTGCCTAATGAATTCAGCATTTATAGACAAACTTCTCACTTGCGAATATGCCAACATCAAACTCCGAGCAGCCCCACCAAGGGCACTAAAGTGCTTATTGTCATCTACAACGTCAACAAGCACTTGAAATTTCCCCAATATCTGGCGTCAGAGCAAGTTGCAAGCCCTCGTCGACTTTCCAACGGTCTGATATTAGCTGAGTGGATGGCCAGGGGACTCTGCCATGCTATATTCACTCCCGCGCAGCCCTCAACAGACGCTATTACATTGCATTGTACAGACTCCTCAACGTCGATGTTTAAGTGTCAACGTCTGGGGCCACATTTCCAGGAATGCCCATCTAAGTCACACTGGTGTGCAGTGTGTGCCATGCTCATCCTTCTGAACGGTGTTGTATGATCAAACGCAACAGACGTTGGCCTAAACAAGTATTTAATGTAAGACCTCAGGAGTCACAGCAGCTCATGCTGCTGCAGTGTGAGGGCTGATGCATCGCAGCAACCGCACTTCACCTGTCCCCTCATAATGACCCCCAGGACTACCAGGTACCTGGGTCTGAATACTGGCTCTTCCTGCCCTCAGACAATGGGGTGAGACCCTCACCTGGGGAGCACGTCAACAGACTCTCCATCACGTCGGCTGTCAATACAGCCTAGCTGAGTCAGCTGACGTCAGCCAAGAGCTCAGCTGACGGGATTCACGTCTCAGATGTTCCAAAGTCTTGCTCTGTGGTATACAACCTGATGTCGGCATAAAGTACTGGAAACACAACAATTTCTCCCGAAACCAACACTTGAACAACACAAGGAAAGATGTGTTAGAGTGTACCACTAAAGATTGTAACATTTGTGAAAGGCAAGTTAGGTTGTGAACAAGGTGGTGGTGTGTTCTTAATCACAGTAATGCGAATATAAACTGTGTTGATAACTGTGTGAGCATCATAATGAAGGTATGGTGTCAATGATGTTAGTAATAGTGATGACCGTAATATAGTGGTGGTGAAGAGTGTGATGAGGGCAATGTGTCTATAAATGTTAGTAATAGTGATGAGCGTAATATAAGTGGTGGTGAGAGTGTGTGTTGAGCGGGTGGTGTCTATAATGTACGTTTATAGTAAAAGTTGATGAGCGTAATATAAAGTGGTGGTGAAGAGTGTGATGAGAGCGGTGTGTCTATAATGTTGTAATAGTGATGAGCGTAATTAAGGTGGGTGGTGACAGTGTGTGATGAGAGCGGTGGTTGTCTATAATGTTAGTAATAGTAATGAGGCGTAAATATAAGTGGTGGTGATGAGTGTGATGTGAGTGGTGGTGTCTATAATGTTAGTAATTGTGATGAGCGTTATATAAGTGGTGTGAAGAGTGCATTGTGATGAGAGCGTGTGGTGTCTATATATGTTAGTAAGAGTGATCAGAGCGTAATATAAGGTGGTGGGCAGAGTGTGAGGAGGTTAGTCACTAGATCTTTAATGTTGGAATACAGTACTGCTTGATAAATGTATTGGAACACAATGTTGGTAGAGGCGCTGGTGGATGACTGTTGTAGTGTTGCGTGTAATGTTAGTGGAGGATGGGAATGTGAGTGGTGGTGGTGTCACCTATCATACATTCACACATAAACAGTGTCGATGCTCTGGGTTTACAAAGACTCCCAGAGGCCTAACAACTGGAAGTGCACTTACAAAACTCATGGACATGGGTGGCACTGTTGACATTGTAAGGTCTGCTATTTTATGAACAATTTTTCATATGCTGAGAAACTCGAGATGATCCAGGATACCTATAATGGATCAAAAACTCGCATTTATACTTTCTATAGTAAAGCTGGAATATTGCATTCACTTAGAAAAAGACTTCATGACCTTCATCATAAAGTAAACACCGAAACCATTGTATGTTGTGTGTTACAAGAGGCAGAGTCCCTGAAAAAATCCCAAACCCCCTAAATGACCATCATTTGTTGATTAACCTCAAATCTACTAACTCTTGTCTGTTTCTATATATTAAAAGAATCGATTCCCCACAACTGCTTGCACACAATGAAAAACAGAGGGGTACAATATCACGGTGTTAGGATTTATATTGGGAACTCTGCTCTCAACATATTTAACTTGTAGGCTGCCTGCTGATAATTTAATTACTTGGAGCTCCCCAAACTTGTGCTCATTCTGAGCTCACTCTTATTATTGGGCGATTACTATGCGGAGGTCCACAAAGCATGGGAAACTCACCAGTTTGGTATAATCGTAATGTAATCAACTGTTGTCACTTCTTAATCAGTCATGATAATGTCCCAAAATGTTAGGTGATCTTGAACCCAACACATATCTTTGGAGGCGTTCCTTGATCTGTGCTGGGCTCTTCAACATTACTTCTGACAGCTGTGAGTCTTCCATTGTAACAGATATAGCGTTCTGATCATTTCACTAGGCTAAACATCATAGATATTTGAAATAACTACCTTCCTGGTGCGGTTATTCAAACGGAACGTTTTAATGTTCCCCACTGATCAGCTGATGACTTTGTTGCAATGTGATGACTGTATAATTCCTATGAGTGTTCCTCTGTAGAGACCTTTAACAATGATCTTGTGAGCGTTTCAAGAACTACTTAGAGCCGCCACTTGCAACCTCCTGGTTACTCTAAACCCAAACAAACTTCCTAATAATCATACCCTCCTTCAAAAACATACTTATTACAATGATTTCTAAAACTTCGTACCTGAAACGTACTGCTCGCAGTTAGGCCTTGGCCTACAGAAAACATCGTACCCCTGAATGTGAGGCCTTCTTCCAAACTGCCCTTGCTTGCTTGCCAGAGAAGCGTTATGACAGAGGCTGCGGCAATAACATGACATGGGAAAAATTTGTCTACGGTCTTAATGCTCCCAACCCCACTTAGCGGGCTTGGAGGACATAAATAGAATTAATGGTGAACATCAAAATGGTATAACCAATACCAAAGGTTGTTAGGTAAGACAAATAGCAAACGTTACACAAACTTTATTCCGAAAGTTTCGCTAACACAGTAGGCTTCTTCAGGACGAATACAGGGAAAGTTTTCTGTATTCGACTGAAGAAGCCTACTGTGTAGGCTGAAACGTTTCGGAATAAAGTTTGTTAACTGTTGATATGTGTCTTACCTAACAACCTGTTGGTTATTGATACCATTTTGATGTTCTTCTTGTACAGACTGCAACACATGGCATCTTGGTACAGAAAACACCTTGGACAAGCTTTTCAAGTGAGAAGTTGTTGGATCTGAGAGGGACATGACATTCTCATCCTCTTCAGTGGTTACATTCTCACTATACTACTATACTCTGCACCTCTCATTTCCGACAGTATTTAAGTCTCCGCACTGTCGCTTGATCTTCAGTAGTCCTGACTATGGAACTGTGAACTTCTCAGGCCGCCGAGGGAAGGGACTGACAAACCTCAAATTCTACGACTTAACAAGGGTGATGGACTGATCTACATCGTCTTCACATCTCTACTGTTCCTGCCTACTTTCTGTATTCGACTGATAAGCCTACTGTGTAGGCGAAACGTTTCGCGAATAAAGTTGTCTAACTGTTGCCATTATGTGTCTTACCTAACAGAATTAAGGGAACAGAAACTGGGGCAGATCGCGCACCCTCATCCTTACCACAGGGGCGAATGAATGAGTTAGTCAGTGCTTGGGCTGCTACATTAGCTATGACATCTTCCGTTCCAAGAGCTAGTCTTTAGCCACTTTAGCCTTTAGCTGAATTAATTTTCCCCAAAGAAAATAATGGAAATCCAATTAATCCGTTTCAGTACAGCCAAAAATTAACAAAAAATTATTTTTTAATGATTAAATATAAATATAGATACAGAAAGCAGTGACAAATCAATCATTCAATCAATCAAAGTTTATTCTCTACAAGGATTACAATGCGGGGTTTACGGATTTTGGTTATTGTGTGGTTTATGTAATAAAATACTAATACAGAGGGGGCCACGGGACAACTAGCATGGCAAGGAATTTTCCGGCAAAAATAAATACATTATTATTATAATCAATATGAAAGAAGGCTAAGCCACAAGGACTATACCAGAAATAATACAAAGCACTAAATAAAATGGAATAAATGAACATTTGAACATCACATTTACCTTTAATTAACTTCTTGGTATATGGTGGACACGATAGGGGCTTATTTATCTATCACAATTATCAAATAGGACATTATAAACAATATTTAATAACATAGGAACATGGATATATACTCTAGAATGAATAAAATATGTCATTATGTATGAAAGTGAGTAAATGAGTTTTGTGTAATAGTATTGTTGGGTTTTTAAGGGCCACTAGGGGAAGCCGTACCATAAGTGGTGGTGGAGGCAACCAGCAGATACTCACCACCACTATAACACTTAAACAATGCATGTATATTTATATAAATAAGAAATATTACATTTTAATTTATAAATAAGAATATTTACATTTTAATTTATAAATAAGTAAGTTTATTCAGGTTTACACAAATACAGTTACGTATGTAGATTATCATACATAGCAGCATATGTGTAAAGTACCTAGGATAACCAAAAAAAGTCAGTGACTTGCGCATTTTCATTGGGGTCCTTCTATATTTACACTTATATTTACTTTTATACTTACACCTTTATATTTACACTTACCTTGGAGGAGATGTTAGTTTAATTAGTTTGATGCAGATGCTGCTGGCAGAGGTTTAGGGTGGTGGAAGATAGCAGGGCAGAGTATGTTCAGCGGCCCTACACATCCAAACAACATTGGAGAGTTACTTTCGTGTCGTTTTTCTACATCTTACTCACTTAACTTACTTGCTTACTGGCTGGCACTATAGCCTTTATAGATACCTGCTGCTTTAGTATCGTACATATTGTAGAATCACTGCAGAAAGCACATTCTCCCCTCTCCTCCTCCTCCTCCATTTTGGTACTTTGCTATGGGTTTTTTCTTGGATTTTATTGTGTTTCTTTCCTTCTTTATCACAGGGCTGGGCACTAGAAGCTTTCTTTGGGCCCACTGTGCCTTATTTAGCAGTTACAAGCCTGGTGGCTAAAGCTCCCGCTTCACACACGGAGGGCCCGGGTTCGATTCCCGGCGGGTGGAAACATTTCGACACGTTTCCTTACACCTGTTGTCCTGTTCACCTAGCAGCAAATAGATACCTGGGTGTTAGTCGACTGGTGTGGGTCGCATCCTGGGGGACAAGATTAAGGACCCCAATGGAAATAAGTTAGACAGTCCTCGATGACGCACTGACTTTCTTGGGTTATCCTGAGTGGCTAACCCTCTGGGGTTAAAAATCCGAACGAAATCTTATCTTAATACTAAATATATCGCTTGTATACAAATAACCCGCACATAGAAGAGAGGAGCTTACGACGACGTTTCGGTCCAACTTGGACCATTTACAAAGTCACACTAACCAGAAGTGGAGCCGTCTTGTTGAATCCTCTCTAATACACAACTTTCCTTGTATGAATCGTAGTCCTGGCTTCGTCTCTGTAGATGCCTTCCTCTCCCACTACATTGTAAAATGCTCCAAACTTCAGAACACCCGTGACTTAACCTGATTCCTCATTTTTTTTTCTTCTCCCTCTTCCCCTTTCCTCTTTCCTTTTTTTGTCTTTCTTCTGTCGTGTGTTTCTGTTCCTTCATTATTTATTTCATCACTTCCCCTTCCCCCCACCTCTGTGCACTTGCTCTCTCTCTGTGGGCACCTAGCTCCCTTGCAGTGCTCCCCTGTCTTTATATTTGACTGGCTGCTCCTCCTTAGTTCCCCACTACTACCACTACTACTACTACTACTACTACTACTACTGCTACTACTACTACTACTACTACTACTACTACCACCACTACCTCTTCTTGCCTATATATAGCCGTCGTGCTCCACTTCTGGTTAGTGTGACTTTGTAAATGGTCCAAGTCGGACCGAAACGTTGTCGTAAGCTCCTCTCTTCTATGTGCGGGTTATTTGTATATCGTTCCAGTCATGGTATTGTGCCTTTTTTTTGTTATATATCGCTTGTATGCATGGAATCGTCCTCCCTGGCTCGTAAACAATGGCACACTGGCTGTACACGGAGTCATGGAGCGGCCGGGCCCGCTGAGGCCACACGGACACGTTCGGGTCGAAAGCCCTTAGCCGAGTATTTTGGCGTTAGCCGAGCCAACATTTTTACACCAAAGTGAGCCATTAAGCCGATTTTGGCATTAACCAATGAAGCCTTTACCCGAGGGTCCACTGTATCTGAAAACATTCACTTCTTCCATACTCCCTCTCCCAGTGTGATACCAATTTTTCATCTAAAACGTTT
>NC_069401.1:81809206-82038526 GCF_026875155.1 Cherax quadricarinatus | reverse complement strand
ATTGGTTTGTGACACAGGATTTCCCGTCCCTGAAACCATGTTGGCTGCTGTTGACGAGATCGTTCCTTTCTAGGTGTTCCACCACTCTTCTCCTGATAATCTTCTCCATGATTTTGCATACTATACATGTCAGTGACACTGGTCTGTAGTTAATGCTTCATGTCTGTCTCCTTTTTTAAAGATTGGGACTACATTTGCTGTCTTCCATGTGTGTGTGTGTGTGTGTGTGTGTTTTGTGTGTGTGTGTGTGTGTGTGTGTGTGTGTGTGTGTGTGTGTGTGGGGGAGTATGTGTGTGTGAGTATGAGTGTGTGTGTGTGTGTGTATGAGTGTGTGTTGTGTGTGTGGTGTATGAGTGTGTGTGTGTGTGTGTGCATGTGTGTGTATGAGTTTGTGTATGTGTGTGTGTGTGTGTGTGTGTGTGTGTGGTGTGTGTGTGTGTGTGTGGTGTGTGTGTGTGTGTGTGTGTGTGTGTGTGTGTGTGTATGAATTTGTATGTGTGTGTGTGTGTGAGAGAGAGAGAGACTCAGCAATTCAACATTTGCACCAATAACCATCTACAGTTGTGACCGGGTGTGGAAGTGTGAATTGCTCATTACTCTAAAATTTGTTCATGATTGTAGCCATGTATAAACGCAAGTAACCATTCTTACAGTATTCATTATCTTTGTAACTTGTGAGTTCATTACCTTTGTACCTAGTTCAGCCATCAAAACTTTGGGGGCCCAGTCCCTGGACCCATTGTGTACCTCTGTAATCTGTAAATACCTTTGTAACTTGTCATGATTGTGACTAGACCTACCTGGAGTTCATTACCTTTGTAAATTGTGAGTTCATTACCTTTGTAAATTGTGAATTCATTACCTCTGTAACTTGCTCAGCTATCAAAACTTTGAGGCCCAGTCCCTGGACCCATTATGTACCTCTGTAATCTTTTGACTACCGCCCACAGGATGGGTTATGTGGTGCATAATAAACATATTAAACTAAAAACAAGTGCATGGTAAGAAACTGGAGACACTGGAAAAGCATGCAATGACACTTATTCAAGAGCTAATTAGTATGAACTACATGGAAAGGTTAAAGGAACTGAATCTAACAACCCTTGAGGACAGAATGACCAAGGAATACATGAAAACAATATACAAAATACACAAAAAGAATTGATAGGGCAGACAGGAAAAGGGTGTTTGAGAGGTGGGAAACATGTACTTGGGGGCTCAGACAGAAGCTAAAGACACAGTTGAGTCACAGGGAAGTCAGGAAATATTTCTTCAATCTAAAGGGGAGGTTGTGAAGTGGAATGACCACAATGAAGAAGTAGTGGAGAGAGATTCAACACACAATTTTAAGAGTAGGTATGACAGGGCCAAAGAGGCCTTGCGAGTGAGTGTGGGAAATGGCAAGCTGAGTGGCAGAGATTGGAGCTAAGTCTCAACCCCAGCAGCCACACACAGGTAAGTATATATAGGAGAGTTGGGATGTTTTGGACAGTGAGATATGAGTGAAACATTACAATGTTCATGGATGTAAGAGCAAACAAATCACGAGAGGAGAGGGGGGAGGAGGATGAAAAGGAGGATGAAAAGGAGGATGAAAAGGAGGATGAAAAGGAGGATGAAAAGGAGGATGAAAAGGAGGATGAAAAGGAGGATGAAAAGGAGGATGAAAAGGAGGATGAAAAGGAGGATGAGGAGGAGGAGGATAAAAGGGGGAGAGGAGGATGAAAAGGAGGATGAAAAGGAGGATGAAAAGGAGGATGAAAAGGAGGATAAAAGGAGGATGAAAAGGAGGATGAAAAGGAGGATGAGTAGGAGGATGAAAAGGAGGATGAGGAGGAGGATGAAAAGGAGGATGAGGAGGAGGATGAAAAGGAGGATGAGGAGGAGGATGAAAAGGGGATGAGGAGGATGAAAAGGAGGATGAGGAGGAGGATGAAAAGGAGGATGAGGAGGAGGATGAAAAGGAGGATGAGGAGGAGGATGAAAAGGAGGATAAGGATAGGGAGGAGGATGAGGAGGAGGATGAGGAGGAGGAGGAGGAGGAGGATGAGGAGGAGGAGGAGGAGGAGGATGAGGAGGAGGAGGATGAGGAGGATGATGATCCACCCCTGACAGTGACATGATAAGATAAGATAACATCTGATAAGAGCTGACATTTGATGAGCATACACAAGGGTGGGGGAGGGTGCAGCTGATAAGAAAAGATTAGAGGTGATATTTGATGAGCATCGCCCTCACTTTGTTTTCGCTGGTACACAAACATGTCTATCTGTCTATTTGTCTGTCTGTCAAGCTCCCTGTCTATCTGTCTAGCTCTCTGTCTCAGAGAGAGCCACAAGACTGCGTCATCACGTTTACTCACATCTTCAAGCAGAGTATAGCACTTTGTCCGGATTTTTGGGGTTATCCTAGGTAATTTACACTATGTATACTTGTATTTATACATACCTGTGAGACAGAGATAGACAGAGACAGATTGAAAGAGACAGACACAGATAGATAGACAGAGACAGACACTGATAGACAGATAGGCAGAGACAGATAGAGAGACAGAGACAGAGGTAGACAGACAGAGATAGACAGTGATCGACAGACCCTACACTTGGTGTTAACATCACTTTCCTTTTAAAAGGGGAGTGTTAATATGACATTACATCAGTGAATCCTTGGTGTTTGCCACACTGTTTGCTCTAGCTGGCGCTCAATTTAACCCTTTGAGGGTCCGTGCCATAGATCTACGGTTTTACGTTGAAGGTCCAAATCATAGTTCTACGCCATGAGCTCAGCTCACTCTGATAAGCTGTGAGCGGTAAATTTGGGCCTAGATATGAGAGAATACATCTATGTGGTATGTGTGCACCACATAAAACAAATCCTGCAGCACACAGTGCATAACGAGAGAAAAAAAAAGAAAAGATTGTAATTTTCAATTAAAAAAGTGACTTTGCAGTGTTTTTTCGTATGTTTTTTATAGATGTATTTGCGATTTCTTGGTCTCATTTGATAGAATGGAAGATATATTACAGAAACAGAGATGATTTTGATTGGTTTTAGTAATGGAAATGGGATGAAACTGAGCTCAAAATAGCAGAAATGTTAAATTTTTGCCGATGTTCAAGAGTAAACAAATGATCCCACACGTCTAATACATGAAAGCTGGTGGGTCTAATATACGTTCACAAATGTGGTGATATTATTTTTTATACAATTATTACAATATTGCATAACAGTAAATCTTCTATTTTTTGGTTTGAATAAAAATTCATTATGTGAATAAAAAATCAAAATGGAATTCATTTGTAAGGCCTGAAAACGTAACTAATGAACAGAGGAAATGTTAGTTTAGTTCCAGGAATGGCTGCATTGTTTATTCTGGACCCTATTTTGAAATTAGAATATTTTGAACTTTGCATTAAATTGGCCAAATTACCAATTTCGTATCACTTTATTTTGTAGTTGAAAAAGATGACTTGGCGATTTGTGCTCAAGCAATAGAATAGAAGTAATACTAATGAAATAGCTAAGAATTTGGTCGACTGGAGTAATATAATTGGCTTAAAATGGGAGTCAAAGTCAGCAAAATCGTCACTGCGTAAATATCACTGACACATCAAAGTTCAAGAGAGCATAATTTCGTCAGTTTTCAATCAAATTTTGTACTTTTTGTTTTATTACCTTTACTCTATCATTTCGTAAGAAGAAATAACAAAATTATTTTTTTTTAATTCTTGGACACTGGTGCGCACTTGGAAATTTGGCCTCTGGACCCTGAAAGGGTTAACTGGCGCTCCCACAAGGTACTAAGAGGTCCCAGATTTTTTTAATATGGTGTACACCAAGTGTCAAGACCCATTCTATGTTGACCAGGCATCTCACGGCAATCGCGGAGGCAGGAAAATTAATACGTATATATACGTTTGGGGCGCTACGCATAAGAACGTATATGTTTGGACCGTTTAGGGGTTAATGCGGCCCAGAGCCATATTATTACCATCGACATACCATGTTCACTGAGTTTAATCGTTTATAACAACTACCTTTAGATGCCATCACAAACAAAGGGAGAAGTAATGAGCAATTCATGCCAAGAATTGTAAACAAAAGCATTATGTATTATGCGGAGTGACGTACTGCTTTCCCTCTGCCCTCCATAATATATAAACACATAATGCTATGAAACGTGTTTCTTATATAATTTTGAAGAAAATATCATAGATGGATTAGTGAAAATGTCTATAATACAGTAAAATAAGAGATTTAATGTGCCCAAGAGTGATTATTATTAGTATCACGTAATGTTTTCCCTCCATCCGGCAACCACCCCTCCACGTACCCAAGAGTGATTATTATTACATAATAAAGAAATATGCTCATGGAGAATGGAAACAAACTGGGTGGGACGTGCCGTATTTGAAAGACCGCTTGCCATATAGAAAGTTTTGGTCATAATTTGAGATCGCCATATTAGCACAATGCCATAAGGCGAAATGCCGAAAAGCAGGGCCATACTGTATAAGCAATTCCAGACAGAACAAACCCACCTAATGATTTATTACTACCAGCATATTATAATTAAAATCAAATTTACTCTATAAAATCCTTACCTCATATTTTGCTAGAATAGCCACAGCTAGAGATTCTGGTAAAAATGCAACTACAGTAACTGCTGCTGTATGTCCACGAAGACTCCTTTCCTCCTTTATGTTGCCAACTCGCCAAACTCGTACAGTTGTGTCTCGGCTGCATGAAATACATAGAATTGTTACTCTAGCTCAATAAAAAATTCACTCTTATCTAGTTTAAATTTCTGTGGCTCTACCATCCACTGTGTGATGTATTTGCTGGGAGGACTCACACTTATCTAAGGCACTCTTGTCTCTTAGTACAGTATTACTGAGCAAACAGCTGGTACAGCTCTTTAGCAGTCTTAAGAGGCAGACAGGAAGTTGAAAACTGGTTGCAATACTCCTGCTTATACCTCACTGTTCTGAAAGCAAATATTGCTCATGATAGAAAAGAAGACATGTACTACAGTAACATTTTCATATCAATTATTGGATTACAGAATACAGTATTATACACAAGTAAACACAGTATATTCCTCCATTTATATTTTAAATGAAAAGAAACACACATGCAATATCTTCTTGAAATTCTAATTTTTTATTTATGTTTCCACAACAACTAGGGCACCTAAAATGGAGGAATCCAGCAAATAATGTTTTAACAGAGATAACACCAGGAGGCAGCTCAGATGAAAACTCGCAAACACATAAGCTTTTAAATATCTGCACCAAATTCACATTAAACCAGCAAATAATAGAGCCTACAAGACTGGACCTCACTTTCACTAACAATGATGATCTGATGTGAAATGTTACCATATCAAAAATAATATACTCAGACCACAACATAATAGAAGTTCAGACATTTATGCGCGGAGCCCCAGACCGACAAAATGTGATCAGTCACGAGGGAGCCTTCACCAAATTCAACGTCAATAACAAAAACATAAGGTGGGACCAAGTAAACCAGGTCCTAAATAATATAAACTGGGAAGATAGCCCAAGCAATATGGATCTAAACCTATGTCAAAAACAAATTAACTCTGCAGCACTCAAGGTATGCTCAAGGCTCATTCCTTTAAGGAAAAGGAGATGATGTAAACTATAAAGAGAAAGGCACTCCCAATACAGGTGAAGGCAAAGAATAACAGAGTGGCTAAAAGAGGCTAATATGTAGGGAGACACTGGTCAGAGAAATAGCAAACATCGAACTAAAGCTAAAGGAATCTTACAGGAGTCAAGAAATGTGGGAAAAACTAAAAGCCATACATGAAATTGAAAGAAACCCAAAATATTTCTTTTCTTATGCTAAATCAAAGTCGAGAACAACATCCAGAATTGGGCCCCTACTTAACCCTTAAACGGTCCAAACGTATATATACGTTCACGCGCGTAGCGCCCCAAACATATATATACGTTTTCTTTGTCATTCATTCAACATTGCCACGATAAGTCTGAGTCACCTAGACATGAGAGAATGGGTGTGCGCACTCACTGTGTGCCATATTAAAATAATTATGGATGCCTGGGTACCATATGCTCTTTTTTCCTATTAAAAAAAAAGATTTTTTTTCTCAAAAAATTTGGGGCGCTACGCGAGTGAACGTATATATACGTTTGGACCGTTTAAGGGTTAAACGGGATAGGTCCTACACAGATGACAGCAAGGAAATGAATGAGCTACTCAAGTCCCAGTATGACTCGGTTTTTAACGAGCCACTAACCAGACAGAGTCGATGACCTAAATGAATTTTTTATGAGAGAGACAGAATTCAGTAGATTCGAACCTATCTGATATTATCCTGACACCAAACGACTTCAAAAAGGTGATAAATGACATGCCCATGCACTCTGCCCCAGGTCCACTCATGGAATTCCATGTTAATCAAAAACTGCAAGAAGCCCCTATCATGTGCTTTTAACATCCTATGGAGAGGGAGCATGGACACAGGTCGTCCCACAGCTGCTAAAAACAACAGACATAACCCTATTCCACAAACGGAGCAGTAAAGCAATATCAAAGAACTACAGACTGATAGCACTAACGTCCCATATTATAAAAATCTTTGAAAGGGTTCTAAGAAACAAGACTGCCACCCATCTAGATACCTATCAGTTACACAACTCAGGGCAACTTGAGTTTAGAGCAGGTCGCTAATGTCTGTCTCAACTACTGGAACACTATGACAAGGTTCTGGATGTTCTAGAAGACAAACAAAATGCAGATGTAGTATACACAAACTTTGTAAAAGCATATGACAAGCATGACCATGGTGTAATAGCGCACAAAATGCTTGATAAAGGAATAACAGGAAAAGTTGGTAGATGGATCTATAATTTCCTAACAAACAGAACACAAATAGTAGTAGTAAAGAGAGTAAAGTCTGAAGCAGCTATGGTGAGAATCTTTGTTCCACAAGGCACAGGTATTGGCTCACATCTTGTTCCTCATCCTCATATCTGACACTGACAGGGATGTGAGCCACAGCACCATGTCTTCCTTTGCAGATGACACCCGAATCTGAATGACAGTGTCCTCCATTGAAGACATTGCGTAACTCCAGGTGGAAATCAACCAAATCTTTAAATGGGCCGCAGAAAACAACATGAGGCTCAATTATGAGAAATTTCAATTACTCCAGTGTCGAAAACGTGAGGAAATTAAAACTATTTCGGAGAATAAAACAAATTCCAACCACACAATACAGTGGACCCCCCCATAACGATATTAATCCGTTCATGAGAGCTCATTGTTATGCGAAATTATCGTTATGCGAATGAATTTTCCCCATGAGAAATAATGGAAATGAAATTAATCCGTGCAAGACACCCAAAAGTATGAAAAAAAAAAAATTTTACCACATGAAATATACATTTTCCTACACACAAAGAGAAGGATACATGCACAATAGTAGAGTTGTACATGCACAGTATATATTGTGCATGTACTACTCTACTAAATGAAGAATAAATGACACTTACCTTTATTGAAGATGCAGCAATGACTGATGAGACACTGTGTCCTGGGAGTGCCTTTTCCTCCTGAGTACTGTAGGTCCTGTTTGGCATTTTCTTCCAGAACAGGCCTTATCACACTGTGTATACCACTACGATTCTTAAATCTCTCAAACCAACCTTTGCTGGCTTTAAATTCACCAACATGAGCACTAGTTCCAGGCGTTTTTCCCTGTTCACCTGGGTGTGAGTCTACTGGTGTTGGTTGCATCCTGGGAGACAAGATTAAGGACCCCAATGGAAATAAGTTACAGTCCTCGATGATGCACTGACTTTCTTGGGTTATCCTGGGTGGCTAACCCTCAGGAGTTAATCTTTTCTCGGTAATTGTTTCACGTTAAGCCACACCAACAACACTCTCTCCACATCTTCGAGTAATACAGCTGATGGTGGTGCAGCAACAACAACAGCTGTGGTGCAGCTGACCATGGTGCAGCAGCAGCTGTGGTGCAGCAACAGCTGACCATGGTGCAGCTGCAGCTGTGGTGCAGCAGCAGCTGTGGTGCAGCAACAGCTGACTGGTCCAATTTATCAGCTGACCGTGGTGCAGCAGCAGCTGACTGTGGTACGATAGTATTTATCACCCTTTTTACCACAGGGTTGGCACTAGAAGCTTTCTTTGGGCCCATGGTGGCTTATTTAGCAGTTACAAGCACTATAAATAATGGAATAATACAAAATGTATTGAATGTATGCATGCAACCGGCCACCCTGGTTTGTAAACAATGATGGCAAGGCAGGCACTCAGGCTGGACGGACAGGTTCGGGACGAGTCATGTTCAGAAACAGCTGATGGTGCAACAGCAGCTGGCCGTGGTGCAGCAGCAGCTGACTGATCCAGCAACAGCTGACTGGTCCAGCAACAGCTGACTGATCCAGCAACAGCTGACTGGTCCAGCAACAGCTGACTGATCCAGCAACAGCTGACTGATCCAGCAACAGCTGACTGATCCAGCAACAGCTGACTGATCCAGCAACAGCTGACTGATCCAGCAACAGCTGACTGGTCCAGCAACAGCTGACTGGTCCAGCAACAGCTGACTGATCCAGCAACAGCTGACTGATCCAGCAACAGCTGACTGGTCCAGCAACAGCTGACTGGTCCAGCAACAGCTGACTGATCCAGCAACAGCTGACTGGTCCAGCAACAGCTGACTGGTCCAGCAACAGTTGACTGATCCAGCAACAGCTGACTGATCCAGCAACAGCTGACTGGTCCAGCAACAGCTGACTGATCCAGCAACAGCTGACTGATCCAGCAACAGCTGATCGTGGTGCAGCAGCAGCTAACTGATCCAGCAACAGCTGACTGGTCCAGCAACAGCTGATCATGGTGCAGCAGCAGCTGACTGATCCAGCAACAGCTGATCGTGGTGCAGCAGCAGCTGATTGATTCAGCAACAGCTGACTGACCCAACAACAGCTGATCGTGGTGCAGAAGCAGCTGACTGATCCAGCAACAGATGACTGGTCCAGCAACAGCTGATTGAGGTGCAACAGCAGCTGACTGATGCAGCAACAGCTGACTGGTCAAGCAACAGCTGACCATGGTGCAGCAGCAGCTGACTGTGGTATGATAGTATTTCTCACCCTTTTTACCACTGGGTTAGCACTAGAGGCTTTCTTGGGGCCCATGGTCACTTATTTTGCAGATGAAATCACCAAAAACGCTGTAACAATACGAAATGTTCCGATTGTATGCTTGGATGTTACCGCGGAGGCTGGCTTGTAAACAATGCCACCGGCGGAACATGTGAAGCTGGCTCAGGCCGCACATTAGAAGCGTCTCGGACGAATAGCGTTGAGCGAGTTTTTTAGCAGTATGCGAGGCAAAATTTTAGTGATAAAATGTATCGGTATGAGGATTTAACGTTATGTGATGCCAACGGTATGCGAGGGTCCACTGTACAGCAAAAAACTAGTGTAAATGACTTGGGAGTGATCATGTCAGAGGATCTCGCCTTCAAAGACCATACCATTGTATCAATCACATCTGCTACAAAAATGGCAGGATGGATAATGAGAACCTTTAACCCTTGGACTGTTTACTCCGTATATATGTCTTACGCGTCACTGCTTCTGACGTATTTATACGCATAAATTCTAGCAGCTTCAAATCAAGCAGAAGAAAGCTGGTAGGCCCACATGTGAGAGAATGGGTCTCCATGGTCAGTGTGCACCATATAAAAAAAATCGGGGAGCCAGTGGTGCATTGTGGGAATGCCATTTCAGTCGTCCTTTTTCAGCATGCTTAGCGGTAAGAAATATGTGACTCCCCAGCAAATCTGGGATTCTTCTCTTCCTAAGTGATGCTCTAACACAGATGGAAGTGTCAGTGAAGATCAATTTCATGATTTCCAGGAGTTTGAGACCAAAAGCAATGGAGGAGAAGGAGGAGGAAGAGGAGAAGGAGGAGAAGGAGAAGGAGAAGGAGAAGGAGGAGGAGGAGGAGGAGGAGGAAGAGGAGGAGGAAGAGGAAGAGGAGGAGGAAGAGGAGGAGAAGGAGGAGGAGAGAAAAGGAGAAGGAGGAGGAGGAAGAGGAGGAGGAAGAGGAAGAGGAGGAGGAAGAGGAGGAGGAGGAGGAGGAGGAGGAAGAGGAGGAGGAAGAAAAGGAGGAAGAGGAGGAGGAAGAGGAGGAGGAAGAGGAGGAGAAAGAGGAGGAGGAAGAAGAAGAGGAGGAGAAGAGGAGGAGGAAGAGGAGGAGGAAGAGGAGGAGGAGGAAGAGGAGGAGGAGGAAGAGGAAAAGGAGGAAGAGGAGGAGGAAGAAGAACACGAAGAAGAAGAACACGAAGAAGAAGAAGAACATGAAGTAGAAGAACACGAAGAAGTAACAATATTGTTCCCTTGAAGCAAGACAAAAAAAATGTCCACCCCATGACAGTGACAAGATAAGGGGAGATAACATCTGATAAGAGCTGAAGTTTGACAGCGTAAAGGAGGGTGGAGGGAGGGTGCAGCTGATAAGATAAGATTAGATGACCATAGCCCTCCCTTTGTTTTTGCTGGTACACAAACATTTCTGTCTATTTGTCTGTCTGCCAACCTCCCTGTCTATCCTTCTATCTCTCTGTCTCAGAGAGAGCCACATTTACTCACATCTTCAAGCTGAGTATAGCAATTTGTCTGGATTTTTTGGGGTATCCTAGGTAATTTACACTATGTATACTTGTATTTATGTGTACCTGTGAGACAGAGATAGACAAACAGATAGAAAGAGAGAGAGAGATTGAAAGGGATAGAATGAGGGAGAAAGATAATTAGATAGAATGGAGAGGAAGCAGCATCCCACCCCATTGTTTTCACAGGCGGTAGGGGGAGTGAGCAATGAGATAATATGTAATTTTGACAGCTGCCAACTCCTGACTGGAAACAATTATAAGCCACACACTCACACACAAGACAAGCTTGCTGAATGAAGATAATAGCAGTTATATGAAAGTATCCAGTGACTATATATGTGCATATATATTATAGAAACCAGAAGGAAGGAAGAATGGAAGGCAGGAATGAAGGAAGGATGAGATGAAAGGAAGGAAAAAAGTAAGGAAAGACAAAAGAATGTAGGAAGGAAGGTAGGAAAGGAATGCAGGAAGGTAGGAAGGAAGGTAGGAAAGGAATGCAGGAAGGTAGGAAGGAAGGTAGGAAAGGAATGCAGGAAGGTAGGAAAGGAATGCAGGAAGATAGGAAAGGAATGCAGGAAGGTAGGAAAGGAATGCAGGAAGGTAGGAAAGGAATGCAGGAAGGTAGGAAAGAAGGTAGGAAGGTAGGAGAGGAATGCAGGAAGGTAGGAAAGGAATGCAGGAAAGTAGGAAGAAAGGTAGGAAACGAATGCAGGAAGGAAGGAATGATGACACACGACCATTTACCTAGGATAACTACATAACACAACTGCCTGCTAATACTTTGAAGAAAACTGCTCAGACCAGGTGTTTTGTCTTTGCACATAAAAAAAAGTCCACAAAAATGCACACATACTGGTTTTATGTGTGAGAGTGTAAAACACCATTGTGTATGAAAACATGTTTCAAAGAGTTACACAAGCTGCAGAACTTCTAGGAATATGTTCGGTGACTGTACATTGGTATATATATTATAGAACAATAGTAATAAAAAAAATTTGTATTGTTTGTTTTTGTAAACAAGTTTTGTAAACAATATATTGAAAATTATGTTTGTGTGCTTATTGTGTTGTATACAACGAGTGTATATATGTACATTGCACCTTACTTTGGTCTCACAGGCCACATAGGTTATGTGAAAAAATAAAATAGTGAAAAAAACAAACCTTCAAATACAGGTAAACCAAAGTTTACCGGGTGAGCGGCAGTCGCCGCTGTTGCCATATGCGGCTCATTTTCTGCAAACTTCATGCCTCTGTATCTCGGTAAGTACTGATGGCAAAAAAAATTTTTTTGGACTAAAACACTCAGAAAAATAATCTTAACATTTTCGTAAGAATTTTTTTTTTTTTCGAATATTTTGCGACACATAATGACAGTTTCAGAAAGGGGCCTGCGACAGTCAAAGGATGCCAAGCCCATGATGACATTCTTCAGGTCACTTGTTATCTAGGCTGGAATATTGCTGCACACTAACAGCACCTTTCAAGGCAGGTGAAATTGCTGACCTAGAAAATGCACAGTGGACCCTCACCTAACGGCGGCATCGAGTAAAGTCAAAATCGACTAGCGGCACTCTTTGGCATCAAAAAATTGGCTCTACCAATGGCGAAAAACTTGTCTAAAGGCTTTCATCACGAACACGTCCATGAGGCCTGAGTGGGCCCAGCCACTCCAAGACTCAATGTACAGCCAGTGTGACATTGTTTACAAGCCATTTCGGTCGATTCCACGTGTATCTGCGATATATTCTGCATTATTTCTGCTTTTAACTGCTAAATAAGCCACCATGGGCCCCAAGAAAGCTTCTAGTGCCAAACCTGTGGTAAAAAGGGTGAGAATTACAACGGAAATGAAGAAAGAGATCATTGAAAAATATGAAAGTGGAGTGCGTATGTCTGAGTTGGATAGGCTATATAAGAAACCCCATTCAACCATCAGTACTATCTTGGCAAACAGAAAGGCAATCAAGGAAGCTGTTGTTGCGAAAGGGGCATGTATGTTTTCAAAATGTAGATCGCAAACAATTGAAGAGGTGGAGAGACTGTTGTTGGTGTGGATAAACGAAAAACAATTACCAGGAGTGTGTGTGTTTCAGTCAATAAGATGTGAGAAGGCAAGGAAGTTGCATCATGATCTCATTCAGAAAATGCCTCCAAATAGTGACAATATTAATGAATGATGTAAGGCCAACAAAGACTGGTTTGAGAGATTTAAGAATCGTAGTGGCATACACAGTGTGATAAGGCATTGTGAGGCTGCCAGTGCTGACAAAAAAGCGGCTGAAAAATATGAGCAGGACTTTAAGGAGTACATAGAGACTGAAAACTTAACCCTTTGAGGGTTTTCGTCGTACTAGTACGTCTTACGCGTAGGGGTTTTTGACGTACTAGTACTCATAAATTCTAGCGACCTCAAATCTAGTGGGAGAAAGCTGGTAGGCCTTCATATGAAAGAATGGGTCTATGTGGTCAGTGTGCACAGTCTAAAAAAAATCCTGCAGCACGCGGTGCATAATGAGAAAAAAAAAACTTTTTCCATTTTTTTTTAATAAATCAGCGACTTTGCAGTGTATTTTCGTATAGTATTTATTGTTGTATTCTAGTTTTCTTGGTCTCATTTTATAGAATGGAAGACATATTACTGAAATTGAGATGATTTTGACTGGTTTTACAATGAAAGGTGCCTTGAAATTGAGCTCAAAGTAGCAGAAATGTTCGATTTTTACCAAACTTCAAAAGTAAACAAATCGTGCCAAGCGTGCAATACACGTCAACTGGTGAGTTTAATATTCTTTCACAAGTGCACCAATAATATTTATACCATTTTTTACACTAATGCAGTAGTCTGCATAACAGTAAATCTTATATTTTTTGTGAGAATAAAAATTCAAAGTGGAAAGCAAAAGAATATAAGAGGGGCCTTGAGACGTGACTAATGACTAGAGGAAATGTCATTTTAGTGCCAGGAATGTCTTTCTTGTTTATTATGGACCCTATTCCGAAATTGGCATCTTTTGAAATTTGTGTGAAATTGGCAAAATTGCTAAATTCTGACCACTGTACTGGATAGTTGAATTTATAAATGGGTGGTTTCTTGCACCCATCGATAGAAAAAATGGAGTTCTAGCGAAATATTCATGTTTTTTGTCGACTAGTACAGTGAAATTGGCCGAAAATGGGGCTCAAAGTGGGCAAAATCGCCGATCCGTAAACATCGCCGAGACCGCTAACTTTGCGAGAGCATAATTCCGTAAGTTTTCTATCAAATTTCAAACTTTTGGTGTCGTTATGATCGGGAAAAGATTCTCTATCTTTTCATAAGAGAAAATAATTTTTTTTTTTTTAAATTTGGCCGACCCTGAGAACGAGTTTCGGAGAGGGCCTGTCGACCCTCAAAGGGTTAAAATCCTAACAAGTGTTTAATTGTGACAAATCAGGCCTGTTTTGGAAGAGAATGCCAAACAGGACCTACATTACTCAGAAGGAAAAAGCACTCCTAGGACACAAGCCTATGAAAGACAGTCTCACACTTGTTATGCAGTAATGCTAGTGGTGATTGCAAAGTGAAACCTTTACTCGTGTATCACTCAAAGTCCCAGAGTGTTCAAGAAAAACAATATCATCAAGGGTTATTAGTGTGTTATGTGGAGATCAAACACAAAGGCATGGGTCACTAGGGAAATTTTCCTGGAGTGGTTTTATGATGTGTTTGGTCCAATTGTGAAAAATTATCTCCTGGAACAGAAACTGTCACTCAAGTGCCTCCTGGTAATGGACAATGCTCCTGCTCATCCTCACGACTTGCAAGAGCAAATTGAGGGGGAGTCTGGCTTTATGAAAGTTAAGTTTCCGCCTCCTACTACAACTCCTCTCCTGCAGCCCATGGACCAGCAAGTCATTTCGAACCTCAAATAACTCTACACAAAAGCAATGTTTCAAAAGTGCTTTGAAGTGACCTCAGACACTCAATTGACCCTAAGAGAGTTTTGGAAAGATCACTTCAATATCTTCAGTTGCATAAACCTTACAGGTAAGGCTTGGGGGAGAGTGACTTGCAGGACTTTGAATGCTGCTTGGAGGAAACTGTGGCCACAATGAGTACAAGAGAGGGATTTTGAAAGGTTTGGGGCTAACCCTCAGGAGCCTATACTAGTTGTGGAATCTGTTGTGTCACTGGGGAAGTCCATGGGGTTGGAGCTTTGTAGCGAGGATGAGGAAGAGTTGGTGCAGAACGATGAAGAACAAACCACTGCAGAGCTGCAAGAGCTTGAGGTGCAACAGCAACAGATCACATCTCAGGAATGTGCTTCAGAGCAGGAGGAAGAGAGACGGAGGAAGTTGCCTTCGTCAAGGATTAACCCGTCAATGGTCCAAACGTATACAGTGGATCCCCAGTTCGCGAAGCCATCGGTATCCGATAAATCCGGTATCCGAAGCATTATATTGCAAAAAATTTGCCTCGGTTCCCATTACAAAACCCGGTATGCAATACGTTTTGTACGAGACGTGTCCAGTGTTTACAAGCCAGCCAGTGTGCGCGCATCTAGGGATACATTCGGTACATTCCATATTATCCATATTATCACTGTTTTTGGTGCTTGTTTCTGCAAAATAAGTCACCATGGGCCCCAAGAAAGCTTCTAGTTCCAACCCATCGAGACCAAGGGTGCTAATGTCTATTGAAATTAAGGAAATGTGTGCAAAGTGGCTTGAAGTGCAAACCTTTTTTGATGAAAATCACCCTGACACAGCTACTGCAAGCCATGTTGGCAACCTGTACACTGACAGTGTTGTGAACCACTTTAGGAAAGTCATAAAGGAACGAGAGGTACAGGCCTCTATGGACAGATATGTTGTGCGACAGAAGTTCAGTGACTCTCAAGCTGGTCCTAGTGGCATTAAAAGAAGAAGGGAAGCAACCCCGGAAAAGGACTTGCTACCTCAAGTCCTGATGGAGGGGGATTCCCCTTCTAAACATAAAAAACTTCGACACTCTCCCCCCCTCCCATCCCATCAATCATCACCAGATCTTCATTGAAGGTAAGTGTCAATTATTCTATTGTGATTATTCTATTGTTATTATTGTTATTGTAATTATTATATTACATTAAACTTAATATATTATGTGGTAAAAGTTTTTTTTTCATACTTTTGGGTGTCTTGCACGGATTAATTTGATTTCCATTATTACTTATGAGGAAAATTAATTCGCTTTCCGATAATTTTGGTTTACGCTGAGCTCTCAGGAACGGATTAATGTCGTGAACCGGGGGTCCACTGTATATACGTTCACTACCTCAGTGCCCCGAATATTTTGAAAAATAAAAAAATATTTTTTTTTTATAGAAAAAAAAAGAGCACATTTTTCTAAGTGTTATAGGATAAAAAAAATTTTTAGGGTCAGTACTTACCTAGATATGAGGCCTTGAAATTGGCACTTGGTGATCACCTGACGGCAACATGGAGTGCTGCCGCTTGCAGAAATTCTACATATTTACTGCTTTTCCCATTTTTTTTTTTTTTACTTTTCTTGGTTTTCATGATGTGATACTTATGTTTTATAGTAAATCTTTCGATTTCAATGTCAATTGATGCTTATACACCAATAATATATACAAAATTATTATCATACTGTCACAAACACACATGTACACACTGACAGGTGATTTTGCACACCTGGCTGAATCACACATTATTATTTACAACTATATCCAAGTATTTACACATCCCACTTTTGTTTATAGAACTCTATGATTGTATGATACTCCAAGAAGCATGGATTCATACAGAGTGCCACCCCACACTGGTGACATATGTATTGTGTGTCCTTCCACTGTTGGGGTCATTTTGCGGTGGTAGCACACACAACACACTTTTTCCGGGAATGCTTCTTCTTTGGGGTAGGTGGTATTGGTACCAGGTAGTGACAGTTAGGGATGATTCGGTCTGGCACTTTCCCCACTGGCTGTGGTTGTGGTTGGGAGACAGGTTGTGGTGTGACAGGCCCCTGTTGAGGGGCAGGTACAGGTGTGGTACCATACTTTTTTGCTATCTGTTTTATGACATTCAGGAAGAATTCTGCAAACATTGTCATTTTCCAGTCTTTATTTCATACATATCGAATGCATTGATCACTGCAATGTCTACAAGGTGGACAAACAGTTTTATATACCATTGCAACTAATATGAACACAGTGAACGAACCTTATCATCATGTCACACTTGTCAACTAGTTGCATATTGTTCGTACAGTCGACAACAGCAGCTGGGTTTACAATACGTTCATTGGTCTCCCTGTTCACTTTGTCTGTTTGTACCATCTCGTTTCTGTGGATGGTTGACAGCAATGTCACTTCCCGTTTGTCATGCCTCGTCAGTGCCATGATGTCATTGGCATGAAACGCTTGCACTGCACCTTCAATACTGCCTCCACTGAACTTTCTATTCCTTCTTTACTGTTCCACATATATCAGTATTGTTCACACATAGGAAATCAGCGAGCATAGGGCTTGTATACCAGTTGTCTGTGAACAATGTATGGCCCTTGCCAAGGTATGATTCCATCATTTTTCAAACATCACCAGAAATGCCCAATGTGCACCTGGTATCATCGAGTGCATTTTTCCCGGTGTATATAATCACATCCAACACAAGACCATTCTCACAGTCAAACATAACAAAAAGTTTTATACCAAAGCGATGACGTTTGCTCGGTATATATTACTTGAATGACAAGCGTCCCTTGAACAGACTCAAGGACTCATCAACAACAATGTTCTTGAAGGGATAAAAGTAGGTACTGAATTTCTGCTTCATATAAACACTTCAAGGATTTTGTATAAAAGGTCATTTCTGTTGGGCCTATTCCTGTCTGAGAAGTGCAATTTTTGTAGCAACAGAATGAATCTGTTCCAGGGAAGGAGGTCACAGAAAACAGGAGTACTGATAAAGTAGTCTGTGGCCCAGTAGTTACGTATATTTTTCTTATAGGTATGTGGCATAAGCATGACAGTGGCATGGAATAAATGCATTTCATCCACTGCTGTATCTTTCCATCTGACAATTCCCCAACCTCTGTTGTATTGTCCATGATATAGCGGTAATAATTGTTCAGCTGGGTCACTATCAAATTCATTATAGGCTCGTCAAAGTATAACTGGAAAAAGTCTAACTCTGTAGACTCATTCATTATGGGACAATATGGCAGGATGCCACTTCCACTCGCATCAAAATCAAAAAGCTGTGGCACAAATATACTTTGTGTCCAGTTCCACTCTCGGTCACATGGTGTAGAGTGGACCTCTGGCATGGGGCATGGGGGAGCAGGAGGGGGGACAGGAGTGGAGGCAGCACATGGTTGAGGGGATGCTGGGTGGTCCTTTGTCTGTCTACCCACTGTGCCATGTTGTCCAGGCGCCGTGCCACCCACTACTATTTCTTCCATCCCCGCATATTCACCATCATGATCACTTTCACTATCAGTGGCAGGTGATTTGGATCGTGACCTGCCACTGGGAAAATGATAGTTTCCTCTTGCATAGTTGCCTATGGGTAACACTCGCCACTCCAGAGGTGCTTGGCCCAGGGTCTTGTATGGCCACACTGGCCACCCCAGAAGTGCTTGGCCTAGGGTCTGGTGTGGCCACACTGGCCACCCCAGAAGTTCTTGGCCTAGGGTCTGGTGTGGTCAAAATGGCCACCCCAGAGGTGATGGGCTGAGGGTCATCACTAAATCCTTGATTATTAGTAGCCACATCTGTATCAAATCCACTAAACTGATGTTCTATATCACTTTCCTCGAATAATAGAGTGCTAATACGATGAGGCATGAGTGAATCACGAGGATGTGCTATGATGTTGAGCCAAGATGGAGCTGAATGTAACTGGTCCTACCATGCGGTACCCAGGCTTCCCCGATTTTTTTCATATGGCACACACAGAGTGCACACACCAATTCTCTCATGTCTAGGTGACTCAGGTCTATCGCACCAATTTTGAAGGAATGAAAAATGAAACGTAAATATACATTTGGGGCAGTAGCGGTAATAATGCATATATACGTTTGGACCATTTACGGGTTAAGGAAATGTGTACAATGTTTACAAAGGTGCAAGCATTTACTGATGAATTTTATCCTGTCACAGCTGTTCCAAGCTGTATTGGCAAGATGTACAATGAAACTCTTGTGTCCCATTTTAGGGAAATCTTAAGGGCACATGAAAAACAGAGCTCTCTGGACAGATATTTTGTGCAACTGGGGTCTAGTGACTCTCAAGCTGGTCCTAGTGACATTAAAAAACAAAGAAGGGAGGTAACCCCATCAAAGGACTTGGTACCTGAAGTCTTTATGGAAGGGGATTCCCCTTCCAAACAATAGAACACCTGAATCTCCCCTGCTGCTGGCACATCACTCATCAACAATGCCACACTAAAGATAAGCGGCATTTAATTATTGTTTATTTTGCATATACCATTCGCTTCTGCATAGGGAGATGTATATTTCAAGTAAAAAAAAATTATTTTGTTTAATACTTTTGGGTGTCTGGAACGGATTAATTCTATTTCCATTATTTCTTATAGGGAAAATTAATTTGACTACAGCTAATTCGACAAAAGGCTAGCTCTCTGGAATGGATTAAGGCTGTTGGTTGAGGGTCCACTGTACAGAGAACCTTCACAGCACACATAACTGCGATAAAACACCTCAGTTACTAGGAACGCTTGAAGTTCCTCAACCTGTACTCCCTAGAATACAGTGGACCCCCGGTTAACGATATTTTTTCACTCCAGAAGTATGTTCAGGTGCCAGTACTGACCGAATTTGTTCCCATAAGAAATATTGTGAAGTAGATTAGTCCATTTCAGACCCCCAAACATACACGATCAAACGCACTTACATAAATACACTTACATAATTGGTCACATTCGGAGGTAATCGTTATGCGGGGGTCCACTGTACAGGCGGGAGAGATACATGATTATACAGTGGTACCTTGACTTACGAGTGCCCCAACTTATGAGTTTTCTGAGTTACGAGCTGTTCCTCAGTTGATTTTTTTTGAGTTGTGAGCCAAAATTCAAGTTACAAGCGAGCTTCAGATATGCCGAGGAAATATCAAAAACTCCGATAATAACCAATGTGTAGCATCCTTTCAATTTTTATACTACTGTTAGTGTCAGCCTGCCAGAATGTTCTATAATGTATGCCCTAAGTAAAGAGAAACAATTCTGGAACATGTCTAACACACGTTCAACAGGCTGGCTGGCTGACTGGCAGCTGGCTCATCTGCTTTGGGTGTCTCTATCTCCTTCTGTCTGTGTGTATCTGTCTCTGTCTGTCCATCTCTATCTCTATCTATAATTCTGTCTATCTTTGTCTATCTCTATCTTTATCTCTATCTCTGTCTCTATCTATCTCTGTCTCTATCTCTGTCTTGGTCTATCTCTATCTCTGTCTGCACCTAACAGGTACACATAAATACAGTTATACACAGTGTAAATTACCTAGGATAACTAAAAAAAAACAGACAAAGTGCTATACTATGCTAGTACAGTGGACCCCTGACCTACGATATTAATCTGTTCCTGAGAGCCCATCGTAGGACGAAATGATCATAGGTTGAATTAATTTTCCCCATAAGAAATAATGGAAATCAAATTAATCCATGCAAGGCACCCAAAAGTATGAAAAAAAAAATTTTACCACGTGAAATATACATTTTCCTACACTCAAAAAGAAGGATACATGCACAATAGTATAGTAGTACATGCACAATACATATTGTGCATGTACTACTCGACTAAATGAAGAATAAATGACACTTACCTTTATTGAAGATGTAGTGATGAGTGATCAGACACTGTTTGTGCTCTGGGAGTGCCTTTTCCTCCTGAGTAATGTAGGTCCTGTTTGGCATTTTCTTCCAGAACAGGGCTTATCACACTGTGTATGCCACTACGAATCTTAACCCTTTCAGGGTTTTGGCCGTACTAGTACGGCTTACACACCAGGGTTTTTGACGTACTAATACGCCTAAATTCTAGCACCCTCAAATCTAGTGAGAGAAAGCTGGTAGGCCTACATATGCAAGAATGGGTCTATGTGGTCAGTGTGCACAGTATAAAAAAAATCCTGCAGCACACAGTGCTTAATGAGAAAAAAAAAAACTTTGACCGTGTTTTTGGATTAAAACAGCGACTTTGCACTGTATTTTCGTATGGTATCTAATGTTGTATTCTAGTTTTCCTGGTCTCATTTTATAGAACGGAAGACATATTACAAAAAATGAGATGATTTTTGACTGGTTTTACAATGAAAATTACCTTGAAATTGAGCTCAAAGTAGCAGAAATCTTCAATTTTTACCAAAGATCAAAAGTAAGCAAATCATGCCAAGCGTCCAATACACATCAACTGGTGAGTCTAATATTCTTTCACAAGTGCGCTGATATTATTTATACCATTTCTACACTAATGCAGTAGTCTGCATAACAGTAAATCTTCTATTTTTTTGTGAGAATAAAAATACAAAGTGGAAAGCAAAAGAATGTAAGAGGGGCATGGGGACGTGACTAATGAACAGAGAAAATGTTATTTTAGTGCCAGGAATGTCTTTCTTGTTTATTCTGGACCCTATTCGAAAATTGGCATCTTTTGAAATTTGTGTGAAATTGGCAAAATTGCTAAATTCTGACCACTGTATTGGATAGATGAAATCGGTAAATGGGTGGTTTCTTGTACTCATTCGATAGAAAAAATGGAGTTCTAGCGAAATAGTTACGATTTTTGTCGACTAGTACACTGCAATTGGCCGAAAATAGGGCTCAAAGTGGGCAAAATTGCCGATGCGTAAACATCGTCGACACCGCTAAATTTGCAAAAGCCTAATTCCATGAGTTTTCCATCAAATTTCATACTTTTGGTGTCATTATGATCGGGAAAAGATTCTCTATCTTTTCATAATTTTTTTTTTTTTTTTTTTGAAATTTGGTTGACCCTGAGAACAAGTCTCGGAGAGGGCCTGTCAACCCTGAAAGGGTTAAATCTCTCAAACCAACCTTTCCTGGCCTTAAATTCACCAATATGAGCACTAGTTCCAGGCACTTTTTCCTGTTCACTGGTGTGGGTCGCATCCTGGAAATAAGTTAGACAGTTCTCGATGACACACAGACTTTCTTGGATTATCCTGGGTGGCTAACCCTCTGGGGTTAATTGTTTCTCGGTATTCTCGATAAGCCACACCAACAACAGTGCTACAGCAGCAGCAGCAGCTGACTATGGGACGATAGTATTTCGATAGTATTTCTGACCCTTTTTATCACAGGGTTGGCACTAGAAGCTTTCTTTGGGCTCATGGTGGCTTATTTAGCAGTTAGAAGCACTAAAAACACTGGAATAATACAAAATATTCTGAATGTATCTGCTGGAGCAACCACTCTGGCTTGTAAACATTGGCACACTAACCCTTTCAGGGTTTCAGCCGTACTAGTACGGCTTACGCCCCAGGGTTTTTGACGTACTAATATGCCTAAATTCTAGCGCCCTCAAATCTAGTGAGAGAAAGCTGGTAGGCCTACATATGAAAGAATGGGTCTATGTGGTCAGTGTGCACAGTATAAAAAAAATTCCTGCAGCACACAGTGCGTAATGAGAAAAAAAAAAACTTCGACCGTGTTTTTGGATTAAAACAGCGACTTTGCACTGTATTTTTGTATGGTATCTATTGTTGTATTCTAGTTTTCCTGGTCTCATTTTATAGAATGGAAGATATATTAAAAAAATTGAGATGATTTTGACTGGTTTTACAATGAAAAGTACCTTGAAATTGAGCTCAAAGTAGCAGAAATGTTCGATTTTTACCAAAGTTCAAAAGTAAACAAATCATGCTAAAGGTCCAATACACGTCAACTGGTGAGTCTAATATTCTTTTACAAGTGCGCTGATATTATTTATACCATTTCTACACTAATTCAGCAGTCTGCATAACAGTAAATCTTCTATTTTTTATAAGAATAAAAATTCAAAGTGGAAAGCCAAAGAAATATAAGAGGGGCCTGGGGATGTGACTAACGAACAGAGAACTTGTTATTTTAGTGCCAGGAATGTCTTTCTTGTTTATTCTGGACCTTATTCGGAAATTGGCATCTTTTGAAATTTGTGTGAAATTGGCAAAGTTGGTAAATTCTGACCACTTTATTGGATAGTTGAAATCGGTAAATGGGTGGTTTCTTGTACTCACTCGATAGAAAAAAATGGAGTTCTAGCGAAATAGTTATGATCTTTGTCGACTAGTACACTGGAAATGGCCAAAAATAGGGCTCAAAGTGGGCAAAATTGCCGATGCGTAAACATCGCCGAGACAGCTAACTTGGCTAGAGCATAATTCCCTAAGTTTTCCATCAAATTTCATACTTTTGGTGTCATTATGATCGGGAAAAGATTCTCTATCTTTTTATAAGAAAAAATAATTTTTTTTTTAATTTGGGGACCCTGAGAACAAGTCTCGGAGAGGGCCTGGGGACCCTGAAAGGGCTAACTGAAGGCAGGCCAGCTGAGGCGCGCTCAGGCAGACAGACATGTGGACACGTACCGGACGAATGCTGTAGGTTGAGTTTTTCAACGTACATCAGGGTCAAATTTTTACACTGAAAAGCATCGTAGGTCGGTTTTAACGTAGGTTGGGGACATCGTACGTCGGGGGTCCACTGTAGATATAAAGCATAATAAGCATGACTGGCAAGTAATACACATTTTTCACTTGTTCATGAATCAGATGTAATGACTCTGCATTGTGTGTTACACCTGTTGGCTCATGAGCAGCTCTCTCTGACACAGAGACAAGTAGAGACAGGAAGACAGAAACACAGGCAGACAAAAAGACAGATAAGCAGAGACAGAGATAAACATAGAGCTAGACAGACAGATAGAAACAGACAGAAACAAACAGATAGACAAAAACAAACAGAAAGACTGACATGTTTATGTGTAACAGTGAAAAATAAAGCCAAGGCAGTGCACGATCATCAAATGTCACTCCACTGCTGACAGTGCAGCAGTGGAGTGACACTCATCTTACACGATGCCTCAAGGAGTTTCATATATACTCCAGCATTTCTAAAACATTGCTGGGACCTGCAAAAAAAAAAGGCAAAAATAATTTCTTATTTATAAATACATTTTTTTATTTATAAACCTGTAATAAAAAAAATCTGGGTGGTTTTTTGGGGGGCTGGAATGGATTAATGACATTTCAACTCATTTCAGTGAGGAAAATTTATTTGATATATGAGCAAACTGATAGTTGTGAAAGTTGTGACAGGACCCACAGGCACAACACCAGACACAAACATCTCTATGACATTCCCTGTGTCCAGCTAAACCTATACAAAAATTCAATGTACATAAAAGGGCCTAAAATCTGGAACACCCTACCTGAAAACTCTAGAACGCAGACACATTCATCACTTTCAGTTAGAAAACATCTTATCTCCCTGACACACCCCGCTGTCAGCTAACTACATGAAAACCGCCTAGTCACTTGTATCATACACACACAAAAAACAACCTAGACCTCCCACTGATATCTGTGATTCCCCACAATTCGCACCTACACTCACCCAATTGACTATAACCATAGAAATACATTATACAACTATTACCTAATGAATCTTAACTAGTCATAAGTTTGCCTGTGACACTCCAGTACACAAGCTTCAATAGAAACTATGTACTGAACCAAAACAAAACCATTCACATTGCTAAATTTACGAACTGTAATCCAGTTACTTAGCCTTAACACTAATATGCTCCACAATCTGTGTCAATAGAGTTTTGAATTAATCTTAGTCTGTCCGAAATGCCTAGTCATGCTAGGTGTGATACTGGCCCTCTCTGTAATTAGTTTTATATAATATGTAAACCACACAATATCCTATAGTATGTAAAACCCACATAGTAATCTTTATAGAGAATAAACTTTATTTGAACTGAGTTATGAGTTCGGTCATGGAATGAATTAAACTCTTAAGTCAAGGTACCACTGTATACACTTGGAAAATCCTAGAGGGATTAGTACCAAACTTGCACATGAAAGTCGCTCCCTATGAAAGCAAAAGACTCAGCATATCAATCAATCAATCAAGTTTATTCTCTATAAGGATTACATTGCAGGGTTTACAGATTTTGAATATTGTGTGGTTTACATGTTTTAAAATACTAATTACAGAGGGGGCCACTAAGACTCAGCAGATGATGCAACATCCCCTCACTGAAAAGCAAGGATGCCTCTAACATGATAAGAGAGAACACAATAAATGTCAGGGGCCCAAGACTGTTCAACTGCCTCCCAGCATACCTAAGGGGGATTAACAATAGACCCCTGGCTGTCTTCAAGAAGGTGCTGGACAGGCACCTAAAGTCAGTACCTGACCAGCTGGGCTGTGGTTCGGACATCGGGTTGCATGAGGCCAACAGTAACAGCCTGGTTATAAGGCCCTGATCCACCACAAATCCTGGTCACAGATGACCAGGCCACAGAGGTGCTGACCCCCAGGTAACATTCCACTATACTTACAGAACATTACACATACTAAGTGAAGCAGAACCTTGGTAGTTGAGACTTTGGCATTTGCATAACTCATTGGGTTGTTTTTCTATGGATGTCCCAAGAATAAATTCCTCTACTTACTCATGAATCTTTCAAACATCATTTTCATAGCAAGGTAGCCAGTGCACCAGAGCCAATATTAAAACACTACAGAAACTCCTCAATATAATGAATTTTAATATAGCAGATTTTTAAAATAATGGGCAAAAATCCACCAGGTAAGTTGTACAGTAGGGCCCCACTTATATAAAAGGCTAGTTTCAGGCTACTGCCGGAAAGCAGACATCACCGAAAAGCAGAACGCCATTTTTTTCCACTTACAAATTCATATAAATGCCAGATAAGTTTACACTAACATATATTAAGTTAGCTATTATAATAGAACTAGGCAATAAAAACAATAAAATGTAAAATGTACACACAGTACACCCATTACAGTGGAACCTCGGTTTTTGTTTGCCCTGGTTTTCATCAAATTTGGTTTTTGACGACTTTTTTCATCAAAATTTTGTCCCAGTTGTTGTTCATCACCTCGGTTTTCATCGGTCCGCTATACCAAAAGTGTCTGCCTGCCCACGGCCACACAAAGCATCTCACACTTTCTGAGTTAGTCTGGCTTTGTTTCTCGTCAAGGGAGCATTACCCTGCACATTCATCCGAAACATTTCGTAATAATCCACTGTTTTTTGTGCTTGTTTATTGAGTGCGAGTGCTAAATAAGCAACCACGAGGCCAAAGAAAGTTCCGAGTGCCAGCCCTTTGATAAAGAAGGCGAGAAACATGATAGAATTCAATTGTGGCTAAAATGTGTCTGAGAGAAGGATTTTGAAGGGTTTGAGGCTGACCCTGACAACCCTACACCTATTGTGGAATCTACTGTGGGTTAGGGGAAGTCCATGGGGTTGGATGTGAGTGGCCAGGATGTGGAAGAGTTGGTGGTTGACCACATGGAAGAGCTAACCACTGAAGAGCTGCAACACCTTCAACTGCAACAGCAACAGATTTCAGCTGAGGAAATTGCTTCAGAGGTGGAGGAAGAGAGAGGGGAGAATGAGCCTTCTTCAGTGATTAACACATCGGCCGTCTCCCACCAAAGCAGGGTGTAAGAAAATAAGAAAAAGCTTTGGAGTGAGATTAATGAGTTGAGGAAGCCTAGAGAACAAATGGATTTGTCAGTTAAAAATAGGAGAGGAGAGTTATTAAATGGAGAGTTAGAGGTATTGGGAAGATGGAGGGAACATTTTGAGGAATTGTTATATGTTGATGAAGATAGGGAAGCTGTGATTTCGTGTATAGGGCAAGGAGGAATAACATCTTGTAGGAGTGAGGAAGAGCCAGTTGTGAGTGTGGGGAAAGTTCGCGAGGCAGTAGGTAAAATGAAAGGGGGTGAGGCAGTAGGTAAAATGAAAGGGGGTAAGGCAGCCGGGATTGATGGGATAAAGATAAAAATGTTAAAAGCAGGTGGGGATATAATTTTGGAGTGGTTGGTGCTACTATTTAATAAATGTATGGAAGAGGGTAAGGTACCTAGGGATTGGCAGAGAGCATGCATAGTTCCTTTGTATAAAGGCAAAGGGGACAAAAGAGAGTGCAAAAATTATAGGGGGATAAGTCTGTTGAGTAAACCTGCTAAAGTGTATGGTAGAGTTATTATTGAAAGAATTAAGAGTAAGATGGAGAATAGGATAGCAGATGAACAAGGAGGCTTTAGGAAAGGTAGGGGGTGTGTGGACCAGGTGTTTACAGTGAAACATATAAGTGAACAGTATTTAGATATGGCTAAAGAGGTTTTTGTGGCATTTATGGATTTGGAAAAGGCGTATGACAGGGTGGATAGGGGGGCAATGTGGCAGATGTTGCAGGTGTATGTTATAGGAGGCAAGTTACTGAAAGCAGTGAAGAGTTTTTACGAGGATAGTGAGGCTCAAGTTAGAGTATGTAGGAAAGAGGGAGATTATTTCCCACTAAAAGTAGACCTTAGACAAGGATGTGTGATGTCACCGTGGTTGTTTAATATATTTGTAGATGGGGTTGTAAGAGAAGTAAATGCGAGGGTCTTGGCAAGAGGCGTGGCGTTAAAAGATAAAGAATCACACATAAAGTGGGAGTTGTCACAGTTGCTCTTTGCTGATGACACTGTGCTC
Organism: Cherax quadricarinatus; assembly: GCF_026875155.1. Taxonomy (NCBI): domain Eukaryota; kingdom Metazoa; phylum Arthropoda; class Malacostraca; order Decapoda; family Parastacidae; genus Cherax; species Cherax quadricarinatus. The sequence goes on along the minus strand of NC_069401.1, from coordinate 82,011,076 downwards.
TTGGGAGATTCTGAAGAGAAGTTGCAGAGGTTGGTGGATGAATTTGGTAGGGTATGTAAAAGAAGAAAATTAAAAGTGAATACAGGAAAGAGTAAGGTTATGAGGATAACAAAAAGATTAGGTGATGAAAGATTGGATATCACATTGGAGGGAGAGAGTATGGAGGAGGTGAATGTATTCAGATATTTGGGAGTGGACGTGTCAGCGGATGGGTCTATGAAATATGAGGTGAATCATAGAATGGATGAGGGGAAAAGGGTGAGCGGTGCACTTAGGAGTCTGTGGAGGCAAAGAACTTTGTCCTTGGAGGCAAAGAGGGGAATGTATGAGAGTATAGTTTTACCAATGCTCTTATATAGGTGTGAAGCATGGGTGATGTTGCAGCGAGGAGAAGGCTGGAGGCAGTGGAGATGTCATGTCTGAAGGCAATGTGTGGTGTGAATATAATGCAGAGAATTCGTAGTTTGGAAGTTAGGAGGAGGTGCGGGATTGCCAAAACTGTAGTCCAGAGGGCTGAGGAAGGGTTGTTGAGGTGGTTCGGACATGTAGAGAGAATGGAGTGAAACAGAATGACTTTAAGAGTGTATCAGTCTGTAGTGGAAGGAAGGCGGGATAGGGGTCAGCCTAGGAAAGGTTGGAGGGAGGGGGTAAAGGAGGTTTTGTGTGCGAGGGGCTTGGACTTCCAGCAGGCATGCGTGAGCGTGTTTGATAGGAGTGAATGGAGACAAACGGTTTTTAATACTTGACGTGCTGTTGGAGTGTGAACAAAGTAACATTTATGAAGGGATTCAGGGAAACCGGCAGGCCGGACTTGAGTCCTGGAGATGGGAAGTACAGTGCCTGCACTCTGAAGGAGGGGTGTTAATGTTGCAGTTTAAAAACTGTAGTGCAAAGCACCCTTCAGACAAGACAGTGATGGAGTGAATGATGAAAGTTTTTCTTTTTCGGGCCACCCTGCCTTGGTGGGAATCGGCCAGTGTGTTAATAAAAAATAATTAAAGTAACCCAGTCTGAAAATCAGTTTAAGACTCTTCTCAAAAGCCACTTAATCACCCTAGACTAAACGCTAAATACTCAGTACGCACATACTAACCTATGTACTCCCACATCATAACTTCAACAATCACTCTGAACCTTTTATCCTTTGTTGACAGGAATATAATTGAGCCATTGTTTTCCACAAAAAGCATTTTAGACTATATGAATATATCCTTTGTCCTATACAAAGCATAGAACATAGAACAAGTACAGTGGACCCCCGCATACAGTTGGCCTTACATAATGTTAAATCCACATACCGCTACATTTTATTGCCAAGATTTTGCCTCGCATACCGTTAAAAAACCCGCTCAATGCTGTTCGTCTGAGATGCGTCTATGTGCGGCCTGAGCCACGCTCACATGTTCCGCTGGTGGCATTGCTTACCAGGCAGCCTCCGCGGTAACATCCAAGCATATAATCAGAACATTTCGTATTATTACAGTGTTTTTGGTGATTTTATCTGCAAAATAAGTGACCATGGGCCCCAAGAAAGCTTCTAGTGCCAACCCTACAGCAATAAGGGTGAGAATTACTATAGAGATGAAGAAAAAGATCATTGATAAGTATGAAAGTGGAGTGCGTGTCTCCGAGCTGGCCAGGTTGTATAATAAACCCCAATCAACCATCGCTACTATTGGTGGTACAGCTGCTGCTGCTGCTGTACCACCGTCAGCTGCTGCTACTGCTGCTGCACTGTCAGCTGCTGCTGCTGCTGCTGCTGTAGCACCGTCAACTGCTGCTGCTGCTGTACCACCGTCAGCTGCTGCTGCTGCTGCTGTACCACCGTCAGCTGCTGCTGCTGCTGCTGTACCACCGTCAGCTGCTGCTGCTGCTGTAGTACCGTCTGCTGCTGCTGTAGCATCGTCTGCTGCTGCTGTAGCATCGTCTGCTGCCTCTGTAGCACTGTCAGCTGCTGCTGCTGTTGTACCACCGTCAGCTGCTGCTGCTGCTGTAGTACCGTCAGCTGCTGCTGCTGCTGTAGTACCGTCTGCTGCTGCTGTAGCATCGTCTGTTGCTGCTGTAGCATCGTCTGCTGCTGCTGTAGCACTGTCAGCTGCTGCTGCTGTTGTACCACCGTCAGCTGCTGCTGTTGCTGTAGTACCGTCTGCTGCTGCTGTAGCATCGTCTGCTGCTGCTGTAGCATCGTCTGCTGCTGCTGTAGCATCGTCTGCTGCTGCTGTAGCACTGTCAGCTGCTGCTGCTGTTGTACCACTGTCAGCTGCTGCTGCTGTAGTACCGTCTGCTGCTGCTGTAGCATTGTCTGCTGCTGCTGTAGCATCGTCTGCTGCTGCTATAGCACTGTCAGCTGCTGCTGCTGCTGCTGTAGCACTGTCAGCTGCTGCAGCTGCTGCTGCTGTAGCACTGTCAGCTGCTGCTGCTGCTGCTGTAGCACTGTTGTTGGTGTGGCTTATTGAGAATACCAAGAAACAATTAACCCCAGAGGATTTGCCAACCAGGATAACCCAAAAAAGTCAGTGTCATCGAAGTCTGTCTAACTTACTTCCATTGGGGTCCTTAATCTTGTCTCCCAGGATGCAACCCACACCAGTCGACTAACACCCAGGTGAACAGGGAAAAATGCCTGGAACTAGTGCTCATATTGGTGAATTTAAAGCCAGCAAAGGTTGGTTTGAGAGATTTAAGAATCGTAGTGGCATACACAGTGTGATAAGGCCTGTTCTGGAAGAAAATGCCAAACAGGACCTACAGTACTCAGGAGGAAAAGGCACTCCCAGGACACAGTGTCTCATCAGTCACTGCTGCATCTTCAATAAAGGAAAGTGTCATTTATTCTTCATTTAGTAGAGTAGTACATGCACAATATATATTGTGCATGTACTACTCTACTATTGTGCATGTATCCTTCTCTTTGTGTAGGAAAATGTATATTTCATGTGGTAAAAATTTTTTTCATACTTTTGGGTGTCTTGCATGGATTAATTTGATTTCCATTATTTCTTATGGGGAAAATTCATTCGCATAACGATAATTTCGCATAACAATGAGCTCTCTTGCACGGATTAATATCGCAATGCGGGGGTCCACTGTATACAGTGGACCCTTGCCTAACGCTATTAATCCATTCCTGAGAGCTCAACATTGGGCGAAATTATCGTTAGGCGGATTAATTTTCCACATAAGAAATAATGGAAATCAAATTAATCCGTTCCTTACACCCCAAAGTATGAACAAAAAAAAATTTTTACCACATGAAATATTAATTTTAATACACAAACTGAAGAAGACATGCACAGTTACATGACACTTACCTTTATTGAAGATCTGGTGATGATTGGTGGGATGGGAGGAGAGGAGACTGTGGATGGTGTTAATGTTTAGAAGGGGAATCCCCTTCCATTAGGACTAGAGGTGGCAAGTCCTTTTCCGGGGTTACTTCCCTTCTTCTTTTAATGCCACTAGGACCAGCTTGAGAGTCACTGGACCTCTGTGTCGCACAACATATCTGTCCATAGAGGCCTGTACCTCACGTTCCTTTATGACATTCTTAAAGTGTTTCACAACATTGTGAGTGTAATAGTAACCAGCACAGCTTGCAATAGCTGTGTGAGGGTGATTTTCATCAAAAAAGGTTTGCACTTTAAGCCACATTGCACACATTTCCTTAATCTTTGAAGTAGGCAACTTCCTCAATTTCTCTATCCCCTCCTCCGAAGCAGTTTCCTCATGTGTGGCCTCTTGCTGTTGAAGATGATCTAGCAGCTCATCAGTGGTTAGTTCTTCATTGTCCTCCTCCACCAACTCTTCCACATCCTCCCCACTAACCTCCAACCCCAAGGGCTTCCCCAATGCAACAATGGATTCCTCAACTGGCATAGGATTCACAGGGTTAGCCTCAAACCTTTCAAAATCACTTTTGTCTACACATTCTGGCCACAGTTTCTTCCAAGCAGAGTTCAAGGTCCTCTTAGTCACTTCCTCCCAAGCCTTACCTATAATGTTTACATAACTGAGGATGCTAAAGTGATCTCTCCAAAACTCTCTTAGAGTCAATTGAGTTTCTGAGGTCACTACAAAGCACCTTTCAAACATAGCTTTTGTGTACAGTTTCTTGAAGTTGGAAATGACCTGCTGGTCCATGGACTGCACATGAAGCACATTTCCGCAGAAAGACGCTCTGCCACGTCTGAAGGATGACCAGGGGCATTTCTGATACCAGGAGGCACTTAAGGTCTAATTTCTATTCAATTAGGTAATTTTTCACAGTGGGGTAAAATGCATGGTGAAACCAGTCGTAGAAAAAGTCCCTAGTGACCCATGCCTTACTGTTTGCCCTCCACAGCACACACAAATTAGCCTTGAGGACATTGTTTTTCCTGAACACTCTGGGAGTTTCAGAGTGATACACCAATAAAGGCTTCACTTTGCAATCACCACTAGCATTGGCACACATCAAGAGAGTAAGCCTGTCTTTCATAGGCTTATGTCCTGGGAGTGCCTTTTCCTCCTCAGTAATGTCAGTCCTGCTTGGCATTTTCTTCCAAAACAGGGCCTGTTTCATCACAATTAAACACTTGTTCAGGTTTCAGTCCTTCACTGTCTATGTACTCCTTGAATTCCTGCACGTATTTTTCAGCCGCTTTGTGGTCCGTACTGGCAGCCTTACCATGCCTTATGACACTATGTATGCCACTACAATTCATAAATCTCTCAAACCAACCTTTGCTGGCCTTAAATTCACTCACATCATCAATCGTTGCAGGCATTTTTCTAATTAAATCGTCATGCAACTTCCTAGCCTTTTCACATATGATCGCTTGAGAGATGCTATCTCCTTCTATCTGTTTTTCGTTTATCCACACCAATAACAGTCTCTCAACATCTTCTTTCTCTTGCGATCTTTGTTTCGAAAACAAACTTGCACCTTTGGCAAGAACAGCTTCCTTGATTGCCGTTTTCTTGGCCACAATAGTAGCGATGGTTGATTGGGGTTCTGTGTACAACCTGGCCAGCTCGGAGATACGCACTCAACTTTCATACTTAGCAATGATCTTCTTTCTTCATATCCATAGTAATTCTCACTCTTTTTGCTGTAGGGTTGGCACTAGAAGCTTTCTTGGGGCCCATGGTGACTTATTTTGCAGGTGCAATCACTAAAAAGGCTGTGATAATATGAAATGTTCCGATTGTATGCTTGGAAGCGACCGCGGTGGCTGGCTTGTAAACACTGGCACCCACGGAACAAGTGAGGCGGGCTCAGGCCGCATGTGGACGCGTCACGAACGAATCACGTTGAGCGAGTTTTTTAGCGCTAGCAGAGGCAAAATTTTTGCGTTAAAATGTATCGCTAGGCGGATTTAACGTTATGCGATGCGTTCATTGGGCGAGGGTCCACTGTAATTATATAAATAATGTCAACCTATTCACAACCGCTTATTGGAATGGACAGTGGCTCATTTGTTTACTCTTGAACATAGCCAAAACAATCGAACATTTCTCCTATGCTGAGCTCAATTTCGTAATCAAAATCATATCTAATTCTGTAATATATCTTCTATTCTATCAAATGAGACTAAAAAACAAGAATACAACCGTATAAACTACACAAAAATACCACTAAGAGGTGGCTAATTGCTGAGAAGTGAACTCCATTATTTATGCTTAGATTTCTTTCATTTTTCGTGTACGTTAAGAAGCATCTTTCCATCATACATTGATTGCCCAAGTTACAATAAGATAGTCCAACAAACAAATGAGATATAATTCCCTAGATCAAGAGCAAGAGCCCCTCACCAGCATCCAGGAATCTGCCTTGAGGTCTGCTCGCTTATGGAAATTTTGCTCGCGTGTGGAAGCAAAAAATCGACCCATCGACTGCTCGTATTTGGAAAAACTCGCACGTGGATGTGCTTGCGTGTAGAGGTTCCACTGTATTTTATTCATTCTAGAGTGTATATCAGGTTTCTATGTTATTTATATTGTTTATTATGTCATATTAAATGAATTGAGACAGATAAATAAGCCGTAGAGTTGATATTAGGGTTATTTTGTCATGCCTCCCGAGAGCAGGAATTCAGCTGGAACGAATTAATTGCATTTCAATTAATTTAAATGAGGAAAATTGACCCAGCATATGAACAAGTCCACAGAACGGATTAAATTCGTAACCCGAGGATCCACTGTACGTATTTTGAAAAATAAATAGTTTTTTGTTTTTAAATTAAAGAAGGTAATTTTCTGTGTGGTATAAGAACAAAAAAAAAAATTTAAGACTAGTACTTATGGAGATATAAGACTGCGAAGTTGGCTCTGGATGCTCACCTGATGGCAACATCCAGTCCTACCACTTGAAGAAGTGTTGCCGATTTACCTTTTTTCTCGTTTTTATTTTAATTTACATAATTTTTATGTTCTGATAATTACAATTTATAATACTTCTTGTGATTTCATAGCCAATCTTTGTTCTGACACTAATATTATGTACAGTGGACCCCCGCATAACGTTGGCATCGCATAGTGTTAAATCCGCATAGCGATACATTTTATCGCTAAAATTTTGCCTCACATAGTGCTAAAAAATTCGCTCAACGCAATTCGTCCAAGACACGTCCATGCGGCCTGAGCCAGCCTCACTTGTTCTGCCCGTGGCATTGTTTACAAGCCAGCCTCCCGCGGTAACATTCAAGCATACAATCGGAACATTTCGTATTATTACAGCCTTTTTATAGTGATTTCACCTGAAAAATAAGTGACCATGGGCCCCAAGAAAGCTTCTAGTGCAAACCCTACAGGAATAAGGGTGAGAATTACCATGGAGATGAAGAAAGAGATCATTGCTAAGTATGCAAGTGGAGTGCGTGTCTCCGAGTTGGCCAGGTTGTATAGTAAACCACAATCAACCATCGCTTCTATTGTGTCCAAGAGAACGGCAATCAAGGAAGCTGTTCTTGCCAAAGGTTTAACTGTGCTTTTGAAACAGAGATCGCAAGTGATAGAAGATGTTGAGAGACTGTTATTGGTGTGGATAAACAAAAAACAGATAGCAGGCGATAGCATCTCTCAAGCGATCATAAGTGAAAAGGCTAGGAAGTTGCACGAGGATTTAATTAGAAAAATGCCAGCAACTAGTGGTGATGCGAGTGAATTTAAGGCCAGCAAAGGTTGGTTTGAGAGATTTAAGAGGCGTAGTGGCATACAGTGTGATAAGGCATGGTGAGGCTGCCAGTTCGGACCAAAAAGCAGCTGAAAAATATGTGCATGAATTCAAGGAGTACATAGACAGTGAAGGACTGAAACCTGAACAAGTGTTTAATTGTGACGAAACAGGCCTGTTTTGGAAGAAAATGCCAAGCAGGACCTACATTACTGAGGAGGAAAAGGCACTCCCAGGACATAAGCCTATGAAAGACAGGCTTACTCTTCTCATGTGTGCCAATGCTAGTGGTGATTGCAAAGTGAAGCCTTTATTAGTGTATCACTCTGAAACTCCCAGAGCGTTCAGGCAAAAGAATATCCTCAAGGCTAATTTGTGTGTGCTGTGGAGGGCAAACAATAAGGCATGGGTCACTAGGGACTTTTTCTATGACTGGTTACACCAAGCATTTGCCCCCACTGTGAAAAATTACCTAACTGAAAAGAAATTAGACCTTAAGTGCCTCCTGGTGTTAGACAATGCCCCTGGTCATCCTACAGACTTGGCAGAGCAACTTTGTGGGGACATGAGCTTCATTAAGGTGAAGTTTTTGCCTCCCAATACCACTCCTCTCCTGCAGCCCATGGACCAGCAGGTTATTGCAAACTTCAAAAAACTGTACACAAAAGCTCTTTGAAAGGAGCTTTGTAGTGACCTCAGAAACTCAAGTGACTCTAAGAGAGTTTTGGAGAGAGCACTTTAATATCCTCAATTGTGTAAACCTTATAGGTAAGGCTTGGGAGGAAGTGACTAAGAGGACCTTGAACTCTGCTTGGAAGAAAATGTGGCCAGAATGTGTAGACCAAAGGGATTTTGTAGGATTTGAGGCTAACAATGCCAGTTGAGGAATCAATTGTGGCATTGGGGAAGTCCTTGGGGTTGGAGGTTAGTGGGGAGGATGTGGAAGAGTTGGTGGAGGAGGACAATGAAGAACTAACCACTGATGAGCTGCTAGATCAACTTCAACAGCAAGAGGCCACACCTGAGGAAATTGCTTCGGAGGAGGGGAGAGAGAAATTGAAGAAGTTGCCTACTTCAAAGATTAAGGAAATCTGTGCAATGTGGCTTGAAGTGCAAACCTTCTTGGATGAAAATCACCCTCAGACAGCTATTGCAAGCCGTGCTGGTGACTATTACACTGACACTGTTGTGAAACACTTTAGGAAAGTCATAAGGAACGAGAGGTACAGGCCACTATGGACAGATATGTTGTGCGACAGAAGTCCAGTGACTCTGAAGCTGGTCCTAGTGGCATTAAAAAAAGAAGGGAAGCAAACCTGGAAAAGGACTTGACACCTCAAGTCCTAATGGAAGGGGATTCCCCTTCTAAACATTAAAACCATCCAGTCTCACCTCCTCCCATCCCATCAATCATCACTACATCTTCAATAAAGGTAAGTGTCATGTAACTGTGCATGTTTTCTTAAGTTTGTGTGTATTAAAATTAATATTTCATGTGGTAAAATTTTTTTTTTCATACTTTTGGGTTTCTTGCATGGATTAATTTGATTTCCACTATTTCTTATGGGGAAAATTAATTCGCATAACGATAATTTCGCATAACATTGAGCTCTCAGGAACAGATTAATAGCGTTATGCGGGGTCCACTGTACTGAAATAGTACTCAAATAGTAACAATCACATTGACAGGTGAACATTTTCACCTGTCTTTGTTATTTACTGTCGTCTAGAAATATACTATACAAAGAATTTATAGGTCCCAGCAATGTTTTAGACACGCTGGAGTATGATACTCCCTGAAGAATGGTGTTATGATGAGGGTCAGATAACGAGTGAGCTGCTGCAGGGAACCTTGCCTTTATATGTTTTTTTACTCTTGCAATGCATACTCTGTATGCAGTCTATCTGTCTGTCTGTCCATCTGTATCTGTATCTATCTGTCTAGCTCTGCTTATGTCTTTCTGTCTTCTGTGTGTGCCTGGAGTATATTATGAAACTCCTTGAAGAATGGTGTTATGACAAGCAGTAGATAACAAGAGACAGAGAGTGACACTTGATGAATGTGAGCTGTTGCAGGGAACCCTGGCTTTATATGTTTTTACTGTTGTATCCAAACATGTCTCTGTATGTCTGTCTGTCAATCTATCTGTATCTGTCTGTCTTATATCTACAAACACTGTATAGCACTTGGCCTGGAATTCTTGGGTTATCCTAGGTAATTTACATTATGTATAATAACTGTACTTATGAGTACATGTGAGAGAGAGATATAGACAGACAGATACATAGATAAACACATACAGACAGGCAGAGATATAGACAGATATAGATATAGACAGAGATATAGACAGCCAAAGCCAGCCAGCCAGCCAAAGCTAGCCAGTCAGCCAGCCAAAGCCAGCCAGTCAGCCAGCCAAAGCCAGCCAGCCAAAGCCAGCCAGCCAGCCAGCCAGCCAGCCAAAGCCAGCCAGCCAAAGCCAGCCAGCCAGCCAGCCAAAGCCAGCCAGCCAGCCAAAGCCAGCCAAAGCCAGCCAAAGCCAGCCAAAGCCAGCCAGCCAGCCAGCCAAAGCCAGCCAACCAGCCAGCCAAAGCCAGTCAGCCAGCCAAAGCCAGCCAGCCAGCCAGCCAAAGCCAGCCAAAGCCAGCCAGCCAGCCAGCCAAAGCCAGCCAAAGCCAGCCAACCAGCCAGCCAAAGCCAGTCAGCCAGCCAAAGCCAGCCAAAGCCAGCCAGCCAGCCAACCAGCCACCCAAAGCCAGCCAGCCAAAGCCAGCCAACCAGCCAGCCAAAGCCAGTCAGCCAGCCAAAGCCAGCCATCCAGCCAGCCAGCCAGCCAGCCAAAGCCAGCCAGCCAGCCAGCCAGCCAAAGCCAGCCAGCCAGCCAAAGCCAGCCAGCCAAAGCCAGCCAGCCAGCCAAAGCCAGCCAGCTAGCCAAAGTTAGCCAGCCAGCCAAAGCCAGCCAGCCAGCCAAATTCATAAGAACATAAGAAAGAAGGAATACTGCGGCAGGCCTACTGGCCCATGCAAGGCAGGTCCATGTCACCCCCCAGCTTAGACCAATGACCCACCTAGTCAGGTCACATCCACTGAAGGAAGCAGCATGGCATCTGACCTAGTAGCACAAGCTAGTCAGGTCAAACTCACACCCACCCACACTCACTCATGTATTTATCTAACCTATTTTTACTTTCCTCTTAAAATGTGAGTGTTAATATGACATGACAACAATGAATCACTGGTGCTTGCCACACTATTTGCTCTAGCTGGCGCTCAATTGAACTGGTGCTCCCACAAGGTACTAAGTGGTCACCGATTTTTTTCATACTGTGCACACTGAGTGCACAGACCCATTCTTTCATGTCCAGATGACTCAGGCCTAATGTACCATATTTGAAGGAATGAAAAATAAAATGTTGATCTTAACATCTCTTTTCCTCTTCATATACTCCTCCCTCCTTGTATCACTTCTACTTTGTAAAAACCTCTCATATGCTAACTTTTTCTCTCTTACTAATCTCTTTACATCATTCCACCAATCACTCTTCTTCCCTCCCACACCCACTTTCCTGTAACCACAAACTTCTGCTGAACACTCTAACATTACATTCTTAAACCTACCCCATACATACAGGAAATAGCAAACAAGAGGACTCCACTAGCAATAGTGAGAATATATTACCAAAAACAACTGGTGGGAGCTCCATTGTTGGTGCTGGGAAGATAGGAATAAGACTGGTAAACATGCACCAACAGGGAATACAGTCACAGAAACCCAAGACAAACGGAAACCAAGCCTGTGCACATACTATGCAATTGGTATCTGCAGACATGGGAAATCTGGAAAAACAGATGGGACGTGAACTATGACCACCCTAGAAAATGCCGTGCGCATATGACAACAGGAAAATGCAAACTCCCTTCCTGTAAACATTTTCACCCTGAAATGTGTACCTCTTCAGTACAGGAAAGACTGTGCTATAACTTAAATTGCCAGGCATACCATCTAAAGGGGACAAAAAGATACAAAACATCCAGGCCATGGGAAAACCTGGGTAGCCACAGCCACTCAAGAGGGAGAGGTTTTTTAGTGCCAGGAAGGAAAAAAAACTGGCAGGAAATGGCAGAAATTGTACACCAAATCCAGTCATTCCTGGAGTGGAACCACAGTCGATGGCCTCCACTCCAAACCAACAGATACAGATACTAATGCCGGAAAAAAATCCCCCCCCCAGTACCAACAATACCACCAGTCCAATGACATTCTTCTTTGCAAATATACAGGGTCTAAAGCCAGCAACAAATAACAAAATACCTTTCATCCGTGGACTGCTTGCAGAGGCAAAGGCAATGTTCGCGGCTTTCACTGAGACCCACATAAAGGATCACTTAGACAACGAAATATGGATTCCAGGTTACAACCTATACAGATGTGACAGAGTGAACAGGCAAAAGGGGGGGGTTGGCCTGTACATTGCAGAGTCACTTGTTTGCACAGAACTGCTCAATGCCTCAAATGATGTAGTGGAAGTTTTAGCAGTAAAGGTCGAGAACCAAAACCTAGTCATTGTGGTAGTCTACAAGCCTCCGGATGCAACATCCCAGCAATTCCAGGAACAGCTGTTAAAAATTGACCACTGTCTGGAAAATCTTCCAGCTCCTGCACCCAACATCTTGCTCCTGGGGGATTTAAACTTAAGGCACCTAAAATGGAGGAATATAGCAAATAATATTGTTGCGGTAATAACACCAGGAGGCAGCTCTGATGAAAACTCACACTCACATGAGCTTTTAAAATCTCTGCACAAAATTCAATTTAAACCAGCAAATAATAGAGCCTACTAGAATGGAGAATACACTAGACCTCATCTTCACTAACAATGATGATCTGATAAGAAATGTCACCATATCAAAAACAATATACTCAGATCACAACATAATTGAGGTTCAAACATGTATGCGCAGAGCCCCAGACCGACAAAATGAGATTAGTCACGAGGGAGCATTCACCAAATTCAACTTCAATAACAAAAACAAAGTGGGACCAAGTAAACCAAGTCCTAACCGATATAAGCTGAGAAGATATACTAAGCAACACAGACCCCAACTTATGCCTAGAACAGATTAACTTGGTGGCACTCGATGTATGCACAAGACTTATTCCTCTAAGAAAAAGGAGGAGTAGATGTAAAATAGAAAGAGACAGGCGCTCTCTTTACAGGCGACAGAAAAGAATAACAGAGCGGCTAAAAGAGGTCAATCTATCTGAAATGCGTAGGGAGACACTGGTCAGAGAAATAGCAAACATCGAACTTAAGCTAAAGGAATCTTATAGGAGTCAGGAATCGCGGGAAGAACTAAAAGCCATAAATGAAATCGAAAGAAACCCAATGTATTTCTTCTCCTTTGCCAAATCAAAGTCGAGAACAACGTCCAGTATTGGGCCCCTACTTAAACAAGATGGGTCCTACACAGATGACAGCAAGGAAATGAGTGAGCTACTCAAGTCCCAATATCACTCAGTTTTTAGCAAGCCACTAACCAGACTGAGAGTCGAAGATCAAAATGAATTTTTTATGAGAGAGCCACAGAATTTGGTTAACACAAGCCTATCTGATGTTATCCTGATGCCAAATGACTTCGAACAGGCGATAAATGACATGCCCATGCACTCTGCCCCAGGGCCAGACTCATGGAACTCCGTGTTCATCAAGAACTGCACGAAGCCCCTATCACGAGCCTTTACCATCTTATGGAGAGGGAGCATGGACACGGGGGTCATCCCACAGTTACTAAAAACAACAGACATAGATCCACTCCAAAAGGGGGCAGTAAAGCAACAGCAAAGAACTACAGACTGATAGCACTAACATCCCATATCATAAAAATCTTTGAAAGGGTCCTAAGAAGCAAGATCACCACCCATCTAGAAACCCATCAGTTACACAACCCAGGGCAACATGGGTTTAGAACAGGTCGCTCCTGTCTGTCTCAACTAAAGAATGCAGATGTAATATATACAGACTTTGCAAAAGCCTTCGACAAGTGTGACCATGGCGTAATAGCACACAAAATGCGTGCTAAAGGAATAACAGGAAAAGTCAGTCAATGGATCTATAATTTTCTCACTAACAGAACACAGAGAGTAGTAGTCAACAGAGTAAAGTCCGAGGCAGGCACGGTGAAAAGCTCTGTTCCACAAGGCACAGTACTCGCTCCCATCTTGTTCCTCATCCTCATATCTGACATAGACAAGGATGTCAGCCACAGCACCGTGTCTTCCTTTGCAGATGACACCCGAATCTGCATGACAGTGTCTTCCATTGCAGACACTGCAAGGCTCCAGGCGGACATCAATCAAATCTTTCAGTGGGCTGCAGAAAACAATATGAAGTTCAACGATGAGAAATTTCAATTACTCAGATATGGTAAACACGAGGAAATTTAATCTTCATCAGAGTACAAAACAAATTCTGACCACAAAATAGAGCGAAACACCAACGTCAAAGACCTGGGAGTGATCGTGTCAGAGGATCTCACCTTCAAGGACCATAACATTGTATCGATCGCATCTGCTAGAAAAATGACAGGATGGATAATGAGAACCTTCAAAACAAGGGATGCCAAGCCTATGATGACACTCTTCAGGTCACTTGTTCTATCTAGGCTGGAATATTGCTGCACACTAACAGCACCTTTCAAGGCAGGTGAAATTGCTGACCTAGAAAATGTACAGAGAACCTTCACAGCGCGCATAACGGAGATAAAACACCTCAATTACTGGGAGCGCTTGAGGTTCCTGAACCTGTATTCCCTGGAACGCAGGCGGGAGAGATACATGATTATATACACCTGGAAAATCCTAGAGGGACTAGTACCGAACTTGCACACGAAAATCACTCACTATGAAAGCAAAAGACTTGGCAGACGATGCAACATCCCCCCAGTGAAAAGCAGGGGTGTCACTAGCACGTTAAGAGACTATACAATAAGTGTCAGGGGCCCGAGACTGTTCAACTGCCTCCCAGCTTACATAAGGGGGATTACCAACAGACCCCTGGCAGTCTTCAAGCTGGCATTGGACAAGCACCTAAAGTCGGTTCCTGATCAGCCGGGCTGTGGCTCGTACGTTGGTTTGTGTGCAGCCAGCAGTAACAGCCTGGTTGATCAGGCTCTGATCCACCAGGAGGCCTGGTCACAGACCGGGCCGCGGGGGCGTTGACCCCCGGAACTCTCTCCAGGTAAACTCCAGGTAAACATCTTCAACCCCATTGCCTATACTCTTACTAGCCCATCTATCCTCCAAGAGTTGCTTATATCTTACCCTAACTGCCTCCTCCTTTATCTTGTAAACCTTCACCTCCCTCTTACCTGCTACTTCCATTTTCCTTGTATCCCATCCACCTTTTACTCTCACTGTAGCTACAACTAAAAAGTGATCTAATATATCTGTGGTTCCTCTATAAACATGTACATCTTTAAGTCTACCCAACAGTCTTTTATCTACCAATACAGAGGCCAACAAACTACTGTCATTATGCCCTACATCATATCCTGTATACTTATCTATCCTCTCTTTCGGAAAGTATTTATTACCTATAACCAAACTTCTTTCTATACAAAGTTCAATCAAAGGGCCCCCATTATCATTTAGCATTTAGGTCCCCTACCACAATTACTCTCCCACCTAGTTCAAAAGTTCTTACTCACTTAACCCTTTGACTGTCGAAAGGCCCAATCCTGAAGTGTCTCCTGGTGTCGCAAAAATATTCGAAAAAAAAAAAATCATTTTTTCTTATGAAAATGTTAACATTATTTTTCTGATTGTTTTAGTCCCCCAAAAAAAAATTTTCCCATCAGTACTTACCCAGATACAGAGGCATGAAGTTTGCAGAAAATGAGCCGTGTATGGCAACAGCGGCGACTGCCGCTCACCCGTAAACTTTAGTTTACTTGTATTTGAAGGTTTGTTGTTTTTTTCGCTATTTTATTTTTTCACATAACTTATGTGGCCTGTGAGACCAAAGTAAGGTGCAATGTACATATATACACTCGTTGTATACAACACAATAAGCACACAAACATAATTATCAATATATTGTCTACAAAACTTGTTTACAAAAACAATACAAAAAATTGTTTATTACTATTGTTCTATAATATATATACCAATATACAGTCACTGAACATATTCCTAGAAGTTCTGCAGCTTGTGGAACTCTGTGAAACATTGTGTCATACACAGTGGTGTTTTACACTCCTCACATAAAACATGGTGTCATACACAGTGGTGTTTTACACTCCTCACACATAAAACATGGTGTAATACACAGTGGTGTTTTACACTCCTCACACATAAAACATGGTGTCATACACAGTGGTGTTTTACACTCCTTACACATAAAACATGGTGTCATACACAGTGGTGTTTTACACTCCTTACACACAAAACATGGTGTCATACACAGTGGTGTTTTACACTCCTTACACACAAAACATGGTGTCATACACAATGGTGTTTTACACTCCTTACACACAAAACATGGTGTCATACACAGTGGTGTTTTACATTCCTCACACATAAAACATGGTGTCATACACAGTGGTGTTTTACACTCCTTACGCATAAAACATGGTGTCATACACAGTGGTGTTTTACACTCACACATAAAACATGGTGTCATACACAGTGGTGCTTTACACTCCTCACACATAAAACATGGTGTCATACACAGTGGTGTTTTACACTCTCACACATAAAACATGGTGTCATACACAGTGGTGTTTTACACTCCTCACACATAAAACATGGTGTCATACACAGTGGTGTTTTACACTCCTCACACATAAAACATGGTGTCATACACAGTGGTGTTTTACACTCCTCACACATAAAACATGGTGTCATACACAGTGGTGTTTTACACTCCTCACACATAAAACATGGTGTCATACACAGTGGTGTTTTACACTCCTCACACATAAAATCAGTGTGTGTGCATTTTTGTTTAAGTTTTTTTTATGTGCAAAGACAAAACACCTCGTCTGAGCAGTTTTCTTCAAAGTATTAGCAGGCAGTTGTGTTATGTAGTTATCCTAGGTAAATGGTCGTGTGTCATCATTCCTTCCTTCCTAATTTCCTTCATTCCTTTCCTACCTGGAGGCTACCTGGAGGGCATTCCACCTCTCTTCCTACATTCCTTCATCTGTCCTTCCTTACTTTTTTCCTTCCTTTCATCTAGTCCTTCCTTCATTCCTGCCTTCCCTTCTTGCTTCTGGTTTCTATAATATATATACACATATATAGTCACTATATACTTTCATAAAACTGCTATTATCACCATTCAGCAAGCTTGTCTTGTGTGCGAGTGTGTGGCTTATAATTGTTTTGAATCAGGAGTCGGCAGCTGTCAAAATGACATATTGTCTCATTACTCACTCCCCCTCCCGCCTGTCAAAACAATGGGGTCCGATGCTGCTTCCCCTCAATTCTATCTAATTATCTTTCTCCCTCATTCTATCTCTTTCAATCTGTCTCTCTCTTTCTCTCTGTCTATCTCTGTCTCACAGGTACACATAAATACAAGTACAGTGGACCCCCGCTTAACGATCGCCTCCAAATGCGACCAATTATGTAAGTGTATTTATGTAAGTGCGTTTGTACGTGTATGTTTGGGGGTCTGAAATGGACTAATCTACTTCACAATATTCCTTATGGGAAAAAATTCGGTCAGTACTGGCACCTGAACATACTACTGAAATGAAAAAAGTTCGTTAACCGGGGGTCCACTGTATACATAGTGTAAATTACCTAGGATAACCCAAAAAATCCAGACAAAGTGCTATACTCTGCTTGAAGATGTGAGTAAACGTGATGATGACACAGTTTTGTGGCTCTCTCTGAGACAGAGCTAGAGGGATAGACAGGGAGCTTGGCAGACAGACAAATAGACAGACAGACAAATGTTTGTTCGTCGTCGTCGTCGTCGTCTCCTCCTCCTCCTTGTCCTCTTCCTTCTCCTTCTCCTCCTTCTTCTCCTTCTCCTCCTCCTTCTTCTCCTCCTCCTCCTTCTCCTCCTCCTCCTTCTCCTTCTCCTCCTCCTTCTCCTTCTCCTCCTTCTCCTTCTCCTCCCCTTTCTTCTCCTCCTCTCTCCTCCCTTCTTCTCCTCCTCCTCCTCCTTCTCTTCTCCTCCTCCTCCTTCTCCTTCTCCTCCTTCACTTCTACTTCTCCTTCTCCTCCTCCTTCTTCTCCTTCTCCTCCTCTCTTCTTCTCCTCCTCCTCCTCCTTCTCCTTCTCCTCCTCCTCCTCCTCCTCCTCCTGGCTCTTGACATATGGACAGCTGCCCCCCTCCCTCCACCCTCGTTTATGCTCATCAAAGGTCAGCTCTTATCAGATGTTATCTCCCCTTATCTTGTCACTGTCATGGGGTGAACTGTTTTCATGCCTCAAGGGAACATATTATTACATATTATTATTATTCTTCTTCCTCCTCTTCTTCTTCCTCCTTCCTCCTCCTCCCTCCTTCCTCTTCCTTCCTCCTCCTCCCTCCTTCCTCTGCCTCCCTCCTTCCTCTGCCTCCCTCCTTCCTCTGCCTCCCTCCTTCCTCCTCCTCCCTCCCTCCTCCCTCCTCCTCCTCCCTCCTCCTCCTCCCTCCTTCCTCCTCCTCCTCCTCCTTCCTCCTCCTCCTCCCTCCTTCCTCCTCCTCCTCCTCCCTCCTTCCTCTTCCTCCTTCCTTCCTCTTCCTCCTTCCTTCCTCCTCCTCTTCTTCCTCCTCCTCTTCTTCCTCCTCCTCTTCTTCCTCCTCCTCTTCTTCCTCCTCCTCCTCCTCCATTGCTTTTGGTCTCAAACTCCTCGAAATCATGAAATTGATCTTCAATGACACTTCCATCTGTGTTAGAGCATCACTTGGGAAGAGAAGAGTCCCAGATTTGCTGGGGAGTCACATATTTCTTACCGCTAGACATGCTGAAAAAGGACAACTGAAATGGTATTCCCACAATGCACCACTGGCTCCCCAATTTTTTTTATATGGTGCACACTGACCATGGAGACCCATTCTCTCACATGTGGGCCTACCAGCTTTCTCCTGCTTGATTTGAAGCTGCTAGAATTTATGCGTATAGATACGTGTTAACACGGTATCTCCTATGACGTACATATACTACCGCAACAGTCAAAGGGTTAACATCTCCCAAAATCTCTCTCTCCTCTACACTCCTCTCTTCTCCAGGTGCATACACACTTATTATGACCCACTTTTTGCATCTGACCCTTATTTTAATCCACATAATCTTTGAATTCATGCATTTATATTCCTCTTCTCCTTCCAAAACTGATCCTTCAACATTATTGCTACCCCTTCCTTAGTTCTAACTCTCTCAGATACTTCTGATTTAATCCCATTAATTTCTCCCCACTGAAACTCACCTATCCCTTTCAGCTTTGTTTTGCTCAGAGCGAGGGCATTCAACTTCTTTTCATTCATAACATTAGCAGCCATCCCTTTCTTATTATCTGCACTACATCCACGCACATTCAAGCATCCCAGTTTTATAAAGTTTTCTTCTCTTTTTTTAGTATATTCTACAGAAGGGGTTACTAGCCCATTGCTCTTAGCATTATAATTGCCTCATATGACACACATGGCTTACGGAGGAAAGATTCTTTTCCACATCCCCATGAAGAATTGAGGAAATAAAAAAGAACAAGAATGATTAAGAACAAAGAAGAAAAACCTAGATGTGTGTATGTATATATATGCATGTGCATGCTTGCACAGTGTGACCTAAATATAAGTAGAAGTAGCAAGATACATCTGTCATCCAGCATGTTTAAGAGACAGAAAAAAAAACCAGCACTCCTACCATCATGTAGAACAGTTACAGGCTTCTGTTTCACACTCATTTGGCAGAATGGTATTACCTCCCTGGGCAGCTGCTGTCTGCAAACCTACTACCAAAATTGTATACATATTTGACAATAATAAAAATTATAATACATAAAATGATTACACATACTTTTTTTTTTTTAACAAGTCGGCCATCTCCCACCAAGGCAGAGTGGCCCAAAAAGAAAGAAAATCCCCAAAAAGAAAATACTTTCATCATCATTCAACACTTTCGCCTCACTCACACATAATCACTGTTTTTGCAGAGGTGCTCAGAACACAACAGTTTAGAAGTATATACGTATAAAGATACACAACATATCCCCCCAAACTGCCAATATCCTAAACCCCTCCTTTAAAGTGCAGGCATTGTACTTCCCATTTCGAGGACTCAAGTCCGGCTATATAAAATAACCGGTTTCCCTGAATCCCTCCACTAAATATTACCCTGCTCACACTCCAACAGCTCATCAGGTCCCAAATACCATTCGTCTCCATTCACTCCTATCTAACACGCTCACGCACGCTTGCTGGAAGTCCAAGCCCCTTGCCCACAGAACCTCCTTTACCCCGTCCCTCCAACCTTTTCGAGGACGAACCCTATCCCACCTTCCTTCCCCTACAGATTTATACGCTCTCCATGTCATTCTACTTTGATCCATTCTCTCTAAATGACTAAACCACCTCAACAACCCCTCTTCAGGACTCTGACTAATACTTCTATTAACTCCACATCTTCTCCTAATTTCCACACTCCGAATTTTCTGCATAATATTTACACCACACATTGCCCTTAGACAGGGCATCTCCACTGCCTCCAACTGCCTCCTTGCTGCAGCATTTACAACCCAAGTTTCACACCCATAAAAAAGTGTTGGTAACAAAATTTATTTTTTTTCATACATCCCTTCTTTGCCTCCAAAGATAACATTTTTTGCCTCCACATATACCTCAATGTACCACTCACCTTTTTTCCTTCATCAATTCTATGATTAACCTCATCCTTCATAAACCATCCCGACACGTCACCTCCCAGATATCTGAAAACATTCGCTTTTTTCCAACTCCCCTCCCAAACTTATATCCAATTTTTTTTTATCTAAATCATTTGAACCCTCATCACCTTACTCTTTTCTATGTTCACTTTCAACTTTCCCTTTACAAAACACTCCCAAATTCGTCCAAAAACCTTTTGCCCTTTTTTTCTTTAAATCTCCAAAACACAGTATCATCACAAAAAGTAACTGTGTCACTTCCCATTTTGTATTTAATTTCCCCATAATTTAATCCCACCCTCCACCAACACCATAGCATTTACTTTTTTTTACAACCCCATCATAAATAATTTTAAAAAACCATGGGGACATTACACTCCCTGTCTAAGACCTCTTTTACCGGGAAATAGTCCCCCCTTTCTACACACCCCAACCGAGCCCCACTATCCCCAAAAACTCTTTATAGATTTTTAAAAATTAAAACCCCCCCTAAATTTTTCCCAAACTTGAAATCTGCCACATTGCCCCCTAACCACTCATAAAATTCCCTTTTTTTTAAATCCATAAATGCAATAAAAACTTCCCACCTTTATTTTAAATACTGTTCACAATATCTTCCATGTAAACCTTGAAAACTACACACCCCTACCCATTCTTAAAAACCCCCTTCTCATCCCAATTTTACATTTTGTCCTTACCTCTAATTTTTTCAAAATAAACCCCACCCTACACTGTTTTTTGGGATACTCAGTAAATTATTCCTCTATAATTTTTACAATCCTTTTGTCCCCCTTTCCCTTTATAAAGGCTATACACGCTCCCGCCAATCCCCAGGGACCCCCCTCTTTTATACATTTATTAAACAAAAATACCAAACCACTCAAACCTAGCCCCACTGCTTTTTAAAATTTTTGCATGATCCCATCATTCCAGCGCTTTACCCCCTTTCATTCTATGTAATGCCCCACCACCTCCCCCCCACTCACTCCTGCTCTTCTTTCCCCCCAAAAATGGAATACCCCCCTGGCAGTCATAAAATTACCCCCTCCCTTTCTTCTTCGAATTTAAAATTCCTCAAATATTCTATTAAAAACCTTACCTAACTCCCCCTACCTTTTTTTAAAATGACAAAACCCTTCATTCCCCTGCTTTTTTTAACTTGTTTAACTCACCCAAAATTTTTTTTTTATTTTCATTAAAATTTCTTGACGTGCCCCTCCCCCTCTATCATCGCTCTCCTTTTGCACTCTCACCATCTCTTGACTTTTCTTTTTACTCTCCATATACCTACTCTTTTTAAACCTTCGCTTTTTAAAAAACCCCCATAAGCTACCTTTTTTTTCTCTTTTTCACAAACCCCTTTACTTCATCATTACACCAATCACCCTCTTTCCTCCTGCACCCACCCTCCTATAACCACAAACTTTTGCCCCACATTCGTACTGCTTTTTTTAAAAAAAATTCCCAAATCTCTTCAACCCCCCCCCCCCCAAAAATATTTTTTCACCCCCCACCTTTCACCAAAAGTTGCTTTACCTCACCCAACTTCCCTCCTCCCTTAGTTTATACACTTTCCCCCTCCCCTTACTTTGGTTTTCCTTTTCCTTTTCCCATCTACCTCTTCTCAACTTTGCCACAACTAGTAATACCGATAATCAGTTGCCCCTCTATAAACTTTCTCCTGGAGCCTACCCCTCAACCTTTTTTCCAACAATATATAATCTAAAAACTACTTTCATTACGTGCTATATCATACCTTGTATATTTATTCTCTTTTTCATAAAATATGTATTACTTATTACCAAACCTCTTTCTACACATAAATCAATTAAAGGCTCCCCATTTTCATTTACCCTTGGCACCCTAAATTTACCTACTACTCTCCCCACAACATTTTTACCCACTTTACTTATAATCATATAATTCATAATATCATAAAATTATTATAGATAAACAATATTAGGAAGAAAAGTACAAAGCTCATGCCAACTCACCTAGCTGACAACACAAAGCTGTTGGTGCAGTCAACTCCTAAAACTATATCATTATGCCCTTCAAGAGTGTAGACATCACAGGAACACTCTCTCCACAGGAAGTTTTCCTTTTTCCCCGAACTACCAGCAATTGATCCCTTGGAAGCTTTCTTTGATGTCTGAGATTTAGACTCAACATCTGAAGCATTCTGACTAATGGCATGATGTTGCAGAGAATCAACAGAAGCAAGTGTCTTTCTAGATACATTCTCTACACAGGAAACATTATTTTTGTCACTTTGCAACACCCCAGCTGGGCTGCTATAGGTAGAGGATAAGCTGGTCAGGCTTTCTTGATGCTTTGAATCATTCCCTGAAGTATCAATTAATTGAAATGCTTCTTGTGCTTCTAATTCATCTTGCACTTCTTGTTTTATATTAGATGAATCAATGCTTCTACATTTTTTAACATTACTTTCTTCTTCCCTGAGAAGGATGCTGAAAAAATAAGATTAACTGGTTAGAAACATTATTATTAAAAATACTATTATGTAATAAACTTAAATGCTGCATTTTGTTTTAGGCTACTCTCAAATTTTGAAGACAACATAAACAACCATTTTTTTTTTCTTTCTCGAGTATTCAATTCTCCATTTGTAGACAAAACCAGGACTTATATTCAACAAATACAAAAGCTCATAGTTTGTTCAGTTGTACATCTATTTTATTTATAGTAGACAGTAAGTTTACTCAAATTACAATCTGGGAATATTACACTAGAACAAGTTGAAAGTATTTTGTAGGTTTTGTATACTCAGTGGAAACCCGAGTTTCAAACGCATCGACTATCGAACGCTTCGAGTTTCGACCACTTTTTTTTGCACCAATTTTGTCCCAAGTATCGGACATACCCTGTGTTTCGAACCGCGTACCAGACCTGTCTGCCTGCCCACATTCCCGCACGCAGGTGTTGTGAGCCAGTCTGGCTTTGTTTATGCTTGAGTGAGCACTAACCTGCACCCTCATACAAACATTACACTATTAATTCATTGTGTTTGGTGCTTGTGCGACTGTGAAATAAGCTACCATGGGCCCAAAGAAACTTACTAGTGGCACCCCTGTGGTAAAGAAAGTGAGAAACACCATAGATGTGAAGAAGGAAATACTAGTACAAAAATACGAGAGTGGTGTGCGACTTGTGGAGCTTGCCGGGATATGTGGCAAAAACAAAACAATCGCTTCTACCCTGGCGAAGAGAAAAGAAATCAAGGAAGTTGATGTTACAAAAGGTGTTGATATGCTAACCAAAAATAGACTACAAATAGTCGAAGAGGTTGAGAAGTTGTTGATTGTGTGGATAAAAGCTAAAGAGATAGAGGGTGATAGTGTTTCGGAGATGATCATTTGTGAAAAGGCAAGGCAACTGCATGATGATCTCATAAACAAAAGGCCTGCAACAAGTGCTGCTATTAGTGACTTTAAGGCCAGCAGAGGCTGGTTTGACAGATTTAAGAAGCGTAGTGGCATACACAGTGTGGTAAGGCATGGGGAGGCTGCCAATTGAGACAAACTTGCAGCTGAAAAATTCATAACTGAAATTTCAGGAGTATGTAAAGACTGAAAAATTCAAACCCAAACAAGTGTTCAACTGTGACGAAATAGGCCTGTTTTGGAAAAAAATGCCAAAGAGGACCTACATTATGCAGGAGAAAAAGGCACTTCCAGGGCACAAGCCTATGAAAGACAGGCTAACTCTCTTGTTTTGTGCTAATGCTAGTGGGTATTTTAAAGTGAAGTCTTTACTGGCGTATCACTCAGAAAATCCCAGTGTGTTCAAGAAAAACAATGTCGTCAAGAATAGACTGTGTGTTGTGGAAAGCTAATAATAGGGCATGGGTCACAACGAAAATTTTTAAAGAATGAGTCCATGAAGACTTTAGCCAGTGTGAAAAAATACCTCCTGGAAAATAAATTGCCACTCGAGTGCAGCCTGTTACTGGACAATGCTCCTGCACATCCTCTAAACTTGGTAGACCTACTGTCTAGGGACTTCAGTTTTATCACACTGAAGTTCTTGCCTCCTAACACCACTCCTCTCCCCCAACCCATGGACCAGCAGGTCATTTCTAACTTCAAAAGCCTCTACACAAAAGCAGTGTTTGAAAAGTCCTTTGAAGTGACCCTAAGAGAGTTCTGGAGGAATCACTTCGGTATCTACAACTGCATAAGCCTTATAGGTATGGCTTGGGAGGAAGTGATTTCCATGACTTTGAGCTCTGCTTGGAGACAATTGTGGCTAGATTGTGTCCAACAGAAGGATTTTGAAGGGTTAGAGGCTGACCCTGACCCTGCTGACCCTCTGCCTGTTGTGGAAGGTATTGTGGCAATGAGGAACTCCCTAGGTTTGGAGGTGAGTGGCGAGGATGTGGAAGAGTTGGTGCAGGACCAGAGGAAAGAGCTAACCACTGATAAGCTGCAAGAGCTTCATCAACAAATCCCTAGGCCGTGATGAACTGTTTGCAATGGTGCTAAAGGAATGTAAAGAGGAACTTAGCATACCTTTGGCTAATCTTTTTAACATATCACTACAAACTGGCAGTGCTTGATAAGTGGAAAATTGAAAATGTAATACTTATTTACAAGGCAGGTGACAGGTCCTTAGCTTCGAACTATAGACCAATAAGCCTTACCTCCATAGTGGGAAAATTTATGGAATGGGGGCACGTCACAAGCGGTGTTCCTCAGGGGTCAGTGTTGGGCCCGTTGTTGTTCACAATTTACATAAACGACATAGATGAGGGAATAAATAATGACATGAGCAAATTTGCTGATGACACCAAAATAGGCCGTCCAATTCATTCTAATGAGGACACTAGAGCACTCCAGGATGATTTGAATAGACTGATGCAATGGTCGGAGAAGTAGCAGATGCAGTTTAATATTGACAAATGCAAAGTTCTAAATGTTGGACAGTTAAATAACCATGCCATATATAAACTAAATAATGTAGATCTTAATACTACTGATTGTGAAAAGGATTTAAGAGTTCTGGTTAGCAGTAATCTAAAATGAAGACAACAGTGCATTAGTGTTCGCAATAAAGCTAACAGAATTCTTGGCTTCATATCTAGAAGTATAAATAATAGAAGTCCTCAGGTTGTTCTTCAACTCTATATATCCTTGGTTAGGCCTCATTTAGACTATGCTGCTCAGTTCTGGTCACCGTATTACAGAATGGATATAAATGCTCTGGAAAACGTACAGACGAGGATGACAAAGATGATCCAATGTATCAGAAATCTTCCCTATGAGGACAGACTGAGGGCCCTGAATCTGCACTCTCTCGAAAGGCATAAAATTAGGAGGGATATGATCGAGGTGTATAAATGGAAAACAGGAATAAATAAAGGGGATGTAAATAGCGTGCTGAAAATTTCCAGCCAAGACAGGACTCGCAGCAATGGTTTCAAGTTGGAAAAATTCAGATTCAGGAAGGATATAGGAAAGCACTGGTTTGGTAATAGAGTTGTGGATGAGTGGAACAAACTCCCAAGTACAGTTATTTAGGTTAAAACGTTATGTAGTTTTAAAAATAGGTTAGATAAATACATGAGTGTGTGTGGGTGGGTGAGATGGACTTGACTAGTTTGTGCTGCTGGGTCTGGTGCCATGCTCCTTCCTTGAGTGGAGGTGACCAGACTGGGTGGTCATTGGGCTAATCGGGGGGGGGGGGGTTATTGGTCTAATGGGGGGGGCATGGACCTGCTCCGCATGGGTCAGTAGGCCTGTTGCAGTGTTCCTTCTTTCTTATGTTCTTATGGAACAGCATCATACCACAGCAGAGGAACTTGCATCACAGGAGGAGGAAGAGGGAGTGGATGAGATGCCTTCTTCACAGATTAAGATTTGTGCAAGGTGGAATGATGTGCAAAGGTTTGTGGAGAAGTACCACCCTGAGCAAGCTGAAACAAGCCATCTCTGCAACAAGTTCAGTGACAGAACCATGTTAAAGTGCTGCGAAACGTGAAGTTCCGATTAAGCTCCTACAGATTCGTTCATTACTTATTAACGTAGCCGAGCGGTCAGGCACTAGTAATACTGTCACTCCTGTCTGGACTCCAGCCACAATATCGTGCACGCAGGATAGTGTACAGTTACCTTGGGTTTGAGAGGAACCTCAGACAACCCTGGGTGCTGAGACTACTATCTTTACAATGGCGACTTGTTCAAGTACTCGTTCCTTCCCAGGGGACGCTTTGAGAAGAACTTTACTTGCAACGAGTTATGCCATCTCTTGCTGATGCCATAAGCCGTTGCAGAAAGACATTTCTGTGGCTAGTGTACTCACTTGAGTGTTGTTGTTGTCCCTTGTGTTCCAGATGGTGATCCCATCCTCGTTGACAGTAATCAGTGCATTGTAAGAAGTTGTTTCTTGAGTAACTTTCACGTTGTTAACGTTTGTAAGTGAAGTTTCTTTATAGTTGATACCGCGTGTCACTGTGTGCGACTCAGATTGAATATCAGTATTGTTGACCGTGTTCATTTCTTTTCCCCTGTGCTTGCAGTGAGACCTGGACCTGGAGAGAGTTCCGGGGGTCAACGCCCCCGCGGCCCGGTCTGTGACCAGGCCTCCTTAGGTCAGTGTCCCAGGATGCGACCCACACCAGTCGACTAACACCCAGGTACCCATTTTACTGATGGGGAACATAGACAACAGGTGGAAAGAAACACGTCCAATGTTTCTACTCTGGCTGGGAATCGAACACAGGCCCTCGCCGTGTGAAGCGAGAGCGTTAACCACCAGGCCACCAGAGCCAGATAGTAGACCCATTCTCCCTTGCTCATATTGCGTGTTATAGCGTTATTTTTTCAACCGGGGAGAGTCATCCACTCCACCGAGTTTGTTCATTCCTCAAGTAAGAAAGAACCGATCCCTTGTGTTCTGGTGTGATTCGATTCCTGCTCCAGGAAGATCTTTTCTGACTGTGAAGCCACCAGCACCCATTAGTGACTTTGTAATGAGTCAAGAATTACTGTATCGAACAGTCGAGTTGAGTATTCCTAGCAGAAGAGTTAGTAATTCCACAGTCACTAGTGAATGTAGCTGTATCATTTGTAGATACTTGTTCAGATCGTCCTCAGTCAAGGCATGTGTTAGCCATCGCAGAAGAGTTCAATCCACCCAAAGATGATAACCATTCTGCATACGTAAACCGTACCCTAGCAGAATTGGGTTTGAATGTAAACAGCCCGTATAATTAGATGTCCGAGATGAATGAAACTGTCAACTATGTGTCTTGTTATTAGCTGATCAGTTTGTCAGAAATTTTTGTGTTCATGTTCCATCCGAATTCTGAAAATTTAGCAATACTGATCTGTGTGCACCAGATTTTGCTGTTAATTACTTGCACTTTGTAAATACAGTAAGGCCCCGCTTTACGGCGTTTCACCTTATGGCGTTCCGCTAATACAGCGATGTCAAATTGTGACCAAAATTTGCTACACAGCAAGCGGTCTTTTAAATACGGCACCCCCACCCGGTTTGTTTACATTTTCCGTGACCACATCTATTATGTCAGGAAACTTTCCAAAATTTCAAGTGTTTTAAAGTTACTGCATATTTTATATGTACTCTGATAATTATACTTATGTGTACCTGTACTTAAATATACTTACACACTGTGCTGGTGTGCAAGTACACATTAAAATGGCTAAGTCTCTCTCTACTCATGACGCCAATACTACGTAATAATAATCACTCTTGGGCACACTATATGTCTTATTTTACATCAATATAGGCATTTTCATTAATCCATCTATGATATTTTCCTCAAAATTATATATGAAACCCATTACATAGCATATAAACATGATACATACACTCAGAATAAAAATTGATGTAAACATGAGATTTGTTTACAAAGCAGCTGTGTAGGTAGTGTCGGAAGAATTACATTTTCTCTAGTCAAACACTGGGGGGTAACTGTAGAAAAATATTCTTTTCGTATGCCTTTACTCTATGTATAGCAATTCACGACCCTTGTGGGTTTAGTGCTTTTTATAATAAATAATAATAATAATAATAATAATAATAATAATAATAATAATAATAATAATAATTATTATTATTATTAATATTAATAATAATAATAATATTATTATTATTATTATTATTATTATTATTAATATTAATATTATTATCTTCATTCACTCTAAAAATGGTGTGTTGATGTTTGTTTATTCTGAATTAACTTGTACACAATGTAAGAGTATTTGTATTGTGAGGTAACTATTATTAAAATAAAAAAACATTGAGGTAAATGTTTTACAAACTCTTACAAATGGACGTGAATGAACTAAAAGTAGACACATATTAATACGCATTTATTTCGCCTGACCAAGTGATTGTCCACTACCTGTTCAGTTTGTGTTCTTACATTGTCTCAACTCTTATCTCGTTCTCTCGTTTACTCTTTCGTTAACTAGTTGGCTCTTATTGACGATGGCGTCTAAGGTTAGCTGTAATAAAAAAGAGAAGTCGTAAGCCTCTTGTTTTAAGTGTCAAGTTAGAAGATGGTGTGCCATTTTGATTTTATTCAATAAACACCCTGCCACTCACCTCTCACATATTAATATTAAAATTTTAAGGTAAGTAATAAGTGTACTCTGTGTGTATCTTACCTTTTATTGTGTTTTTAATGCCTATTTCTAATGCTAACTTAATATAAGTTAGTGTAAACTTGTTGTCTGGCATTTATTGCAAATTTTATATGCTCTGATAATAATACTTGTGGAGCTGGGTGGAGGGACAACATTACATTTTCTCTGCTCAGCCATCAGAGAAAACGTGTATGAATCTGCGTTTGGCCCAGCCACTCCCCCACTCCGCTTCTGTTTACAATTTTCGGCATGAATTATTCATTACTTCTACCTTCGTTTATGATGGCATCTAAAGGTAGTTATTAGAAATGATTCAATTCAGTGAACAAGGCATGTCGATGTTGATAATATGGCTCTTGGCCACAGTGTAGGTAGCCGGTAGGTGTAGCCCAGGCTACACCTACCGGCTACCTACACTGACTTTATACAAATAAATACTACTCACCTCTCTTCCTACATTAAGACTACACATTTTAAGGTAAATAATGAGTGTCCTGTATGTGCATTTTACCTCTCTGGGATGTTTTAAATATCGTATATCAAGTATGAGACGGGGAGCCAGTGCTACCTACACCTGGGCTACCTGCACCTGACTTCCTACAAATAAGTACTACTCACCTCTCTCTCTACATTAAGATTACAAATACAGTGGACCCCCGCATAACGATATTAATCCGTTCATGAGAGCTCATTATGAGAAATTATCGTTATGCGAATGAATTTTCCCCATAAGAAATAATGGAAATCAAATTAATCCGTGCAAGACACCCCAAAGTATGAAAAAAAACATTTTTACCACATGAAATATTAATTTTAATACACACAAACTGAAAAAGGCATGCACAGTTACATGACACTTACCTTTATTGAAGATCTGGTGATGATTGATGGGATGGGAGGAGGAGAGAGTCTTAGTGTTTAGAAGGGGAATCCCCTTCCATTAAGACTTGAGGTGTCAAGTCCTTTTCTGGGGTTACTTCCCTTCTTCTTTTAATGCCACTCGGACCAGGTTCAGAGTCACTGGACTTCTGTCGCACAACATATCTGTCCATAGTGGCCTGAACCTCTCGTTCCTTTATGACTTCCCTAAAGTGTTTCCCAACATTGTCAGTCTAATAGTCACCAGCACGGCTTGCAATAGCTGTGTGAGGGTGATTTTCATCCATAAAGGTTTGCACTTTCAGCCACATTGCACAGATTTCCTTAATCTTTGTAGTAGGCAACTTCTTCAATTTCTCTCTCCCCTCCTCCGAACCAGTTTCCTCAGGTCTGGCCTCTTGCTGTTGAAGTTGATCTAGCAGCTCATCAGTGGTTAGTTCTTCATTGTCCTCCTCCACCAACTCTTCCACATCATCCCCACTAACCTCCAACCCCAAGGACTTCCCCAATGCCACAATGGATTCCTCAACTGGCATACTCCTCTCAGGGTTAGCCTGAAACCCTTCAAAATCCCTTTGGATCCTCTCCAAGATACGATACTACGTGCCGCAAACTGCCCTTCTCACACTATACCATTCACTTATATATCCATACCTCACCTATGCTATCTGTGCTTGGGGTTCAACTGCAGCAACACACCTAAAGCCAATAATAACCCAACAAAAAGCCGCAGTAAGAATAATCACTAAATCCCATCCCTAGCAACACACCCCCCCACTCTTCATAGATCTAAACTTACTCCCTGTTCAGTACATCCACACTTACTACTGTGCAATCTACATCTACAGGACCTTAAATTCCAATATTAACCTTGACCTAAAATGCTTTCTTGATAGTTGTGACAGAACCCACAGGCACAACACCAGACACAAACATCTCTATACCATTCCCCGTGTCCGACTAAACCTTTACAAAAATTCAATGTATGTCAAAGGCCCTAAAATCTGGAACACCCTACCTGAAAATTCCAAAACTGCAGACACATTCATCACCTTCAAAACTACCATCAGAAAACATCTTATCTCCCTGATACACCCTGTCAACTAATAATACGAATACCACCTGGTGGTTCACACTTACACTCACTCACCCATTTGGGCCGTGCGGACGTGCTGCGCAGTAGCTCCTGATTGAGTTGGCTTTTGCGCAGTGTTGACGTGTACTTGGCTCTGTGAAGACCTGTTTTGCGCGCTCTCTAGAATTGAAGCAAGATGCCCTCCATCGAGCAACTTTACCAACAGCTTAAGGAAGAATTGGGTTGCGAATATGGAAATTCGCGACTGACCGAGAAAAAACAAGAAAGATTCGTACCAGTCCTCCTGTTTGAGTCCTCAGGTCAAGAAGGGAAACTGGTCAGTGGCTGGACAGCAGGAAAGAAGTTGACGATCAAGAAGATGAATGGAAAGGTAAAACGATGAAGAAGAAAGAGACTGCCGTGGGGAAAACTGTTGTGGAAACATCCAATACATTCTCAGTGCTACCGACGAATGTGAGTCGACTACTGGGAACGAGACGCGAAAGACATTAAGGAAGGTAAGAATATTGTTGTTGTTGGGGATAGCCAGTTAGGTATATGGATAGGGCGTTCTGCTTGAAGGACAGGAGTAGGAGACAGAGAGTTTGCTTCCTGGGCTGGGATGGAGGATATTGTTAGCCGTCTTGATGACATCATGAAAGGTAAATGGGAGCAATCCTATTATCTGTCTCAGTGCTGGAGGCAACGATGTTGGCAGACGTAGGAGTGAGGACCTGATTAGCAGGTATAGGTCAGCAATAGAAATAATTAGAAGTAAGGGTGGGAACCCTCTCATATTGGTATTTGCCAAGGAGGGAGTTGGAAATGAAGGTTGTCCAGGGCAATTGGTGTCAATTGCTGGCTGGACAATACTGTAAGGAAAATGCAGTAACATTCATTACAACTGGGACCTCTTCTATGGCAGAAATGACATGTTTGCTAGGGGGGGTTCACTTATCTAGGTGTGGGGTGGGAGCACTGGCAACTGCAGTGGGAGGAGCAGTTAGAACTTTAAACTAGGAATAGTTAGTGGTATGGGTTTTGGCAGGAAAGCAGTGAAGTCCCAGTGTAGTAATATACGAGTTCTAGGGGAACTAGTAATAATAAGAACGAGATAGATATGAAAAGCCAGGGACCTTGGGTGATAAGGACAGTAATAGGTTTTTGTAGAAAAATAGAAATGAGCAGGAAGGGTAAAGAGAAAGGAGAGTCTTTCAATGTTTTTTTATGCTAATTGCCGTAGTGTAGGAAAGATGGACGAGTTGAGATTAGTTGCTAAATGTAGGTAACATTGATGTATTTGCCTTAACTGAGACGTGGTTTAAATTTAAAAAGTCGGGACATGCCTGCGGAAGTCAATATTCAGGGTTTTAAATTGTTCCAAGAAGATGAAGTATTGGGAGGGGGTGGGGGGGCAATTGTATGTCCCAGATCGCTTGAAAATGTTTGCAAAAACGGTATTAAGTCTGAAGTAACACATACAGGTCTGTTTGGATAGAATTTTTTAGAGGGGCATGAAAAACTGATTTTAGGAGTGATATACCGTCCCCAAACTTAGATAGGGACCAAGGGAAACTACTATGGGAGGAAATTGTTAAGGCACAAGGCACGATAATGTAGTAATTCTAGGAGACTTTAACTTTAGTCATGTTGATTGGAATTTCTTGACTGGGAATTTAGAATCATACGCTTCTTAGAAGTATTTCAGGATTGTTTTTTGAAGCAGTTTGTGACAGAACCTACAAGGGGAAAATAACCTGCTGACTTAGTTATGGCAAACAATGAATCCCTTGTTAAAAATTTAGAAATTTCAGAGAACTGGGTGCTAGCGACCACAAATCAATTACATTTTGCATTGAATGGAAGTACGTTAGTTTGCGATAACTCAGTAACAGTCCCAGATTTTCGCTTTTGCAGATTACGATGGGCTTAGAGAACACTTATCATCTGTTGACTGGGGTAACGAAGAGAGCTATCAATATGACGTTTTTTGAACACTTAAAATGCTGCTCAAAGAGCGTTTATCCCATTAAAAGAAATTAGATCAAATAGAAATGACCCAAAATGGATGAATAATAGGCTCAAATATCTACTAGGGCAAAAGAAAGGAATTTATAGGCGTATCAAAAGAGGTGAGGGGCATCTTATGAATCAGTATATTGACATTAAGAGGGACATTAAAAAGGGATAAGAAAAGCTAAAAGGGCTATGAAATTAAAGTTGCTAGGGATTTTTAAAACTAACCAAAAAGTTTTTTCCAGGTTATAGAACAAAAGTTAAGATAAGATAGGTCCCCTTAAAAATAACTATGGCACCTTACTGACAAAGAGAATGAAATGTGCTGATTTTAAATAATTATTTCTCTCAGTTTTTACACAGGAAGACACTAACAATATTCCAGTAATTAATTTTTACAGTGGGCAGAAGAAGATAAATTATGTAACATCACAGTCACTAGTGAGATGGTTGTGAGGCAGATAGACAGACTGAAGCAAAATAAGTCGCCAGGTCCTGATGAGGTTTTTTCAAGGGTTCTTAAGGAATGCAAAAAGGAACTCTGTGAACCATTTTTAAATAATATTTTTAATTTATCTCTTCAAACAGGTGTTTGTGTCTGATATGTGGAAGATGGCTAATGTAACTCTATTTTTAAAAACAGGGACAAGTCGTTACCGTCAAATTACCGCCCCAATAAGCCTGACCTCAATTGTAGGCAAATTACTAGAGTCAATTATAGCTGAGATTATAAAAAGCCATCTCGATAAGCATAGCTTGATTAATGAACTCAGCATGGATTCACAAGAGGCCCGGGCTTGTCTAACTAATTTTTTAACTTTCTTCAGTAAAGCTTTTGAGGCTGTTGACCACAATAAAGAATTTGATATTATTTTCTTAGATTTTAGTAAGGCTTTTGATAGAGTTCCGCACCATAGACTGTAAAGAAAGTGGCAGCTCATGGCATTGGGGGAAAAGTGCTCTGTGGATCGAGTCATGCTCACTGACAGGAAGCAGAGAGTGTCCATAAATGGGGTTAAATCCGAGTGGGGATCTGTAACAAGTGGCGTTCCACAGGGATCAGTCTTGGGCCCGTTGTTGTTTATATATATATCAATGATCTTGATGGAGGAATTACTAGTGAAAATGAGCAAATTCGCCGATGACACAAAGATAGGTAGGATAATTGATTCAAACGTAGATGTTAGGGAACTTCAGGAGGATTTAAACAAACTCTATTCTTGGTCAGAAAAGTGGCAGATGCAGTTCAATGTAGATAAATGCAAGGTTCTGAGGCTTGGGAGTGCCCCTAACACTAGTACTTTTAATTAAATGATGTAGAACTTAGCCATACAGATTGCGAAAAGGACTGGGGGGTTTTGGTGAGCAGCAACCTTAAACCAAGACAGCAATGCCCAAGCGTACGTAATAAGGCAAATAGATTACTGGGATTTATATCAAGAAGTGTAAGCAACAGAAGTCCAGAGGTCATACTGCAGCTTTATACATCATTAGTAAGGCCCCACCTAGATTATGCAGCTCAGTTCTGGTCTCCGTATTACAAAAAGGACATAAATTCGTTAGAAAACCCTTCAGCGTAGGATGACTAAATTAACTAAAGCATCAGAAATCTTCCTTATGAAGAAAGATTGAAGACTCTTAATTACATTCACTTTTTAGACGAAGATGAGGGGAGACCTGATCGAAGTGTATTAAGTGGAAGATAGGTAAAAAATAAAGGGGGTATTAATAAGGTCTTGAGGATGTCTCTCCAAGAGAGAACGCGCAGTAAAAGGATTTAAATTAGGTAAGTTTAGATTTAGAAAGGACATAGGAAAGTATTGGTTTGGAAATAGGGTAGTTGATGAGTGGAACAGTCTACCTAGTTGGGTTATTGAGGCTGGGACTTTGGGTAGTTTCAAATCTAGGTTGGATAAGTACATAAGTGGGAGGGGTTGGATTTGAGTGGGACTTTCACATCAGAGCTTATTTCTTGGGTGGCATTGAAAATTGGGTTGGGCAAATGTTTTGTTAGTGGGATGAATTGTAAAGGACCTGCCTAGTATGGGCCAGCAGGCCTCCTGCAGTGTTCCTCCTTTTCTTATGTTCTTATGTTAACTAGTCATAAGTTGGCCTGTGATACTCCAATACTGAAACTACGTATAGTGCCACAACAAAAGCATTCACATTGCTAAACTCACAACTAGTATTTAGTCACTTAGCCACAATACCAACTTTTCTCATAATTTTGTAACATTTTAAACCTAAGATTTAATATAAGTCTGCCTGAAATGCCTAGTCATGCTAGGTGTTCTAGTGGTACACTCTGTAATTATTATTTTACTACATGTAAACCACACAATAACCAAATTCTGTAAACTCAGCATTGTAATACTTATAGAGAATAAAGTTTGAATTTGAATTTGAATTTGGTCTACACATTCTGGCCACAGTTTCTTCCAAGCAGAGTTCAAGGTCCTCTTAGTCACTCCCTCCCAAGCCTTACCTATAAGGTTTACACAATTGAGGATATTAAAGTGCTCTCTCCAAAACTCTCTTAGTCAGTTGAGTTTCTGAGGTCACTACAAAGCACCTTTCAAACAGAGCTTTTGTGTACAGTTTTTTGAAGTTTCCAATAACCTGCTGGTCCATGGGCTGCAGGAGAGGAGTGGTATTAGGAGGCAAAAACTTCACCTTAATGAAGCTCATGTCCCCATAAAGTCGCTCTGCCACGTCTGTAGGATGACCAGGGCATTGTCTAACACCAGGAGGGACTTAAGGTCTAATTTTTTTTTCATTTAGGTAATCTTTCACATTTGGGGGGAAATGCATGGTGTAAGCGTCCCTAGAAAAAGTCCTAGTGACCCCTGCCTTACGTTTGCCCTCCACAAACACACACAAATTACCTTGAGGTATTCTTTTTCCCGAACGCTCGGAGTATTCTGAGTGATACATTAATAAAGGCTTCACTTTGCAATCACCACTACATTGGAACACATAACAGAGTAAGCCTGTCTTTCATAGGCTTATGTCCTGGGAGTGCCTTTTCCTCCTCAGTAATGTAGGTCCTGCTTGGCATTTTCTTCCAAAACAGGCCTGTTTCATCACAATTAAACACTTGTTCAGGTTTCAGTCCTTCACTGTCTATGTACTCCTTGAATTCCTGCACATATTTTTCAGCTGCTTTGTGGTCCGAACTGGCAGCCTCACCATGCCTTATCACATTATGTATGCCACTACGCTTCTTAAATCTCTCAAACCAACCTTTGCTGGCCTTAAATTCACTCACATCATCACTAGTTGCAGGCATTTTTTTAATTAAATCCTGATGCAACTTCCTAGCCTTTTCACTTATGATCACTTGAGAGATGCTATCTCCTGCTATCTGTTTTTCATTTATCCACACCAATAAGAGTCTCTCAACATCTTCCATCACTTGCGATCTCTGTTTTGAAAACACAGTTGAACCTTTGGCAAGAACAGCTTCCTTGATTGCCGTTTTGTTGCCCACAATAGTAGCGATGGTTGATTGGGGTTTATTATACAACCTGGCCAGCTCGGAGACACGCACTCCACTTTCATACTTATCAATGATCTCTTTCTTCATCTCTATAGTAATTCTCACCCTTATTGCTGTAGGGATGGCACTAGAAGCTTTCTTGGGGCCCATGGTCACTTATTTTGCAGATAAAATCACCAAAAACACTGTAATAACACGAAATGTTCCGATTGTATGCTTGGATGTTACCGCGGAGGCTGGCTGGTAAAGAATGCCACCGGCGGAACATGTGAGGCTGGCTAAGGCCGCACATTAGACGCGTCTCGGACGAACAACATTGAGCGGGTTTTTTAGCGGTATGTGAGGCAAAATCTTAACGATAAAATGTATCGGTATGCGGATTTAACGTTATGTAAGGCCAACGGTATGCAGGGGTCCACTGTACTTTAAGATAAGTAATGAATTTACTGTGACTGTATTTTACTTTGTGTGTTTTTAATGCCTAGTTCTATTACTAACTTAATATAATTTAGTGTAAACTTGTTGTCTGGCATTTATATGCATTTATAAATGGAAAAAATGGAGTTCTGCCTTCCGGCGATGTCTGCTTTCCGGCGACAGCCTGGAACCTAACCCGCCGTATAAGTGGGGTCCTACTGTATATATACATGTATATTCTTCCTCAGAATCTGAAGAGTGCATGAATACAGATCGATCGATCAATTTCATCCATATTGTACAATGATTTGTTCTTATAAGTCGTAATGCATTACATTAAAACTCATTACATTAAAACTCATTACGTTAAAACTCATTACGTTAACACCCATTACGTTAAAACTCATTATGTTAACATTCATTATGATGTCATCCACTAGTTCTAAGTTACATATGTCTTTGTTATTGTGTAGAATCAGCCCAGAACCACCTGCCTGTTCAACCTATAGTACAGTAGTGTATGTCGAGACGACATACGTAACATGACCGAGCTGTCAGCATAGTTGCTGATCCCCTTACATGTGTTGTATAGCTTAGCTGAGTATCATAGTACCATCCATGTGTTTATATAGAAGATCTCTAGGCCTAGTGACTGTTTGTGTGACGTCACGGGATGCGCATGTGTACCTGAGTACCTCTGTTACTTCCTCGCTCCATGCTTAGACATACAACAGGCAAAAAGGCATGCTGGGCCCTTCCCTTGCCACAGTCTGACAATATATAGCATTACCATCCACAAGTGTGTTTATCTTCAACCGTCATATCTCCTTCCGAACCCCCACGACACACAATGAGGCAGCCATTAACCCCCCTTAAACTGTCCAAGCAGATCTATGTTCACATGCGGAGTGCTCCAAAAGTAGTTTTCCCTTTTTTTACTTATTTTCAAATATAACAAAAAAAACGTAGAATAAAGTTTTTTTACACGTTTTCAAATGTAAAAAAAGAAAAGAAGATCTACTTTTTTTACATACTTCCAAATGTTGAAAAACCGTAGATCTACGTTTAGACAGTTTAAGGGTTAATAACTTCACAACAGCAGTGACAAACATTGACTGGCACACTGAGCTAGAAATCTATACAGATATTGACAAATGCATTAATAATTTTCTAAAAAAGACACAATACCTCTATAACAAACACTGCCCTAAAAAACTAAACAGATGACAGTTAAGAGATTGAACAGTCCCTGGCTAACACTCAGCATCCTCAAATCCATAAATACAAAGCACCTATACAAAAAACAATACAGAATGGGTCACACAACCAGAGACCAAACAAAATGTTACTCATCAATCCTAACCAGCCTGGTAAGAAGGGCTAAAAAATTGTATTATGAGAACAGATTATCCAACTTAAAAGGTGATACAAAAAAGGCCTGGAAAACCCTATCTGAAATTCTAGGAACAAAAAAGATATCACAAAATAGCACAATTGAACTAACAAAATCAGATGAACCCCAACTCCCACCAACTGAAACAGCAAACAGATTCAAAGATTTCTTCTCCACCAAAGGCAAAAACCTTGCCAATAAAATCCCAAGCTCAAATACTCAACCCAATGATTACCTCACTGGCAACTACCCGAACACACTGTCCCTAGCTCCGACTAACCCAACAGAAGTCTCCCTTATTATCAACACACTAAAAAACAAGACAGGAGATTTAAATACCTTACCACCCTTTATATACAAAAAAGCGTCGCAATTGCTGTCAGCAATCACTGCAATACTCTTTAACAAATCCATCAAATCCTCTACCTTCCCTACAGTTCTCAAAATAGCAAGGGTCACCCCAATCCATAAAGGAGGAGACCAAACAGACTTGAATAACTATAGGCCAATATCCAACTTACACCCTCTCTCTAAAATCTTCAAAAAATTAATTCATAAGCTAATCTATTCTTACCTCATCTCCCACAACATACTCAACCCCTGTCAGTTTGGGTTCAGGCCTAATAAAAATATGAATGATGCTATTATACACATGCTAGAACATATATACACTGCAATAGAGAAAAAAGAAGTCCCACTGGGGATCTTCATTGATTTACGTAAAGCTTTTGATACAGTTGACCATGACTTGCTCCACATAAAATTGTCACACTGGTATATGAGGGCACTCCATGAACTACCTAAAGTCATACCTCAGCAACAGAAGCCAATACGTGTACTCATGTGTCTCATAAACACTCTAGATAACAGGGATATCTTGCTACTCCTACTTACACTTTGGTCACACTTCACAGACACGCAAATGCATTGTATACATACATCTAGGTTTTTCTCCTTTTTCTAAATAGCTCTTGTTCTTCTTTATTTCTTCTATTGTCCATGGGGAAGTGGAAAAGAATCTTTCCTCCGTAAGCCATGCGTGTCGTATGAGGCGACTAAAATGCCGGGAGCAATGGGCTAGTAACCCCTTCTCCTGTAGACATTTACTAAAAAAGAGAAGAAGAAAAACTTTATAAAACTGGGATGCTTAAATGTGCGTGGATGTAGTGCGGATGACAAGAAACAGATGATTGCTGATGTTATAAATGAAAAGAAGTTGGATGTCCTGGCCCTAAGCGAAACAAAGCTGAAGGGGTAGGGGAGTTTCAGTGGGGGGAAATAAATGGGA
Source organism: Cherax quadricarinatus (assembly GCF_026875155.1). Taxonomy (NCBI): domain Eukaryota; kingdom Metazoa; phylum Arthropoda; class Malacostraca; order Decapoda; family Parastacidae; genus Cherax; species Cherax quadricarinatus. The sequence goes on along the minus strand of NC_069401.1, from coordinate 81,971,845 downwards.
ATTAAATCTGGAGTATCTGAGAGAGTTAGAGCAAAGGAAGGGGTAGCAGTAATGTTGAATGATCAGTTATGGAAGGAGAAAAGAGAATATGAATGTGTAAATCAAGAATTATGTGGATTAAAGTAAAGGTTGGATGCGAGAAGTGGGTCATAATAAGCGTTTATGCACCTGGAGAAGAGAGGAATGCAGAGGAGAGAGAGAGATTTTTGGGAGATGTTAAGTGAATGTATAGGAGCCTTTGAACCAAGTGAGAGAGTAATTGTGGTAGGGGACCTGAATGCTAAAGTAGGAGAAACTTTTAGAGCGGGTGTGGTAGGTAAGTTTGGGGTGCCAGGTGTAAATGATAATGGGAGCCCTTTGATTGAACTTTGTACAGAAAGGGGTTTAGTTATAGGTAATACATATTTTAAGAAAAGAGGATAAATAAGTATACAAGATATGATGTAGGGCGAAATGACAGTAGTTTGTTGGATTATGTATTGGTAGATAAAAGACTGTTGAGTAGACTTCAGGATGTACATGTTTATAGAGGGGCCACAGATATATCAGATCACTTTCTAGTTGTAGCTACACTGAGAGTGAAAGGTAGATGGGATACAAGGAGAATAGAAGTATCAGGGAAGAGAGAGGTGAAGGTTTATAAACTAAAAGAGGAGGCAGTTAGGGTAAGATATAAACAGCTATTGGAGGATAGATGGGCTAATGAGAGCATAGGCAATGAGTCGAAGAGGCATGGGGTAGGGTTTAAAAATGTAGTGTTAGAGTGTTCAGCAGAAGTTTGTGGTTATAAGAATGTGGGTGCGGGAGGGAAGAGGAGCGATTGGTGGAATGATGATGTAAAGAGAGTAGTAAGGAGAAAAAGTTAGCATATGAGAAGTTTTTACAAAATAGAAGTGATGCAAGGAGGGAAGAGTATATGGAGAAAAAGAGAGAGGTTAAAAGATTGGTGAAGCAATGTAAAAAGAGAGCAAATGAGAGAGTGGTGAGATGTTATCAACAAATTTTGTTGAAAATAAGAAAAGTTTTGGAGTGAGATTAACAAGTTAAAAAAGCCTAGAGAACAAATGGATTTGTCAGTTAAAAAATAGGAGAGGAGAGTTATTAAATGGAGAGTTAGAGGTATTGGGAAGATGGAGGGAATATTTTGAGGAATTGTTAAATGTTGATGAAGATAGGGAAGCTGTGATTTCGTGTATAGGACAAGGAGGAATAACATCTTGTAGGAGTGAGGAAGAGCCAGTTGTGATTGTGGGGGAAGTTCGTGAGGCAGTAGGTAAAATGAAAGGGGGTAAGGCAGCCGGGATTGATGGGATAAAGATAGAAATGTTAAAAGCAGGTGGGGATATAGTTTTGGAGTGGCTGGTGCAATTATTTAATAAATGAATGGAAGAGGGTAAGGTACCTAGGGATTGTAAAGTAAAAGGACACAAGTGCAACTAATGTGACATTTATTGTGGCAACGTTTCGCTCTCCAGGAGCTTTATCAAGCCATTACAAACAATACATGGACACAGAGGGTATATAAAGGCTCAGAGTGAGGTGAATACTAGTGAGGTACCATTTCGATGTTCACTAGTGGTAGTAGTAGTAGTAGTAGTAGTAGTAGTAGTAGTAGTGACAAAAGTAATACAATATGGTAAAGCAATTAATTCGTACATGAGTAAAAGGATATAAAAGCTATTACTTGGGTAACATAAAAAATAGGTTGGACAAATATAAACTGGAATGAGGCAGCTTGTTTCAGTGTTCACTCTCTGTGCTTTGTGTAGTATAACAGGAGAGACTATGTGATGGCAGGGTTTACTGTTTTCAGGAGGATTCTTGCTAAGACTTCGGAGATGGTGAAGCTGCCGTTGTTTTGTTTAATTGTATTCGAAACAGCGATCAGTGCTGATTCGAGGCACTTACGTCTGCGGAAATTAGTTTCTTTGATCACTAATTGGGCGTCTCTGAATTTCATGAGATGACTGGAGGAATTTCGGTGTTGTACACAGGCGTTGTTCAGGTTATCGTTCCTACATGCGTAAATGTGTTCATTGAGGCGGGTGTCGAGGTTTCTGGCTGTTTCACCTACGTAAATCTTGTCGCAGCCTCCACAGGGTATAGTGTAAACTCCTGCATTGACTGGTTCGTGGTGCTTGGATTTTGTCCTGGTTATATCCTTTATTGAAGTGCTAGAAGCGATGGCGACTCTGGTGTTGAGAAGGTCACCTGAGTGACCTTCTCAACCGCATCCATAATCTCTCCATCCGTAACAAGAAACTAAGCAGTTTGGATGTGACTTCCCTCTTCACAAAAGTACCTACCAAAAAAGCCATCGAGGTTCTATGACGTAAAGTCAATCAGGACCTTAATCTTCCTCTACCTCCCGGAGATTTTGTTGACTTAATTGAACTCTGTGTTAATTTCAACTGTTTTTCTTTCAATAACAAGCTCTACAAACAAACCTACGGCATGGGAATGGGTTCCCCTATCAGTGCCGTCCTAGCCAACTTATACATGGAACACCTAGAGTCCGAACACTTCGCCAACATCATCCCTTCAAGCGTCACTTGGTTACGTTACGTGGACGATGTCCTCGTAATAACTCCAAAACGTTTTGATGTACGGGATCTTCAGGCAAGGCTCAACGCAGTTGAACCGGCGATCCAGTTTACACTAGAAGAAGAGTCCAATGACAAGCTACCTTTCCTCGACGTCCTCATTCACAAAGTAGACAACAACCTAAGATTTCAAGTTTATCGGAAACCCACCAATAAAAATGATCTCACACACTTCTATTCCAGTCAAGATACCAAGACCAAAAGAGGCATCATCATCGGGTTTTTCCTAAGAGCATACCGAATTTGTAGTCCTGAGTTTCTTGACGAGGAGTGTACATACATTCACCAAACATTCACAGAGTTACATTTTCCTCCTTTTTTCATCAAAGACTGCAAGAAAAGAGCTCTTCAGATCATAAATTCTCCACGCATCAACACAACTCCCAGCAAAGTTATAATTCTTCCCAACAGTCAGGTTGCACTGAACGTCTCAAAAGCACTTTCACAAGCTAAACACCAGAGTCGCCATCGCTTCTAGCACTTCAATAAAGGATATAACCAGGACAAAATCCAAGCACCACGAACCAGTCAATGCAGGAGTTTACACTATACCCTGTGGAGGCTGCGACAAGATTTACGTAGGTGAAACAGCCAGTAAACCTCGACACCCGCCTCAATGAACACATTTACGCATGTAGGAACGATAACCTGAACAACGCCTGTGTACAACACCGAAATTCCTCCAGTCATCTCATGAAATTCAGAGACGCCCAATTAGTGATCAAAGAAACTAATTTCCGCAGACGTAAGTGCCTCGAATCAGCAGTGATCGCTGTTTCGAATACAATTAAACAAAACAACGGCAGCTTCACCATCTCCGAAGTCTTAGCAAGAATCCTCCTGAAAACAGTAAACCCTGCCATCACATAGTCTCTCCTGTTATACTACACAAAGCACAGAGAGTGAACACTGAAACAAGCTGCCTCATTCCAGTTTTATATTTGTCCAACCTATTTTTTATGTTACCCAAGTAATAGCTTTTATATCCTTTTACTCATGTCGAATTAATTGCTTACCATATTGTATTACTTTTGTCACTACTACTACTACTACTACTACTACTACTACTACTACTACCACTAGTGAACATCGAAATGGTACCTCACTAGTATTCACCTCACTCTGAGCCTTTATATACCCTCTGTGTCCATGTATTGTTTGTAATGGCTTGATAAAGCTCCTGGAGAGCGAAACGTTGCCACAATAAATGTCACATTAGTTGCACTTGTGTCCTTTTACTTTACATATTGTCGGTAATTCTACCAACTTTATTACCTAGGGATTGGCAGAGAGCATGCATAGTTCCTTTGTATAAAGGCAAAGGGGATAAAAGAGAGTGCAAAAATTTATAGGGGATAAGTCTGTTGAGTATACCTGGTAAAGTGTATGGTAGAGTTATTATTGAAAGAATTAAGAGTAAGACGGAGAATAGGATAGCAGATGAACAAGGAGGCTTTAGGAAAGGTAGGGGGTGTGTGGACCAGGTGTTTACAGTGAAACATATAAGTGAACAGTATTTAGATAAGGCTAAAGAGGTCTTTGTGGCATTTATGGATTTGGAAAGGCATATGACAGGGTGGATAGGGGGGCAATGTGGCAGATGTTGCAAGTGTATGGTGTAGGAGGTAGGTTACTGAAAGCAGTGAAGAGTTTTTACGAGGATAGTGAGGCTCAAGTTAGAGTATGTAGGAAAGAGGGAAAATTTTTCCAGTAAAAGTAGGCCTAGACAAGGATGTGTGATGTCCACCGTGTGGTTGTTTAATATATTTATAGATGGGGTTGTAAGAGAAGTAAATGCGAGGGTCTTGGCAAGAGGCGTGGAGTTAAAAGATAAAGAATCACACACAAAAGTGGGAGTTGTCACAGCTGCTCTTTGCTGATGACACTGTGCTCTTGGGGAGATTCTGAAGAGAAGTTGCAGAGATTGGTGGATGAATTTGGTAGGGTGTGCAAAAGAAGAAAATTAAAGGTGAATACAGGAAAGAGTAAGGTTATGAGGATAACAAAAAGATTAGGTGATGAAAGATTGAATATCAGATTGGAGGGAGAGAGTATGGAGGAGGTGAATGTATTCAGATATTTGGGAGTGGACGTGTCAGCGGATGGGTCTATGAAAGATGAGGTGAATCATAGAATTGATGAGGGGAAAAGAGTGAGTGGTGCACTTAGGAGTCTGTGGAGACAAAGAACTTTGTCCTTGGAGGCAAAGAGGGGAATGTATGAGAGTATAGTTTTACCAACGCTCTTATATGGGTGTGAAGCATGGGTGATGAATGTTGCAGCAAGGAGAAGGCTGGAGGCAGTGGAGATGTCATGTCTGAGGGCAATGTGTGGTGTGAATATAATGCAGAAAATTAGTAGTTTGGAAGTTAGGAGGAGGTGCGGGATTACCAAAACTGTTTGTCCAGAGGGCTGAGGAAGGGTTGTTGAGGTGGTTCGGACATGTAGAGAGAATGGAGCGAAACAGAATGACTTCAAGAGTGTATCAGTCTGTAGTGGAAGGAAGGCGGGTAGGGTCGGCCTAGGAAAGGTTGGAGAGAGGGGGTAAAGGAGGTTTTGTGTGCGAGGGGCTTGGACTTCCAGCAGGCATGCGTGAGCGTGTTTGATAGGAGTGAATGGAGACAAATGGTTTTTAATACTTGACGTGCTGTTGGAGTGTGAGCAAAGTAACATTTATGAAGGGGTTCAGGGAAACTGGCAGGCCGGACTTGAGTCCTGGAGATGGGAAGTACAGTGCCTGCACTCTGAAGGAGGGGTGTTAATGTTGCAGTTTAAAAACTGTAGTGTAAAGCACCCTTCTGGCAAGACAGTGATGGAGTGAATGATGGTGAAAGTTTTTCTTTTTCAGGCCACCCTGCCTTGGTGGGAATCGGCCAGTGTGATAATAAAATATAAAAAAAATGGGGCAAACTCTTCCACACAGCCAATTACAGTTGGAGTCCCACAGGGAAGTGTCCTTGGCCCTCTTCTCTTTCTCATTTACAAAAATGACCTACCAAATGCATTGCAACTACTCAAACCCACACTATTTGCAGATGACACTACATACGTCTTCTCTCACCCGAGCCCAGTCATGCTAGCCAATACTGTGAATACCGAATTACAGAAAATATCTACCTGGATGAGGACTAACAAACTTACTCCCAACATTGACAAAACCTACTTCATTCAGTTTGGTAACAGAGCTACAGATGTCCCTCTTAACATAATGATAAACGGATCACCTATCACAAAGCTCACAGAGGGAAAATTCATAGGGATCCACCTTGATAACAGACTCAAATTTCGAACACATATACAACAAATTTTCAAGAAAATTTCCAAGATTTTAGGCGTACTATCAAAGATACGGAACTATGTTCCACAGTCAGCCCTCCTGGCCCTATATCACTCACTTATTTACCCCCATTTGTGCATGGGGCTCAACAGCAATAAACCATCTCAGACCATTAATTACCCAACAAAAGGCTGCAGTCATAATGATAACAAATTCCCACTACAGGCAGCACACTTCACTAATATTCAAAACTCTAAACCTACTCACCATACAAAACATCCATACTTACTATTGTACCTACTACATACATAGAACACTTAACATGGATATAAACCCTCCCCTCCAATGTCTCCTTACCAGCCTCAACAGAACACATGACCATAACACAAGGCACAGATCACTTTTTAATGTCCCTCGTGTCCATCTCACACAATGCAAAAACTCAATGCACATAAATGGCCCAAAAATCTGGAATTCATTACCTGTGAATATAAAAGAAACACTGTTTATTAATTCAAGTCTCTTCTTAAAAAACACTTACTCACCCACAACTCAATAAATACTGAATAATTGTATCTCATAAATGTTTAACCTGTGACCCAATCAAACTTTATTTTTCATTACATTACCTAACAGAATACTCCATTCTACTGAATGCACAGCAACACAGTAAATGACCATATGACCTGTCTTTGAAATACGTACTCATTTGTGCTTAATTGTTATCCATTTACAATAATGTTTACCACTTAATATAACATTGCTTAGTTAATCTTTAGTTAATTTTAAGCCTACCCATAATGCTCTGCATACAAGGGGTTTTGGCATGTTACACTTAACCACTGTATTTCTTTGTACTTCTATGTATCATATTCAAATTAATAAATAAATATTGTTTACAAAACTTGTTTACACAAACAATATAAAATATTGTTTATTACTATTTTTTCTATATTTTATATACACATATACAGTCACAGGACATGTTTCTAGAAGTTCTGCCTTTTCTTGAAAGCTGCAGCAGGCAGTTTGTATTAGGAAGTGATCATCATGCTTCAGACGAGAAGGTAGTTGTTGATAATTTAGTGGGAAGTTTTCTATTGCAGGTGTTGTTCCTTGGTACTTGAATACTATTTGTCTGATGACAGACAAACAAAATTTGCCATATGGTGGTTTGTTTCTAGTCCTCATCTTATACATATTATAAGCACTGAGCATGGAAATGTCCAGAAGACAGAAAAAGTTTTATGTACCATTTATAACTCATGCGAACACAATCAGCAAACCCAATCTGCATGTCACATTTGTCCACTGAGCGCATATTGAAGGTGTAATCAATCAAAGCTGCAGGTTTTAGAATGGGTTCATTGGTCTCTCTATTCTGCCTGCCAGTGTTTGTCAGTTCGTTAGGGTGAACTGATGACAACAGTGTGACATCTCATTTGTCATGCCACCGAAATGCCATGATGTCACTGGCAGCAAACGCCTGCACCTCACCTCTATGAATGCCAGTGTCAAATCTGGGCATATGCTTACTATTTGCACACACTGTACCACACACATGTCATGTTCACTCACAAAAAATCACTGAGTGAGGGGCTTGTGTACCAGTTATCAGTATATAATATATGCCCCATACCAAGATATTCCATCATTGTCCTAACCACATCACCAGAGATACCCAATAACTTCCTGGTATTTTGCAATGTATAACTTCCAGTGTACACAATAATATCCAATACAAGACCAATGTAGCAGTCACAAAGCACAAATAACTTTATACTAAAGTGTTTCCTCTTGCTTGGTATATACTGCTTGAATGAGAGTCTTCCTTTGAACAGAATCAAAGACTCATCAATAACAAGCTTCCTGAAGGGATGAAAATACATATTGAATTTCTCTTTCAGATACACACACACATTCCTAATCTTATATAATCTGTCGTTTCTGTCAGGCCTGGTTTTGTCTGAGAAGTGAAACATACATAACAGTAGCATAAATTTATTCACTCGCATTATATCGCTGAATCAGGCAGTCTGTTGACCAATATGATTTGACACAGTGCTTATACACATGTGGCATAAGCATTATTGTGGCAAAGAAAAGATACATCTCAGCCACAGTTGTCTCCTTCCACTGGTGTAGGCATGATTTTGGTGAAAGTATTGTGTTTGCCATGGTGTACTCGAAGTATCTGTTGCTTTCCCTCACAGTAAGTTCCAGCAGGGGTTCGTCAAAGAATAACTCGAAACATTCCAGTTCAGTGGCATTGTTCCCAAGTGTACAAGATGGCTGTATTCCACTTTGACTTTCATCAAACTGATGGGGACTGGGAACAAAATTGTCAGCTTCCCGCCAATCCCAGGTGCAGTCTGCTGGTGGGTACTGGATATTGACAGGTGGTTATGGTTGTGGAGTTTGTGGTTGTGGAGGTTGTGGTTGTGGAGGCTGGTGTGATGGGTGGGTGGGGGATGGTGGCCTTGGTTGTAGATCAGCTGAGGCAGCAGCGTGGGTGGCAGCAAGGACTACTGCTAGTGCCTCACGGTTGACACCACCACTACCACCACCATGCACATTTTCCATCCCAACTGCAACACTATCATCTTCATTTTCACTATCTGTTCCTGTTGTACAGCCACGGGATGCACTCTGAGATGTATTCCTTCCCCTTGCAATAGTATATGGCACACTACGAGAGCGCATATACCCTCGTATATACTGACACTTCACTGGAGACTATTCCACTTCACTATCATTACTGGAACTATTTTCAAGAGCTTGTAGTTCATATTCACTATCACTACCATCATCAATGCTCACAGCATTTCCTCTTTTGTTCTGGTACAACTGAACGTGAACAAGACGGCCCAGCAGCAGAGGTGGAAGGCTGAGGGTTGTCTGGGTTTTCCTCACTATTACTGGTATTATGGTCATTAGTTTTGGTCACAACCTCATCAAAACCTTGAAACTCATCTTCACTGGCACTTCCATCTGTATTAGAATTGTCACTGAGGAACAAAAGTGTCCCAAATCGCCAAGGAGTGAGGAGTTTCTTACCACAAGGCATGGTGAACAAGGTGTACTAAAATGGCATTTCCACAATGCACCACTGGGTCCCAGATTTTTTTTTCTATGGCACACCCATTCTCTCACATCTAGGCCTACCAGCCTTTTACTGCTTGATTTGAAGGCGCTAGAATTCACGCATACTAGTACGTCAATAACCTTGGCGCATAAGCCGTACTAGTACATCGGAAACCCTGAAAGGGTTAATAATATTAAGAAAGTTGTGCATAAGGAATGCTTCAACAAGATGGCATCTGTAAAATTATGGGTTTGGTCAAGGAGTAAATTCTCACTGCACTGATTCTTTCAAGATTTTCAAATCAATCTGCAGAGCTTCCAAATATTTTTGTCATTTATAGCCACCTGATCGCACTGATTAAGTCCAATTAAAATTTTAAACTAGAACCAAGACACACTGGAGAACAAGACATTACTGATGGCAATATTTATTTTAGTCTTGGCCACTGCTGTGGCCAAGAGGTGGCTGTTCTGTTAGCAGGTACAGTATGATTAGGATGAAAACTACAATGTAAGTCTAGATTTCAAACTAGTCTTTCAGGACAAAGTTCTCTGAAAATAGTATCCAGATAAATGTTGCCAGAATCTTTTAAACTGGTCTTGGTAGAGTAAGACCTGATGAAGGATAGGTAAAAAGTCTGACATAAACTATCCCTACCAGAAAGTAACAATCTGGCAAGCCAACACTGTATCAAAAGTAATGAATACCATCAGAAAACCAATATATAAAAGTTTCTCTGTAAATATGGTAAAAAAAAAAATCAATGACTGGGTGCCACATAATTAAGCTAGGAAGAGTATGGAAATCTTCCTTGATACATGGTAATACTGATGCAGCCCAGTGAAGGATTCTGCTCTGAGCATTACTATTTTAATTTGGATTTGGCCTCAACAGTAAAAAATTATCAAACAAAATATCAGACCTATAAAATATTGCTCTGGTAATAAGATTTGTTGAAAAAAAATGGTGTAAGTAGTGTGGTACCTTGATGGAGAATGCAGGCAAAAGAAGTGACAGAAAAGAAGAATACAAGTAAGAAAGTTCGGTGGGATATGGCCGGTTTGTTGTAAGAGGAACTAAGAAAGTTGGAAATACTTTAATAGAGATTGCTCTTCCTATCTTCGTTAAGCAGTAGGAAAGAGTCACCATGTCTTGACTTTTTTAGGATATCCCAGGTAATTTACACTATCTGTAATAATTGTACTTATATGTACCTGTACCTAAATAATCTTACTTAGAAGAAAACTTAAAAAAATTATGCAAATTAGTACAAGTACAGAACTCTATTCAGTTCAAATTCTAACCTGTGTTGTTTCATGACATCCGTTTCATCCAGATGGTGCTCCTCAAGTAATTTTTTAAGATCTTCTCTTAAGCTAAGTTTTCGGCTAACCTGAAAAAAAATAAATTAAAGCATTAATCAACTGAGTGTGAATAAATGAAGTTTTGGCTTTGAATAATAATTTTTTATCCGACATAGCTAGAACCCCATAATTAACTGGAATAAAAAAGTATGCACAGTATTTCAAATTTCTGCCTCAATAGTGATGAATATAACATCACTATCTTATGACCATAAATTAAATGTGTCATCATCACTCTCACCACTGTATGACTATACTATTTATGTGGAAGATGTGGAGAAATTTTCTCCAGGAGGGGGGTATCAGCCCCCTTCAGCCCTTTCAGCCCCTTCAGCCCCTTTCAGCCCTGAGGGGCCAAGCCCTCTCAGAAGGGGGCGAGCGTCTTGTTTACTGCTACAGTGAGTAATTGATCACAGATGCTATGCGACGTAGTCAAGTGACCTCTGCTCCTTGCAGTGGTGTTGCAAGGTGTATTTTTATAAGAGACAGTACATCTCTTACTTAGCAGGACAATTAAGGAAAATCCTGCTCCCACTTTATTACCATGGTAAAAATAGTGGACATTGTTGTCTATGCTTAAGACAGCAAGAATCAAACATTCTGCTTTGCTTCATCGAGGAAGTGACAAGGAAGAAAGGATTTCTGGTCACTTTTTTTTTTTGCTAGGGCGGGACGGTTTTGGGGCGGTTTGGCATCGCCAGACACCTTTGACTCTAGTGAGAGTCACACTGACGCCAGGAAAAACCCAGCAAAAAACACTGTGTGCTTTTTGTGTGAACAAAGTGTCTCACAAAACACAATAAACATTAAAAGAAAGTTAAAACAGCTTCCCTTTGTAAAAAAATGTGAACAATAAAGACAAATTTGGGGAACATATGTCCCAAAGTGTGGGGTTTCCAAAAAATTTGGAAAAGCCCGGACATCCAAGGACACTTCAGTTTTCCTTATCAAGTCACCGATACCTGTCGAAGGTGTTTGAGAACACCAAGCTCACTTAAAAGAGCAAGGTATGAAACAAATTTCCCTTGTAAAAGGGGGGAACCTGCGGGGGGGTTTCTTGACCGAAAGGGAGTTTTTTAATAAACCTATAGTGGGCAGTAAGGTGGGGATTTTTAAAAGTCCAAAAAAGGGGTAATCGCGCCATCTCAAATAAAAAATATGCTAAACATAACACAAACCGGGGGAAATTTAAAAATTTTAAAAAATTTTAAAATTTCCCCAAACCCTGTTTGTGATCCCTTTCGACAGCTTTCAAGACCCCGTCTGGGGGGCGGCTGTGTAGGCGATGATTTGTCCTTTTAATTTAAAGTAAAAACCCTTTAAAATTTTTCTGTAATGCCATTTCTCAACAGAATTGGTCTTGCTCGAACTGAAAAGACCACACTGGGGTCCAAAAAAGTTGATTTACTTTGAAAAATAACCTATGACCCAAAGGGCCCCTTCAAAAAAAAGCTGAAAAACCCCAAAGTGTTTTACAATAAAAACCTATAAATGAGCCCCTCCAGACTAAATCACAAGAATGGGCACCCCAAAAGAAAAGGGGCGCTCACCCAGAAATTCCCCCAAAGAAAAGGGAAACCCGGGGTTGACTCCCCCCAAACCCAAAAAAACGGGAGCTGGGTGACTCACCCACCCCCCTGCCCCCACTGCTCCAATCTCGAAAGGCTGACCAAGCCCAACAACCCACAGATGTTCAGTTTTGTCAAATGGGGTGTAAAACACATTTTTAAAATTTTTAATAGACAGAAATTAAGGACAAAAAGTTTTAAAAGTTTTGTTTCTTAAAAATTTCTACCTGTTATATTAAAGGAACTTATATATAAAGTGAAATTTTTTCAAAAAATAAAATTAATAGTGAAATTTAATATGTGTAAGTAAAAATTAAAGGGTAATTTACAGTTATACGTAAACTTTTATATTTAAAATTTAATTGAAGGTATAATATCGTTTTTTTACGATTAATCATCGGGCCGGGCTGACACAGCAAACCCCAACCAAATAAACCCCAGACACAAAAACCCTTTCCCCCTTCATGGCATTGCCCCCAAAGGTTAAGCTTAGGGGTCAGAAAGTGTCTGACCGTTATTGCGATTTAAACCCTAACAAAAAATCAGCTGTCTATAGCAGTACAGTTTTTTTTAAACACTCTAACTGTGGTTTAAAATTTTTTCAGTATACCTTTAAAATTTGGCTTTTTTTGAAAACTCATTTTCATTTCTTTACAGACTAAGATTACACAATTAGAAAATCTAATTTCAGTCGTATAGGATTAACTCCAAAAATACAAACATAGATTTTGATGATTTTTAGGTAAAGGTTTAAAATTATTGCCCCAACATATGGAAAAAATTTAAATTCAAACTAAACACAAAAAGAAAAAAATTTCTTGAATCAGATCCATCTGAGGATAAAATTAAAAAGTTTTGGATTTTTTTTAAGTGTTTCAAAATTTGGGTTTGGACAGGAAACGGCTATCTGCTGAAAAAACCCGTCACAGAGACCTACTACTAGGGGTAAAACACCTGTTACACCTTTTTTTAAAAAAAAAAAAACCAAAAAAATTGGGCCCCATTTCCCAGCTTACCAAAAATGTCATTACCTTTTTTAAAAGGTCATAATTATGAAGAATTCATTAGTGGGTTTCAACCCTTTTTAAAAAATCCCCCAACTGACAAGATGAGTTTGCTAATTTTAATTTATTTTAAAAAGTTTTTTAAAGGGGAAGAACTCTAGAACTGATTAAGTCTTTTTCCCGTGGTAAAAGGGCAATTATCAAATCCCTTACGTGTTTTAAACAGCCCAATTACTTTGACGCGAAAGGCCAAGTTAGAAAAGGCAGTTTTAAATATCAAGCTTAAAGGGCCACCCAAACATTGTTTTTCAGACTTACAGGCATTTAGAAACACTTTAGACAATATCCCAGATCTCTAATGCTAAAAACCTGAAAATGTGTTTGGTTTTAAATCAGTATATTGTAAAAGAAAGTTGTCACCAAAAAACTTTTGAACATTAAATAAAAATTTTTAAAATAAACGCAATTTCACGGGGAAAAGGGAAATTAGCAGGGGTTTACAAACAATAGTTTCATGCATGCAAGAAACCGACAAAACAAAAAACCCACAAACCAGGGGATAAAAACCCTTTCAAACCCCGAAATAAAAGGGAGTAAAACCCTACACCCCACTAAACCACATAAGGGGAAACCCCATATGGGCAAAATCAAGCTGGAAAAACAACAAACGGGAAACCCCAGACTGCCCAACATAAACGTATTTCCAAAATGGTACTTTTGTGATGAACACTTTGGGCACAGTATTGATTCAATACACATAAATGGGGGGAAACGTAAAAAACCGTGTTCATCAGCTAAAAAGGTTTGAAATAAAGGGTTTTTGGGTAACACAAGGGAGGAAAACCCCCTAAAGAAGTTTTTTTAAAATCAAGAGTATGCATCATAACAGCTTTAAAGCCCAAATATTTTCACGAACGGCAGAAGCCCTTCCACAACACAGGAAGTCCCCCAAACAACAGCTTTAAAAAGTGGAGATAATTTTTAAAGCAACTGCTCCCCCAATAGCTCGAGTTGAGTTTTTTCAAATAAATTACAAAAAACCCAAATTTGTCAAACCCACTATTTAAATAAAGGGCCCTAAAAAAGGTCCTTCATAAGAAGAAACAGTGTTGCAAAAACTGAATAAACAACCCTATGCCAAAATACAGTTAATAAAGTTTGGTTTTTTTTTCCCAAAATTTCTGGTAACAGACAATCCCAAGCCGGGAATCACTTTTTGGTCGGGGAAACAGAAAAAAGACAGTAAAAGCTGGGGTAGTAGATGATTTGCCTAACTTGCAGATCCAGGGTTTAAAAAAAACAGTTGCAGCACTAAAGGGCAGCAAGGGTAAAAGTTAGCCTGCCGACAACAGCCCGGACACAATTAGCCAATTAAATTTAATCTTTGGGGAAGTGAAATTTTTAATACTGTTTTGGGGCAAAAAATAAAATTAAACATGATTTTCACTTGCTGAAAACACCCGGGAGGCCACATATATGGGTCCCATTCCCCTCAAAGGGGGAAAGAAGCGGAATTGATTCAGGGGAAAAGTATTTTTTTAAAGGGGAATAACCGCTGATCATGACCACAGAAAAAATTTAATCATTACGGGAAAAAGAATAACCCAGTTGATAAATTGGGGGGGATTTTTAAGCGTTTGGGTATTGATTTTAAAAAAACCCCAACCCCACAAAGACCCAAAATTTAATAGCCAATATTGGAAAATGTCAAATATAAAGAGGGGACAGTATTTGGGAAGGTTACCAGGGAAAATTTAAAAATTCCACCACATCTCCCTAGAAATTTATCGAAGGGGCTTTCGGACAAAAAGGAAAGCCAAATACAAGCACGGGAAAGGGAATCCAGAGCAAACCACGGGCTATGAAATATCATACAAAAAACATTTGGGAACAAAAATTCTTTGAGGAAATAGTCGAAGAAAAGTTAAAGACAAACGCTCATTATCTCCCGCACCATGGAGTCGAAAAAAAATTCTAAAACCCCCCACTACGTTTTGTATATAATTCAGCGAAAGTCAAATAAAGTTTGAAAGGCAAGCCCCTTAAATGACTTCTGAAGACCGGCCCCGCACAATCGAGAACTTGGAGACGGTTTTAAAAAATTTCGCAAAAACCCCTATCCCCCTTACCGGCTAAATTTTTCCCCCAAAGATTTCTTAAGAGTAGGACTAAAAGAAATAGAGATTAACCATTCTTGTGGCCTGAAAATCCAAAATGACCTCAAAGTCCTGTAAAATTTTTTTATCGTTTAAAATCAGTTTTATTTGGTGCAACACCCTCCCCATTTTTACTAAAGCACTCTAAATACACTTTTAAAGGGAAATCTGAAAGTCCCTTCAAAAAAATTTTTAAAAGAAAAGTTCTAGGTGGACAATTTTCCCAAGTCTGTGAAAAAAGGGGGGGGGTTTTTTTTAAAACCCTTAAAAAGAGAAGCTAACAAGGAGATGAAAGAAGAAAACATCCTCAAGGAAAGGGGAAAATACAAATTAAAAGAAATTAAAGGGGAAATTATCAAAAAAATTTTCCCCTTGAAGCTAAAATTCCTAATTGAAACCCAATAGGGTGGGACTTTTTTGGGAACCCACACGGGAAGATACTTTGAGTCTAAAAAGGGAAAAAAAATAAAAACCCAAGCAGTAAAACTCACTAAACAATTTACGGGCAGGGGTATCACAATGTTTTGATCCTCTAGGACTCGTCTCCCCAAAATTACCAAAAAGGGGTAAAATCCCTTATGCAAAATAAATAAAAAGCTAAAATTGATAAAAATGAGAACGTGCCTCTAGAAAGATCAACCCAGGGGAACGAAATACCCGGGGGGGGGGGAAAAATTTTAAAGGGCAACTTCATCAAAAAAAATTTTCCCAGACAAATGGGTTCAAAAAGGGAAACAATTACACTTACATGGTTCTGGGGTGCGTCAACCAGGGGTTATGGCGCTGTAGCTTAAAAGAGTAATGCTGAAGGAAGTCAGGGGAAACCCCCCGCATACCGTACGTTTGGGGGCAAAACCATACAATCCGCATACCAGACGTTTTGGATTGAAAAAATTTTTTGCCTCCATTTCCGCCCAAAAAACCCCCTCACCAACCCCTTTGTCTGAACGCAACCAATGTTTCGGCCTGACCCCCGCTCACATGTTTCTGCCGGTGGCATTGTTTTTCCACCCCCTCCACGTAAAAATCCAAGCATACAAACGGGAAAATTTTGAAAAATTACAGTGTTTTTTTGGGGATTTTTTTCTTTGGGAAAAAAAGTGACCAAAGTGCCCCAAGAAAGCTTCTATGCCAATCCTACAGCAATAAGGGGAGGGAATTTCTATAGAGGGTGAAGAAAAAAACCCTTGATAAGTATGAAATGGAGGGCGTGTCTCCGAGCTGGGCCCGGAAGTATAATAAAACCCCCAAACAACCCTCGCTACTATTGGGTTTGGAAAAAGCTTTCTGCGGTTTCCGTACCCACCGTCAGCTTCTGCTGGCACTGCAGCGCGCGCAAAGGCAGCTGTTTCGGCCCGTTGTCCACCCCTCGCTGCTGCTGCTGCGTAACCGTCTGCTGCGCTGTACAAACGTCTGCTGCTGCTGTAGCATCGCTGCTGCCGTAGCTTCCCCCTGCCTTTTTTTCTGTAGGGTCGTCCGCTGCGGGTTAGCATCGTCTGTTTTCTGCTGAAACATCAAATGCTCGCTGTAGCACGTCCCGCTGGGTGCTTTAGCATCGTCTGCTGCTGCGAGCATCGTCGGGTTTCTGCGGGACATCGTCTGCGCTGCTGGCTCGTCGCTGCTGCTGTAGCATCGGTTTTGTTGGGTGCCCGTAGCATCGTCTGCTGCTGTTGTACCCCTGTCAGCTGCTGCGCTGCTGAAAAACCGTCCCCGCGGCCGTAGCAAAAGTCTGCTGGGTGCTGGGAGCATCGTCGCTGGGTGCGGAGGGATCGTCTGTTGCTGCGTAGCATCGCTGCTGTTTCTGTAGCATCGTCTGCTGCTGCTGTACATCCGCTTCTGCGCTGCTGCGTAGCATCATCTGCTGCTGCCCGTAGCATCGCTGCTGCTGCTGTCAAACGTCTGCTGCTGCTGTCCCTCGCCCCTGCGGGGTTTGCATCGGCTGTTCGCCGGGAGATCGTCGGGGCTGTTGTAAACCAAACCCTCAGCGTGCGGGGTGCTGTAGCCCCGTTGTTTGGGTTGGGTTATTGAGAATACCAAAAAACAATTAAAACCCCAGAGGATTTTCCACCCAGGATAACCCCAAAAAAATCCCGTGTCAATCGAAGACTGTCTAACTTTTCCCCTGGGGCCTTAATTTTTGTCTCCCAGGAACAAAACCCCCACCAGTCGACTAAAACCCGGGGAACAGGGAAAAATGCCTGGAAAATATGCCAATTTGGGGAAAATTTTAAAACCCGCAAAGGTTGGGTTTTAAAAGATTTAAGAATCGTAGTGCATACACAGGGGATAAGGCCTTTCTGGAAGAAAATGCCAAAGAGGCCCCCCAAACTCAGGGGGAAAAGGCCCCTCCCAGGAACAAGCTCAACAACCTTGCTGCATCTTCAAAAAAAAAGGGAAGTGTCCCTTTTTCTTCAATTTTGTAGAGTATACATGGGACAATATATATTTTGCTGTACTACTCTACTATTGGGCTTTTATCCTTCTCTTTTTTTGTAGGAAAATGGGAATTCATGTGGAAAAATTTTTTTTTTTTTATACTTTTGGGGGGTCTTGCACGGATTAATTTGATTTCCCCTTATTTTTTAAGGGGAAAATTTATTCGCTTACCGAACAATTTTGCATAACAACCATCCCTCTTGCACGGGGTTAAAAGGGCCCCTTTTTGCGGGGGTCCACTGTACACTAAATTTCTTCAAAGGCCAGGGTTTGCACCCCTTTAAGGTCAGAACAGTACCCCCAAATTGGGGAAATGAAAAACACCTATGTAGGACAAAATTAGCTGTCTACCCCAACAAAAAAACTTGATATCTCCCTATTGAAAAAAACCCTGATCTGGAGTGATAATGAGGCATTTTTCCCCGTGGTTTAAAAATAATAAAAGTAAATTGGGCTAAAGTACAAACAGAGTACAAAAAAAAAGAGATCCCGAGAGATTAAAAAACCTTTTCTCCACGGTCACTAACCCCCAAAGAATCCCCTGACATGTTTTCACGTGGTGTCCCCCCTCAAAAATTTTTGGATAATAAATTTAAAGGCTTTCCCTGGCCCGAACTGGCCCCTCTTTAAAAAAATAACTGGCCCCCAGCAAAAAGCTCACATTAAAGCCCGAAGAAACAGTTTTGGGTTGAAAACAGCAGAAATAAGTTGGTAAATACGCAGCGCCACAACAAAAATAGTCATTGATAGTCTAAATTTCTCATCCCTTTTGGGAAAAATATTAAATTTACAGCTCCTTTTCTTTTTAATTCATTAAAGGAATAAAACCGTTTTTGAATGTCTTTAACCCATTTTTAAAAACTGGGGGGAAACTAAAACAAAAGACGTTTTCTCTACAGAATATAAATTTCTAGAAACACAAATAAAAACCCCCAAAGGGAAAATTTAGATTTAAATTTTTTAGGGCTTTATCTTGACTCAAAAAGATAAAAAGATGTTTGAGGAAGAATTCAAATTTTTTTCACTACCCAAAGAACCATACATCCAATATTGACCCCAAGAATCATTTGCAAAAAAAACGGAATTTTTGCAAAACCCCCCACAGAAATGTGTTACATGGTTTGGGGGAGCTGACAAAACTTTTTTTCATTAAAACGACAGTCCTACTGGGTACCTCAAGGTGACAAAGTGAAAAACAAATAAAGGGCGGGATTACTTGCGGCCCCTACGATATGCGAGGATGTCAGTATCCAGGGACCACCCCCATATCCCCTGAAAGAGTTTTTCAAATCACCCATTTGAGGGGGACAGGTTTTAAAATTTTCACGGGCCAATAAATTTTTAAACCCAAAAAAATTTTACAAAGTTTCCCCCAAGGTGTAAAATCTTTTTTTTCACTTGTGGCCCACAAATAGAGCATACATCTGAATAGCCACTGACATGTCTGCTAAACTTTTTTTTAAATTATTCAAAAAGGGGGGTTTTCACCAGAAGGCATGTCCCAACCTTGGGGGGGTGATTTCAGATAATGCCGCTTTGTTGCGGGGCTGCTTAAAATAAGCAAGATCTTTGATCAACCCCGAAGTACAAAAAGATGCGAATCCCAAAGCCGATGCGTTGGGGATACCTTCCTCCTAAACTCCAAGCAAAAGGCGGGTTTTTTTGAAAGAATGATGGCCCTTTTAAAAAAGTTTTTTTGGGGGAAGCCCTTCCCTCCCTCAAAGAATCGCCCTTTGAAGAATTCCCTACAGGTGTGACTGAAATAGAAAAAAAGAGTCAAAAACAGACCTCTAACTTTTTGTTACCGATGATCTGGACAATTTAGAAATGTTTAAAGTCCATCCATTTACTCCAAGGCAGAAGGCTCGAACCTGTTCCCCCCATGAATGATAAAGAAATCATAGAGGGGTCCTACTTATTTCGAAACCTGGCAACCAGAAGTAAATTCAAACCCCTTAATAAAATGATTGAACATTGGGAGAAAAAATTTGGGGGAGAAGGGCTATCCACCTCATTTAGAAAACCCTTCATTGGGCGGGGTTCCTGAAAATCATAAGTCCTTTAAAAACCTGGTGACATAGTGATTATTGACAATGATGGCTGAGGTCCCAAAGGGGCCCCTTGGGAAAAAATTTTGACCCCTTTCCCTGATGCAAAAAGGAATCATCAGGACAGTTGAAATTTTTTAAAAAAAGGTGTTAATAACGGGCCCAAAAAATAAAAAAAGTGCCGTTAGAAAACACAAGGTTTAAAACAAAATTAGTGAATTTTCCCCGAAACCCCCCCAAAAATAAAAACGTTCAGAAAAGACAAGCAGCAGGGGGGCGATTTAGAAAAAACAAAAAATTAAAGTTAAAATGATAATATCACCTGGGAGCAACCCTCCCCCCCCCCAGGGGGGAGGGAAAATTTTTTCCCCGGAGGGGGGTATCAGCCCCCTCAGCCCCTTTTGCCCCTTCAGCCCCTTTTCCCGCCCTGAGGGGAAGCCTCTCAGAAGGGGGAAGCCCTCTTGTTTAACTGCCAAAAGTGAGTAATTGATCAAAGATGCTATCGACTAGTCAAGTGACCCGCCCTTGCAGCGGTGTGCAAGGGGATTTTTAAAGAACAGTACATCTCTTTCCTTTGCAGGACAATTAAGGAAAATCCGGGTCCCACTTTATTACCATGGGAAAAAAAGGGACATTTTTTGTCTATGCTTAAACAGCAAGAATTTAAACATTCTGCTTTTCTTTACGAGGAAGTGCAAGGAACAAGGGTACTAGGGCAGCTTTTTTTTGTTTCTAGGGCCCGTGACGGCCTTTGGGGCGGTGGGGCGTCCCAGACAAACCTTTTACTCTTTGTGAAGTCCCCGACGCCAGATAACCAGCAAAGAAAACTGATCTGGCGTTTTGTGGGGAACAAAGGTCCTACAAAACACAATAAAACTTAAGAGGAAGTGGGGATAAACTTCTTTTTGTGATAAAATTATGAACAAAAAGACAAATCTTGTGGAACATAGGAAACCCCCGTGCTTTTCCCCAGACAATGGAAGCGTGGACATCCCAAAGGGCACTTCAGCTTCTATCAAGTCACCGATACCTGTCCCAAGGGGGAGAACACCATAGCTCACGTTACAAGAGCAAGGTATGTTACGAATTTCTTGTAGATCGGGGGACTGCGCAGTTCTTGAGTCGAAGGAGTTAGTAAATCAACCTATAGTGGGCAGTAAGGTTGGACTTTTGAGCCCAAACAAGGTATAAATAGGGAAAAAAAATCACCGAATGAAATATGCTGACATAACACCCCCCAGGGGTAATTTATACTTACAAATTATATTTCTCGACAGCCCATGTTGTGATGCCTTCGACAGCTTTCAAGACCTCGTCTGCAGGGGCGGCTGTGTAGACGATTTGCTGTCTTTTATCAGCTAAGTGTTCAATATATTTATATTTATAAATTATACATAGCCGGTAAGGCCAATATCTTCAACAGAAGATGCAATAAGGTGGAACCTCGGTTTTTGTCATTAATTTGTTCCAGAAAGTCTGACAAGAACTGAAGCAATATTTCCCATAAGAAATATTGTAAATCCAATTAATTCATTCCAGACACCCAAAAGCATTAACAAAAAATACATTTTATAGAGAATAACTATAGTTTTACATACAGAAACCCATGAGAAATAAATATAAACGACTAATGAAATGGATAAATGAACATTTAACATCACTTTTACCTTTACTGAAGACTCTTGTTGGTGCATGGAAGGATGGCGAGGAGGGGAGGGGGAGGAGGGGTTACTCTACCACCATCACTACCACCCTCGACCACAATCACTACCACCCTCACCACATCACAACCACTACCATCCTCTACCACCATCACAACCACTACCACCATCAAAAACCACTACCACCCTCTACCACCACACTGCCACCCTCTACCACCACACTACCACCCTCTACCACCATCACTACTACCCTCTACCACCATCACTACCACCCTCTACTGACGAGAAACAAAGCCAGACTGACTGAGAACGCGTGGGATGCTTAGTGTGGGCGCAGGCGGAAAAGTTTATTATGGCAGACCACGGTCAACTCGACGAAAACCAGGGCAAACTTAAACTGAGGTTCCACTGTAATGTAAAATACTTTCGTATACAGCCTCTCCTCACTTACCAACATACTCAATTTAACCGACAACTCAAAGATACGATCTTTGATGAGTCATTATTATAAAGTGTATGACAACTTATGTCATGAACAGGCAGCATAGCATCTCAGCATCAAGCATCTCGAATCTCTTATCTACAGCCACTCAGTATACTAGCTTTCACAGTCTCCAAGATAACATATTTGTACAAACGTGTACTTTATTGTGCACTCCATATACAAGATAGAGTTAGGAGTGCAGCAGCACTTAGAAGACAAAAAACAAGAGGAAAATGGAGGAAGTACAAAAGAAGTTCAGAGTAAAGGGGTTAGCTGGTGTGTTCATCTGTGTGTTTACATTCTCAGTGTATTGTGGCAATTTAAGAAATTATTAATCTCAGTGAACAAGGTATGTCGATGGTAATAATCATAATAATAATAATAATAATAATAATAATAATAATAATAATACAGTGGAACCCCGAGTTTTGAACGCATCGACTATCAAATGCTTCGAGCTTCAACTGCTTTTTTTGCACCAATTTTGTCCCGAGTATCAAACTTGTCCTGTGTTTTGAACTGCGTACCAGACCTATCCGCCTGTCCCCCCGTTTGCATGTCTCCTTGCGCAGGCATCGTGAGCCCAGTCTGGCTTTGTCTCTCTAGTGAGCATTACATTATATACTAGGCATTTAAAGTGCCCTAGAGTGATAAAATGCATATACAGTACACTCATTACTTGCCTTAAAATATTTGTAGTCTAATAGACTCAATATAGGGTTCAGTTAAAATGTAAAAAAAAACGTAAATAATGTATATACGTAAGGCCCCCCCGCGTTTACGGCATTTTCCCTTTAAACGGCGTTCCGCTAATATGGCGATGCCAAATAATGACCAAATTTTGCTATACGGCAAGCAGTCTTTCAAATACGGCGCCCCCACCCAGTTTGTTTACATTTTCCGTGACCACATCTATTATGTCAGGAAACTTTAAAAATTCAAGTGTTTTTAAAGTTACGCATATTTTTATATGTACTCTGATAATTATACTTATGTGTACCTGTACCTAAAATACTTACACACTGTGCTGGTGTGCAGGAAAACATTAAAATCGCTAAGTCTCCCTCACTCATGATGCCAATACTACGTAATAATAATCACTCTGGGGATACTCAATACAGGCATTTTCATTAATCCATCTAGATATTTTCCTCAAAATTATATATGAAACCCATTACATAGCATATAAACATGATACATACACTCACAGAATAAAAATTGATGTAAATATGAGATTGTTTACAAAGCAGCTGTGTAGGTAGTGACGGAAAGAATTACGTTTTTTTCTAGTCAAACTGGGGGATAACTGAAGAAAAATATCTTTTTGTATGCCTTTACTCTATATATATAGCAATTCATGACCCTTGTGGTTTATGCTTTTTATTATAATAATAATAATAATAATACATTTTTATTATTTTTATTAAAAAAAATAATAAAATTTTTATTAATATTACCTTCATTCACTCTAAAATGGGTGTTGCGTTTGTTTATTCTGAACTAACTTGTACAACTTGTACACAATGTAAGAGATTTGTATTGTGAGGTAATTATTATTAAAATAAAAAATATTGAGGGAAATGTCTCACAAACCTTACAAATGTACATGAATGAACTAAAAGTAGACACTATTAATATGCATTTATTTTCGCCTTACCAAGTGATCGTCCACTACCTGTTCAGTTTGTGTTCTTACATTGTCTCAACTCTTATCTCGTTCTCTCTCTCGTTTACTCTTTCGTTAACTAGTGGCTTTCATTTACGATGGCTCTAAGGTAGCTGTGATAAAAAGAGAAATCTTAAGCCTCTTTCTTTAAGTGCCAAGTTAAGGATGATGGGTCCATTCTGATTTTATTCAATAAACAAACCCTGCCACTCACCTCTCACACATTAATATTAATATTTTTTAAAGGGAAGCAATAAGTGTACTCTTTGTGTATCTTACCTTTTAAATTTTGTTTTTTTAAAGCCTATTTCTATTGCTAAACTAATGTAAGTTAGTGTAAACTGTTTCTGATTATTGCATATTTTATTGCCTGTAAAAATACTTTTGGAGGGGCCCGGGGAGCAAGAAAGACAGACCCGAACAGCTGGAACATCCCAGGTGGTATGAAAAGTGAAAAGATACATGAACATATAAAGGTGTGTAACTAGGGAAGACAAGAAGCGAATTAGCTAGGGGTGGCAAACAAATAAAGAATGTCTACTAATAACGGTGACCATTCTATATATGAGAAGACTTGCGGAGATCGTGAGAGCGTACATAGTAGCGAAGGCAAAGGGCAATCACGGAAATCAACAGTGATGGAACATTCGTTTTCTGCATAGAGGCTCTCAACAGGGGAAGAGCGAAAAGCACAAAAGCATAAACGTAATCCGTGGTGATGATGGGGTTAGGCTATAGAGAGTATCAGGAGAGGCCCTGCTGAATGGATCTGTTAACCATAATCGAGTTTTCGATAAAATGAGGGCTGAATGTAGGCGAAGGAGAGTTTCTGATGATCATCTCCCCATGAAAGAAGAGCAAGGGATTTTAAGAAGGTTCAGCCGGCTGTGCCAATATTGCCTTCAGAGAGAGGTAATGAGAGGTTTCCAGGATAACCAACGTTCAAAGAGAAACCCTAGAAACCTGACTGTAACAACGTTCCGGGATAACCGTAGCTCCCAAGAGGTAACAAAGGATGATCGGAGGATGACAGAGCATCTAGTAGAAAGTAATTTGGTAGTTTCGTACTGGAAAATTTAAACCCATGAGTGGTGGGCCCAATTGTGAAAACATGGTCACCCACATGCTGGAGAAATTGAAAATGAGGCGACAGTCAGGGAGCGCCAGCCCAAGCAATAGCGAAAGTCATCATCATAGAGTGATGACCAAAAATTGGATGGAAAACAATGCCAAATCATTTTATAGCAAGGAGAAAAAGTGTTTGAGCTCAAACCACATCCCTGATGGACTACCTTCACTTGGACAAAGACAGTGGATAGACAATTAGACTCGCACGACGGAAAATGCCTTCTGTTAAAAAAGCTTATAATAAGGAAAGTAGATTGCCGTCGAGACTTAAGGAGTGGGCTTGGGCTCAAAATATTATACCTCCAAGTTATGTGACCATATGCCTTCTCAAGGTCAAAAAATATGGCAATAACTTGAGTGGTAATTCGCAAAGGCCTTACCGAACGTACGTATAGCCAAGCAAGATAAAGGGGTTCTATGGAGATCGGGGCCCTTATGATAGCCACATTGACTAGTGGAGAGACTGTTGTGTGCCTCTAAATACCACTTAAACGTCGATTAATCAGACATTCATCACTTTAGCAAACTGCACTATTAAGATGCAATGGACGATAGTGGGAAGCATCAAGTCCCGTAGACCCCGGCATGCGGGAAAGGGAGAATATGTGCGGATATCCCACAGTCTGGGGAAGCACTCCTTGTTACTAAATAAGATTGAAAGGTGTAAGAGACTAACAAGGGCTACAGATGTACATGTATGTAACATACAATAAGAATTCGTCAGGCCCAGCTGCCATATTGAAACGGCAGCAGAAGAGTGTGCCTCTAAGTTCCTGAAGTTAAAAGGCGCATTATAGTGCTTTCTACTCAGAAGAATGAAAAGTCCAAAGGGTACTAACACGCTGCAGACATAGAGTGAAAGAAACGAGGGGCATAGAATGAAGCCCCCGGGAAAAACGGACCAGATGAGTGCCAATTTCAATGCAATGTCAAGATGGTTTGCTACATCACACACCGCGACCCGTAGAACAGGAGCCGGGTCAGGAGAGTATTTACCACACAAATTCCTCACTTTTTTCCAGACTGCACTCATTAGAGGAACAGAGGTGAAGGGTGGAAACCAATCTCGCTCAGCAAAGTGCATTTAGCGTCCAACGGATACACCCGGGCTAGAGGCCGCACGCTTGTGTTAAAATCAAGAATCTCTCAACGTTCAAATTGTACCATTACCTTCCCCATGCAGTGCGTTTCAAACTGTACTGCACGAGCACAAGCAGGAGACCACCAAGGCATCACTTCTGAGAACCCTGCCTGAGTTATGGGGTAAAGAACGAGTAGGCTGCGGAGCAAACTGTACGTCGAGAAGAGGTATGGAAGCTCATCAACGTAGGAAGACAAAGGAACCTCACAAAAGTTGAGAGTTGCGAAGTAAGGCCCACTTGCACGCCCGATCAAAATTGCCATCAAGGGCTATGGAAAAAATGTGAATAATGACGGATAAGTAAGAATACTGGAAAATGATCGCTGTCATGTAAGTCCGGTAGAACAGACCAGGTGAAGTCAAGTGCAGTGGAGGATAGAGAAGACCTGATAGATCGATGCCAGATAGAGTAATGACTATGGAGGATCCAAATGGGTGTGAGTACCCGTATTTAAAACATTCAGGGGGTGAAGGCAAGAAAAAGCCTCCAACTGGATGCTACTACTGACTCACAATGAGACCCCCCCCCAGAGGAAATTGGTGGGCAGTAAAAATTGCCAAGTAAAGAATAGGTGGCAGTAAGGATAAACAAGAATGGCAAAATCTGGGATAGAAAATGCTCGAGAAGGGAAGAGAGATCTAAAGAACATATTGAATCAACCACTTATTTTCAAGTGGATACGGCCTGCAGTTTAATGCAGCGAGGTAGACAAATTAGCTGACAGTAACGGAATATCATTGCGTAAAGAAGGGCCCTTTCATTAAAGGTCCCATCTGAAAAGGATCCGAATACAATAAATTAGAGCCCGAGATAGGTTTGGAAAACAGATGATGTAATTTTGGTTCTTGTAAAGCAAGCACCCACAGGGAAAAACCTGAAAGCAACATCTAGAAGCACACCCCCCGATTCCGAGGGCCGCGATATTCCACTGTAAATAGGCCATGAATTGGCAATGAAAGAAATACCATGAATCCGTAGGGAATGGTCACCTACGGACTAGAGGGTGTTAGACACGTCCAACATGCGGTGGCATCAGAAGACTTACAGCATCGAAGGAACAGAGCGTTGCGAAGAATGGAGGTTGGAATATGGAGGAGAGGGAAGAGAAGGACAGGATGTTGAATCAGTGTCCATTGTAAGGTTAGTCTCTGCAATATAATTCAGCAATGGCTTCAAGTGTTTCTGGACATCAAGATGTATGAGACAATAAAGAGAGAAAGGAGGAGGGTGATTAAAGAATGTGGACAGTAATGGACTGAACCAAAGTATAGGGGATGAAAGCGTGTAAGGTACTGGAGAAGAAGTTGTGAGGGGACAATGAGACAGAAACCTGTGAAGGAGGCAAAAGAGTGGAGAACTTGGAGGGTGCTGGGGGTGGTAAGACAAAGTCCGGAGGAGGAGGAGAACCTCCACACTTGTAATAATAGCCAGAGAGAGGGGAAAGAACTAGGCCACAGCGACAGGAAAGGTAAAAGCGGATGGGAAGAATGAAGGAGGGGGCAAAAAGAGTTGTAGCAATGGGGATATTTGGACTTCTGAGAATAAGAGGGCGATATTTTTGGTTATACAGGTGTCGTGCAAGATCGTGTCGATACCGTGGCTTGTGAAAGGAAGGGCCGTGAAGATGAGAGAACATACAGAGTTTTGTATTAGGGACATCAGAGCCCATACAAAATAGCAAAGGAATAGATACCCAGATTGGCCTAAGGGAGGGTAACAACAGAGGAGGCTTCAGAAGATGGAACCCCCGAAGTGGGGGGAGGTTTTGAAACACGAGAATAATAAACACGGTGGTATTCCTCCCTTGTAGGCGGAGATGAGTAACTGCCATAGCATAAGTGAGACCAATTCTGCCTCTTCGAGGCCAAACGGTATCATGCTCACTTAAGTAGACTGGCAATGGCGAGAGAATGAAGGGGGAGCCTCATGACAATAATGCAAGATAGGAGGTTGACCTGCAAGATGTATATAGAATGGTCATCGGCAACACAGACAGGGGGCATCTGGCCTATAGATCTGCAATATTTTCGCTGGGTGACCAAAACGCAACAAAATCACAACCACTGTTGCCGTGTAGATGCACTTCGAACTTGTAACCTATGTCCCAGCGACATAAACAGAGGACGGGAGTATTCACGGCTGTCCAAAATTAAATCGAGCCAAATTGGCAAGGGTATCGTACCGCCCGCGGGCAGGAAGGACAAAGTGCTACCTTTGAGGACTGGGAGATCCTGGAGTTCAACTGTTCAGAATGTCATTGCCACATGATCTGGAAATTCTGGTTGCACTAAGGTAAGTTGCAGAATGACAGTATCACTACAAAATTGAGAGACAGATGTTATTCCAATAGTGAAAGGAGTATATCGATATGGCAACGGAGAGAAAGGATCATGAGCATTGTAGCATTCCTGGACAGTGACGATGCACGTAACCGATTCTTGAAAGCATGAAATGAAATATCTCAACCAACAATGGCATAGGAGCGTTTATGCTAAAACTATGGTCGGAAAGATAAGGCAGAAGAAGAAGTTCGGTCTTAAGTAAAAGAAATTTAGTCCATTGTGTTAGGTCCGAAAAACTGACGTGATAGGGAGTTCATGACGTATCGGTCATTTTACCGAGTAGAATGGGACATGTAACAAGTTAACATCATCAGGATGTAATGTTTGTTTGGCGTAAAGAGTGGGACCGGAGTTGGTCCAATATGAAACGGGCGGCGATTCCGAAATTGCCGCACCGTAGAGTGTGGAGCCGGAAGCATAGTCAAAGAAAAGCGGAGGTCAGACTAAACTGAAAGGTAGTCAGTCGAAACCCTGATCCCAGAAGCGGGTGAGGAAACAGTCACATGTCACTAGGAACCAGGGTCCATCACCGGAACAGGAGTGTCCGAAGGAACAGATTGGTCAAAAAATGAGCCAGGGTCAGAATGGGGTGCAGTAACAAGAAGGGGCCCCCGGGAGTAAGTAGTTTCATGGCCTGGGTTTCTCCATTTTAGGTTACTCATTTTCTTTTGTTTTCAGAAAAAACAAAAAGAAGAAAAGAAAAAAATAAAAGAATAAAAAAAGGGGGGAGCGGGGAGAATAGTTCCTAGGAGGAATGAAAGGGCCTGAAATCACCCCTCCCGCCCAAGAGGACCTCAGCAACCGCAAGTTGCGCATATGCCTGCATGGAACCCATGCCAGCCCTACCCTTCAAGGCCAGAAAACCAGCAAACCTGATAGCAACCTTCACATCTGCCGAGCTACCTTCGATGAACAATAGAGGGCAGCCGGATAACCGCCACAAAGCATACCTCCTTCTGTCCACCACCCCCCGTAATCCCACAAGGTGGCTTCCGTAGATACACCCCTTCGCCCAAAAGACACCCAAAGCCACCCACCGGGATAACCGGAGAGGGATCGTAACATCCCCAGGCAATCCAGCATTCCATGGCAAACTATACGCCACTGCCAAGACACCTCATGAATGGGGGATGGACCCCCCTTAACCCTTTCCCCTTACCTAGGACTATCGAGGCCTGTGGAAAAATCACCAAATAACCAAAAAGCGGAAGGGCAAAAGTGAGGGGTTGGGGAGGAGGAGAGGAATAAGGGAAGGATGGGAAAGAGAAGGGGGCATTGGGGGGTAATTAGGTTCGGTCCTAGGAAGGATACCGGACAGTCTAATTCCTCAGACCAGGAGCCTCTACACCACGCCAAGGAGCCCCCCATGAAGAGGGACTCAGAATAAAAAAATCGGAAAAAATCACTTTTTTTTTTTATTTTTCTTATAATAGAGATCTAGGAGTGTTTGCCCAGAAGTAAAACAACACCATTTTCTTTCATTATAGACCAGAGGGTACAAGACGAGAGAACTATCTAAAGATCATCTCCTAGAGCTGCAGCCTCCGCCCCTTATCCACACGCATAATGCATATACAGTAGGAGGCCAGCATTATTACGGCGAATCGTCTAATATGGCAATTACAAATTATGAACGCAAAACTCACTATACAGCCCCTGACTTTCCAAAATCGGCACACACCCACCCGGTTTTGTTTACATTCTCCATGAGCATACAATATGTCTGGAACTTTTCCAAAATTTTCAAGAGTTATTATAACCTTTTCAGGGTTGGTCACACGCAAATGTCATTCTTAGCCTCCCGGGTCAGTCATGTACTTTATACACGTAAATTCCCAGCACTTCAAATCAAGCAGAGAAAGCAGGTACCTCATGTGAGAGAATGGGTCAGCATGGATCAGAGTGCGCAGTAAGAAAAAAATGGGGCACACCGCATTGCACTGAGGGAACTGCCATTACATTATTCCTTGATTTACCACCCATGCCTTGCAGTAAGAAACCCTCAACTCCCGGGGGGGGGAGGGGGGGGGGGGGGGGGGGGGGGGGGGGGGGGGGCGCGAATTGGGATCTTTTGTTCCCAAGTGATAGAACTAACACAGATGGAAGTTCAGTGAAGATGATTTCATGTTTTTGAGAGTTGTGAACATATGTAATGACATAATACCAGTACATAGTTGTTGAAAACCAGACGACCCTCAACCTCCTACCTCTGTGCTGGGCCGTCTTGTCACATTCAGTTGTACCCCAACAAAAGAGGAACTCATATTTACCGGTGTCCCATGACTCGGATGGTGAGCAATGGTAATGATAGTGAAAGTGAATATGATATCCAAGCTCTGGAAAACTTCCCAGTACGAGAGTGAATGGGATATTCCCCCTTGACATGTCATTACATACACACTACCCGCACTCTAGTAGGTGCATAATGTTATGTTCCAATGGGATGGAGTACATCTTGAATACATCCAGTGGCCATACAACAGGAAACAGATAGGCAAATGAAGATGGTATTGTTACAATTGGTATGAGAATAATGTGCAAGCATCACAGATGGTGGCGGTGCCATGCGCCATGAGACACTAGCAGCGGCCCATGCTGGTACCCACTCACCTCTACTAAACTGAGCTACAACAAAGGCCGGGGGCACCCTCACACACACAACTCCCACACCAACCACACCACGCTCCACAACCACAACCTCCACAACCACAACCACCTATACAAATCCAGCACCCACCCGCAGACTGCACCTTGGGAGTCTGCTGACCATAGTGAGAAACAGCTGACCGTGGTGCAGCAACAGCTGACAGTGTGCAGCACCAGCCGACTGTGTGCAGCAACTAGCTGACATGTGGCACGATAGTACAAATTTCACACCACCTTTTTAACCACAGGGATGGCATCTAGAAGCATTTCTTTGGGCCCATGGTGGCTATTAGCAGTTACAGCACTATAAACAATGGTATAAATACAAAATGATCGAATTTAGCATGCAACAGGCCACCACGAGGCTTGTAAACAATGACGGCAAGGGTTTGGATGATGGAATTGGGACGAGTCCATGTTGGTCAGAAACAGCTGATTGGTGGTGCAGACAGCAGCTGATGGTGGTGCAGCAGCAGCTGATGGTGTGCAGCAGCAAGCTGAAGGAGGTGCATCAGCCAGCTGACCAATGGTTGCAGCAGCAGCTGACCATGGTGCAGCAGCAGCTGACCGTAGGTTGCAGCCGCAGCTCACCAGTTCACAACAGCTGACTGGTGCATCAACAGCTGACCATGTGCACAACAGCTGATGGTGGTGATAGCAGCAGCTGACCGTGGTGCAGCAGCAAGCTGACCGTGGTGCAGCAGCAAGCTGACCGTGGTGCAACAGCAGTCTGACCGTGATTCAGCAACAGCAGACCTGGTGCACAACAGAACAGCTGACGGAGTTCAGCAACAGCTGACTGTGGAGCAGCAACAGCAGACCGTGTTGCAGCAGCAGGTGACCGTGGTGCTTCAGCATCGACTGTGGTTCAGCAGCGCTGACCGTGATCAGCAACAGCTGACCGGGTGCAAGCAGCAGCTGACGCGGGTTGCAGCAGCAGCTGACCGTGGTGCAGCACCACACTGATGGTGTGCAGCAAACAGCTGACGGTGGTGCAGCACAGCTGACGGTGGTGCAGCAACACTGACCGTGGTGCATCAGCCGCTAGACCGTGGTACTATAGTACATATTTCCCACCCTTTTTTACATAGATCGCTTGAGAGATGTATTCTCTGCTATCTGTTTTTTTCGTTTATCCCCACCAATATCAGTCTCTCTCAAACATCTTCAAGTACTGTCGATCCTGTTCGAAACAACATTGCACCTTTTGCAAGAACACTTTCCTCCTTATTGCCGTTTGTTGGCCACAATAGTAGCGAATCCGTTGACCTGTGTTTGGGTATAGAACCTGGCCAGCTTTCGATACACTCCCTCACTTTCGTACTTATCAGGCTCGTCCCATTGTCAAAAAACGTCCAAAGCCGAACCTAAGCGAGCCTACAATAAACACCCGACTGGAATCAGGGGTCAGGCGAGGTGTGCACAGCACCCTCCTCAGCTCTATAGCTTTGATAGCACCGTTGACAGTTTCTGCCCAGCAACATGAAAGCCGGCAAGTAAGGCCACAAGCGATAATTACAGTAGTAAACAATCAAGACATGAACTTTGAGCACATATTATTATGTATTACAATCCTACCTAACAAAAGCACACTAAGGGCAACTAATAAATATAAAGCAATATATACAACGATTTCAGCTATTATCGCAAATATAACAATATAAAATTAATATGAAAAAGATAATAACATTATACTACATATAACATCATATACATTGGTAACCCATTCAAGGGTTGCAACCATGGGAGTCTGCCACAGTTGCTTCTTTGGACTGATGACACTGTGCTCTTGGGAGGGTTCTGAAGAGAAGGTGAGCAGAGGCTGTGAGGTTGCGATGGCGCTTCTTATGGTATGCAAAAGAAGAAAATTAAAAGTAAAAGCGCAGGAAAAGTTATGTTAATAGGAAACAACAAGATTAGGTGATGAAAAGATTGGAATATCAGATTGAGGGAGAGAAGTATGGAGGAGGTTAATGTATTCAGATATTTGGGAGTGACGTGTCAGCCAGATGGGTCTAAGAAAGATGAGGTGAAATCATAGAATTGATTAGGGGAAAAGGGTGAGCGTTGCACCTAGGAGTCTGTGGAACAAAAAGAACTAGTCCCTTGGAGGCAAAAGGGGAAATTGGTATGAGAGTATAGTTTTACCAACGCTCTTACATGGGTTGTAAAGCATGGGTCGATGAATGTTTGCAGGCGAGGAGAAGGCTGGAGGGCATTGGAGATGTCTTGTCTGAGGTACAATGTGTGGTGTGAATATAATGCAGAGAATTCGTAGTATTTGAAGTTAGGAGGAGGTGCGGGATTGCCAAAACTGTTGTCATGAGGACTGAGGAAGGGTTGATTGCGTGGTACATGACATGTAAAGAATGGAGTAAACAGAATGACTTCAGAGCGTATCAGTCTGTAGTGGAAGGAAGGCGGGGTAGGAGTCGAGCCTAGGAAAGGTTGGAGGGAGGGGGTAAGGAGGTTTTGTGTGCGAGGGGCTTGGACTTTCCCGCAGGCATGTGTGAGCATGATTTTTTATAGGAGTGAATGGAGACAAATGGTTTTTAAAAACAAACACAAGGCCCAATACCAATGACTATGAACGATACAACAAATAACACCGCGCAAAAACAGAGAACTTTACAACCACGTTTCCGGTCCGACTAGGACCATTTACAAAGACCCTGATGTAATTATACAATAAACATGCACAAATCCTTGTCTATATACTAATGTTCTATCATATATTTACATATTTAACAATCACTGGACATGTTTTAGAACATGTATTTCATAACTGCTGGAGCTTGTGGCGACACACCTGAACACGGCCACCCGCATGCACATCAGGCACCTTACATTCCACACACATAAACCGAGCATCTTTGCGTCTTTGTTGCCGTCCGTTCTTGTTTTTGCACAGACGATCCGCGAGCGGGCGAGAGCGAGTCGTGCAGAATTTCTTCTGAGTTGAAGGAAGCTGTAAGAGAGCGAGCGCGATGATCACCTTCCACTCCTCAAACGCTTGGGTCATATCCTGAGTAATTCGAGGACCTTGTTGTATAGCATGTGTTCTTTACCTGTACTTCATTATGAGTTACTACTGGACTAACAACAAACAAATCTTACCATACGGTGGTCACTTGCCAGCTTTATTTGGCTACGCGATATATATGCCTTGGCATAAGAAATTCCATGAGATGGAAGAAAAGTCTTTTGCATGTAGCGACGACTTGTAACTCTTACAACACAGTCAACCAAAACCAATTCTGCCATGTCACATTTTTCAACCAAGCGTCAGTTTGTGTATAATCCAATCAATTCCACTGCGGTTTTCGAATACGTTCATTAGTCACTACGATAACTTTGCCACTGTCTTGATGCATTTTCATTACGGGTGAATGGTTGTCAACAATGGTGACATCTCGTTAGTCATGCCACCGAATGCCATGATGTCATTGGCATAAACACCTGCACGACCATCACCACGAGCACCTGCTTGAGACCTTGGCATATGTTTTAGTATTAGAAAACGCACTGTTCCACACACATCTTCTTGTTTCACAATCGTTCGCATGAAATCACTGAGTAATTGGGCTTGTGTACCAGTTATCGGTATATAATGTATGCCCCTTACCAGATAAGGTTCCATCCTTTTTCTCCGCTACGTCACCTGTAGATACCCCAATAACAACTTGGTAATCTTTCAAATGTTTTTAACTTCCCGTGTATACAACACTATCCAACACCAGGCCCACTGTCACAGCACAGAGACAAAGGGAGTTTTATACCAAGCGTATTCTCTTGCTCGTATATACTGCATGAATGACAGTCTACCATTGAACAAAATCAAGACTCGTCAATTACAAACCTTGAATGTATAGAAGTCAACAGTGGGACCCCGCGCATAACGATACCTCCCGAATGTGACTCAATTATGTAAGTGTATTTAAGTAATGCGTTTTGAACGCATGTTTTGGGGGTCTGAAAATGGCCTAATCTAATTACACAATATTTCCTTATGGAACAAAATCGGTCAAGTACTGACCTACCTGAACATACTTCTTGAGTGAAAAAAAATTCGTATTAAACCGGGGGTCCACTGTATATGACTGAACTAATTATTTGTTTGAGATACTTGACAAACATTTCTAATCTTGTATAAAACCTGTCACTTCTGTCAGGCCTGGTTTTGTCAGAGAAGTGCAACAACTTAAGATTAAAATAAACCTGTTCACTGCTATGATTTTCACTGAAGACCTGGGTAGAAAATTAGCCGATCTGTGGACCATTATGCTTTTATAATTAAGCTTATAGACATGAGGCATAAGCATTTTTGTTGCAACAAGCAAATACAATTCTGCAACCAGTCGAGCTCTTTCCACCTGTGTAGTTCCGGACTGTGGTGATAGATCGTATTTGCCATGGTGTACTCAAATACTTATACTTTCCCTGACAATAGTTTCACATCAATGGGCTGGGACAAAGAATAATTCAAAGAAATCCAGTTTCATTGGCCGAGGTTCCAAGGGACAAATAGATGGGGGGGGTGGGGGGGTAAAAGGGAGAAATTCCACTTTGAAGTCATCAAAGTGTTGAGGCTTGTGACAAAATTGGGATTTTGCTGCCAATCCCCAAACTGTTTGCGGGTGGATACGGACATCATAGGCTGGTTTGTGCGGGAGGTTGTGGTTGTGGTGGGCTGGTGCTGACGCCTTCCTCTTTGTCCTAGAACTGACGCGTCAGCAAGCGTGGTCCCAGCGTGGGCTGTGAGTCACGCATGCGTGTACACTACCAACACCAATACCACCATCCACTGATCCTTGTGGTCATCCATTGCCAAGTGTACCACATCATCCTCACTATCACTACCTAAAACTGGAGTGTAGGGATACGGATGTACTCCGGAAACTCCGGGATGTACTCCGAATGTACTCCGAGATGTCCTCCGAGATGTACTCCGTCCCCAGGACACAGCAGATGGTACACTACCCGATCGATATGCGCGGCGAACATACCGACGGCTTCCACTGGTGAATATGATTCCTCACTACACTACTCGAATGATCGTCGAGCGCAAAAAACATCACAATCCCACGTCACTATCATCATCTTACTGAAGTTCAGAGGCCTGGTCCACGCACGCGAAAATTATTAGCTTTCACTTGCATTGGAGGAACAACCGACTCCGTGAGTCACGAGTGCCCACACCAGCGGAGAAGGTTGAGGTATCGCAGGGTTTTCTGCACTATTATCATACCGGGTCATTTCTTTTTGTGACTAACTGATCAAGGCCGTAGAATCGTCCCTTCAATTCCACTTCCATCAGTGTCAGGAACTATCAGATAGAGAGGAGAGTCCCCCAATTTTCCGGGAGTGAGACTGACTTGCGACGAGCATGGGTGAACAAGGGTAACTGAGACCGGCGTTCCCGACAATGCTATGCGGGCGCCTAGATGTTTTTTGTTTATATGGCGCACACCCACTCAACGCAGGACCCCGTTCTCACACATGTAGGCCATGACACTTTCGCGCTAAATTTTGATGCGCTAAGAATTTTGCAAAGATCTACTGTTTGGAACACACAACGAGAACCGAAGGATATATCTACAGGAGGACCCTGAAGTTTAATAAAAAAAAAACACCACTACTCCTGATAACACTTTTTACTGATCCACACCAACAACAATATCTCCACACTTCTCAATTGTTTGGGATCTCTGTTAGGTTATTGTAATTCACTCACCCCTTCACAACATCAGTTTTTCCCATGATTTCCTATTCTCTTGCCACATTGGAGCTGAATGTATTTTGATGACGAACTTCCCAAACCTCCTGCCGAGTTCACAATGGCGTATGCCACTATCATTTTTCTTAGATATATTCTGTGGTTTTTCAGTTCTACAGTGGTTCCTCACTTTCTTTACTTAGGAGCTCTCCTTTGGGGCCACATGGTCGCTTATTATAGCAGGTATTATATGTTCACTCCCCAATAAACACTGCTAACACTGAGTGAGAATGGTGTGGGAGGCAGTTTTGCTGCGCAACTGTGCACTGGACAGGTTCCGACGATCGACGAAAACGGAACCAACAAACTGACGAAAAAAGTCGACCAAGAGCCGAAATTGGGCTATAACTGAGATCCAATGAAAGCATAGGTCCACTGTAAATATAAATGTATATAAAGATTACTATGGAACATATTGGCTAATCCATCTATGACATTTTTCAAAAATATATAATAAACCCAGTAAATAACAATAAAAACATATAAATTAACAATAATTCATGAGACGTTTTTCCATCGGCTCAACGAAGTGAACAATAACCATGTGTGTCCCGGCTGTATCCATCAACAACAACAACTGTTTGTTTACAATAACTCACGAACATGGGGGTATAAATATCTACCACACTCCTGATACCTACCTACCTTACTACGTTTAATCAGGTATACACAAATACAGTTACATAGATTTATCATACATAGCAGCATATTGGAGAAGAACCTAAGGATAACCCAAAAAAAATTAACAGTGACTTATTTCCACAGGGGAACCTTTTAAACTTATTTATTATACAATTTAGGAGATATCTTATTAAGTACACATAAAGATATACAGTAAACCAACAATTAGGCACGAGTTTATTTGGCGCAATTGGGTAATAGCACAATTGGAGGAATTGCAGCACACAATATTATTAACACGTCGTATGAAGAATTTAACCATTGACTGTCGCGGCCGTATATAACGTCATACGAGGTAACCGTGTATTACGTATATAAACTCATAAATTCAGCGGCTTCAAATCAGCTGGAGAAAGCTGATAGGCCCACATGTGAGAAAAGGTCTGTCTGGGTCAGGTGGTCCACCATATAACAAAAATCCCTGGAGCACGCAGTGCATAATGGGGAAAAAAAAACTCCGACCCCCGCTTTTATAAATTAAAATGGCCGACTTTGTGGTCCTATTTTCGTATAGTAATTATGGATAGTATACCTCGTTTCTTGGTCAACAATTTAATAGAAAAGGAAAACATAATTATAGAACTAGGAGTGATTTTGATTGATATTACTATAAAAAGAACCTAGAAAATGGAGCTCAAAATAGGGAAATATTTGATTTATGCCAATGTACAAAAGAAAACAAATGCTGCCATTGTCCAATAAATGTCCAACTAGCCATTCTAATATTCAGTACATTAATGGGTATATGTTATTTATACAATTATTACAGTATTGCAGTATTCTGCATAATAGTAAATCTTATATTTTTTTTCTTTGAATAAACATTCAAAATAGAAAGCAAAGTATACTATCAGAGGGCCAGAGACATGACTGATGACAAGAAAATTTATTATAGGAGCCAGAATGTCTGCAATGTGTTCCATTCTGGACCTTATTTTGAAATTGTCATAATTTTTATTTCATAAAATGGCCAAAATATGCAAATTATCTGACCACATTATTAGGTAGTGAATAATCGGTAAAAGTTCATATTTCTTGAACTCAATCGATAGAAAAAATGGAGTTTCTAAAGCAATAGCTATGATCATGGCTACTGAACAATGGAATTAGCCGAAAATAGGGCTCAAATTGGGCAGAATCGCCGATTTAAAACCAGCGCCGAGTCGCTAACTTTCGTGAGAGCGTAATTCCTCAGTTATCCTCCATCAAAATATCGTTTATTTTTGGTGTCATTATTACAATCAGGAAAAGATTCTCTATCATTTCATAAGAAAAAAAATTTTTTTTTTTTTTTTTAAATTTTGCGACACCAGGAGACACCTCAGGATTGGGGGTTGCAATAGTCAAAGGGTTAACATGGTTCAGCTTGCGAAAAGGAAAAAAAACTTCCCTTTTCCTCTAGCCGCCACCTTGTTGTGGTTCAGCGGGGGAGACCTCTCGCCATCCCCAGCCGTCCCCAGCCATCCCCCAACACCAACCCAACCATCCAAGCATTTCGTCTTCATACGTGTCCAGTCCCTACATCTCTTGCTTTACCAAGCCGTGATTGTTACTGTGTATTGATCTTTAAATGACCTATATCTTGTATCTACCAAGCAATCATAACACCCATTAAAAAAATAGTCATACCAGTGCGCTCAAAGTGGCACTAACTTACTGAATGACTTGACTGACTTCCTGAATGACCTGACGACTGAAAGACTTAAAGTTAAGAACACTCCATAAACAACCATCAACTTCAGTACCGATCCTCTACCATCCACCGCAGCCCAGAATGGCCACAACATAACTCTCCACACTCTCCACAATCTCCACAAACACCAGCCACCCACAATATAAGGTAAGAAAATATTGTTATTTCTGTTACATTTGTAGTCTTAAGCAGAAAAAACAACATAATACAACACTACATGAACTATAATTACATACTTCACTTTTATTTTTGTACGATGTGGAGGCCAAAAAAAAAAAGTTAGGCTTGTTTTAGGGTTCTCAGAACATAACCCTATTTTTCCATAGTATTTTCAGTTCACTGACACGGGTCTAACCTAACAAGGTTTTTTTAGAACGCACTACCATGTTAAATGACGGTCAACTGTAAAACAGGAATAAGTAAGCAGTTATTGCCATTTAACATGTTTGCTAGCTAATAAAAGCAAATCTTTCTTCCTCCCTTTCTGTTTGCTACATTCATTAGGTACCTTTTGGAACTCTAAAGAATGCAGCAACAAAGGGAGTAGAATGATTTTTTTTATTTTATAGCTAACAAACATGTACAAGTCAATAACGCTATTACCTTATTCCCAATTATATATCCTTTTATAGTATAATAATAAAGATATCTCCTACCTTGTATAATAATAAGCGAATTAAAAGGACACCAAATGAATTAAGTCACTCAGACTTCTATTTTGGGTTAACCTAGGTTCCTCTCATATGCTGTGCTATGTAATGATAATCTATGTAAACTGTATATGTGTATACTGAAAAACTAACTACTTAGTAGGCATGTAGTGTATCAAAGTGTGGTAAAGCAAGTATCCACCATGTTTGCGAGTTTTGTAAACAAACCAGTTGTTTTGTTGTTGTTGATAACCAGCCTGGACAAGAATGGTTTTTTGTTCACTTCATTAAGAACCGACTTGTAAAAACATCTTATACTGATTTTAAATTCAATTATATGTTTATCTTCACGTAGCGTGTTCATATATAATTTTGAAAAAAAATATCATAATAATGGATTAAGCAAAATGTCCATATAAACGTTTTTATAATAATAATGCGCCTAAGTGATTATAATTTTTTTTATTTTTTTTTTTTTTTTTTTTTTTTTTTTTTTTTTTATGTTTTTTTTTTGATTATTATTATATTATTATTATTGATTATATTATTATTTATTATATTCTTTATGACGAATAACACACTCTCCACAGCGCCAGATTCGACACCCGTCAGAAGACTTAAGGCCATCAGTTGTACACTGCGAATGGCATGAGAATGAGATGTGGCAGTGTACAGAAAAATAGAGTGGTAAGCCACTGAGGCAGTTGGTATTTTCGTAGCAAGGGAGCAAGAAAGACAGACCCGAACAGCTGGAACATCCCAGGTGGTATGAAAAGTGAAAAGATACATGAACATATAAAGGTGTGTAACTAGGGAAGACAAGAAGCGAATTAGCTAGGGGTGGCAAACAAATAAAGAATGTCTACTAATAACGGTGACCATTCTATATATGAGAAGACTTGCGGAGATCGTGAGAGCGTACATAGTAGCGAAGGCAAAGGGCAATCACGGAAATCAACAGTGATGGAACATTCGTTTTCTGCATAGAGGCTCTCAACAGGGGAAGAGCGAAAAGCACAAAAGCATAAACGTAATCCGTGGTGATGATGGGGTTAGGCTATAGAGAGTATCAGGAGAGGCCCTGCTGAATGGATCTGTTAACCATAATCGAGTTTTCGATAAAATGAGGGCTGAATGTAGGCGAAGGAGAGTTTCTGATGATCATCTCCCCATGAAAGAAGAGCAAGGGATTTTAAGAAGGTTCAGCCGGCTGTGCCAATATTGCCTTCAGAGAGAGGTAATGAGAGGTTTCCAGGATAACCAACGTTCAAAGAGAAACCCTAGAAACCTGACTGTAACAACGTTCCGGGATAACCGTAGCTCCCAAGAGGTAACAAAGGATGATCGGAGGATGACAGAGCATCTAGTAGAAAGTAATTTGGTAGTTTCGTACTGGAAAATTTAAACCCATGAGTGGTGGGCCCAATTGTGAAAACATGGTCACCCACATGCTGGAGAAATTGAAAATGAGGCGACAGTCAGGGAGCGCCAGCCCAAGCAATAGCGAAAGTCATCATCATAGAGTGATGACCAAAAATTGGATGGAAAACAATGCCAAATCATTTTATAGCAAGGAGAAAAAGTGTTTGAGCTCAAACCACATCCCTGATGGACTACCTTCACTTGGACAAAGACAGTGGATAGACAATTAGACTCGCACGACGGAAAATGCCTTCTGTTAAAAAAGCTTATAATAAGGAAAGTAGATTGCCGTCGAGACTTAAGGAGTGGGCTTGGGCTCAAAATATTATACCTCCAAGTTATGTGACCATATGCCTTCTCAAGGTCAAAAAATATGGCAATAACTTGAGTGGTAATTCGCAAAGGCCTTACCGAACGTACGTATAGCCAAGCAAGATAAAGGGGTTCTATGGAGATCGGGGCCCTTATGATAGCCACATTGACTAGTGGAGAGACTGTTGTGTGCCTCTAAATACCACTTAAACGTCGATTAATCAGACATTCATCACTTTAGCAAACTGCACTATTAAGATGCAATGGACGATAGTGGGAAGCATCAAGTCCCGTAGACCCCGGCATGCGGGAAAGGGAGAATATGTGCGGATATCCCACAGTCTGGGGAAGCACTCCTTGTTACTAAATAAGATTGAAAGGTGTAAGAGACTAACAAGGGCTACAGATGTACATGTATGTAACATACAATAAGAATTCGTCAGGCCCAGCTGCCATATTGAAACGGCAGCAGAAGAGTGTGCCTCTAAGTTCCTGAAGTTAAAAGGCGCATTATAGTGCTTTCTACTCAGAAGAATGAAAAGTCCAAAGGGTACTAACACGCTGCAGACATAGAGTGAAAGAAACGAGGGGCATAGAATGAAGCCCCCGGGAAAAACGGACCAGATGAGTGCCAATTTCAATGCAATGTCAAGATGGTTTGCTACATCACACACCGCGACCCGTAGAACAGGAGCCGGGTCAGGAGAGTATTTACCACACAAATTCCTCACTTTTT
This sequence comes from Cherax quadricarinatus, assembly GCF_026875155.1. Taxonomy (NCBI): domain Eukaryota; kingdom Metazoa; phylum Arthropoda; class Malacostraca; order Decapoda; family Parastacidae; genus Cherax; species Cherax quadricarinatus. The sequence goes on along the minus strand of NC_069401.1, from coordinate 81,929,965 downwards.
TCCAGACTGCACTCATTAGAGGAACAGAGGTGAAGGGTGGAAACCAATCTCGCTCAGCAAAGTGCATTTAGCGTCCAACGGATACACCCGGGCTAGAGGCCGCACGCTTGTGTTAAAATCAAGAATCTCTCAACGTTCAAATTGTACCATTACCTTCCCCATGCAGTGCGTTTCAAACTGTACTGCACGAGCACAAGCAGGAGACCACCAAGGCATCACTTCTGAGAACCCTGCCTGAGTTATGGGGTAAAGAACGAGTAGGCTGCGGAGCAAACTGTACGTCGAGAAGAGGTATGGAAGCTCATCAACGTAGGAAGACAAAGGAACCTCACAAAAGTTGAGAGTTGCGAAGTAAGGCCCACTTGCACGCCCGATCAAAATTGCCATCAAGGGCTATGGAAAAAATGTGAATAATGACGGATAAGTAAGAATACTGGAAAATGATCGCTGTCATGTAAGTCCGGTAGAACAGACCAGGTGAAGTCAAGTGCAGTGGAGGATAGAGAAGACCTGATAGATCGATGCCAGATAGAGTAATGACTATGGAGGATCCAAATGGGTGTGAGTACCCGTATTTAAAACATTCAGGGGGTGAAGGCAAGAAAAAGCCTCCAACTGGATGCTACTACTGACTCACAATGAGACCCCCCCCCAGAGGAAATTGGTGGGCAGTAAAAATTGCCAAGTAAAGAATAGGTGGCAGTAAGGATAAACAAGAATGGCAAAATCTGGGATAGAAAATGCTCGAGAAGGGAAGAGAGATCTAAAGAACATATTGAATCAACCACTTATTTTCAAGTGGATACGGCCTGCAGTTTAATGCAGCGAGGTAGACAAATTAGCTGACAGTAACGGAATATCATTGCGTAAAGAAGGGCCCTTTCATTAAAGGTCCCATCTGAAAAGGATCCGAATACAATAAATTAGAGCCCGAGATAGGTTTGGAAAACAGATGATGTAATTTTGGTTCTTGTAAAGCAAGCACCCACAGGGAAAAACCTGAAAGCAACATCTAGAAGCACACCCCCCGATTCCGAGGGCCGCGATATTCCACTGTAAATAGGCCATGAATTGGCAATGAAAGAAATACCATGAATCCGTAGGGAATGGTCACCTACGGACTAGAGGGTGTTAGACACGTCCAACATGCGGTGGCATCAGAAGACTTACAGCATCGAAGGAACAGAGCGTTGCGAAGAATGGAGGTTGGAATATGGAGGAGAGGGAAGAGAAGGACAGGATGTTGAATCAGTGTCCATTGTAAGGTTAGTCTCTGCAATATAATTCAGCAATGGCTTCAAGTGTTTCTGGACATCAAGATGTATGAGACAATAAAGAGAGAAAGGAGGAGGGTGATTAAAGAATGTGGACAGTAATGGACTGAACCAAAGTATAGGGGATGAAAGCGTGTAAGGTACTGGAGAAGAAGTTGTGAGGGGACAATGAGACAGAAACCTGTGAAGGAGGCAAAAGAGTGGAGAACTTGGAGGGTGCTGGGGGTGGTAAGACAAAGTCCGGAGGAGGAGGAGAACCTCCACACTTGTAATAATAGCCAGAGAGAGGGGAAAGAACTAGGCCACAGCGACAGGAAAGGTAAAAGCGGATGGGAAGAATGAAGGAGGGGGCAAAAAGAGTTGTAGCAATGGGGATATTTGGACTTCTGAGAATAAGAGGGCGATATTTTTGGTTATACAGGTGTCGTGCAAGATCGTGTCGATACCGTGGCTTGTGAAAGGAAGGGCCGTGAAGATGAGAGAACATACAGAGTTTTGTATTAGGGACATCAGAGCCCATACAAAATAGCAAAGGAATAGATACCCAGATTGGCCTAAGGGAGGGTAACAACAGAGGAGGCTTCAGAAGATGGAACCCCCGAAGTGGGGGGAGGTTTTGAAACACGAGAATAATAAACACGGTGGTATTCCTCCCTTGTAGGCGGAGATGAGTAACTGCCATAGCATAAGTGAGACCAATTCTGCCTCTTCGAGGCCAAACGGTATCATGCTCACTTAAGTAGACTGGCAATGGCGAGAGAATGAAGGGGGAGCCTCATGACAATAATGCAAGATAGGAGGTTGACCTGCAAGATGTATATAGAATGGTCATCGGCAACACAGACAGGGGGCATCTGGCCTATAGATCTGCAATATTTTCGCTGGGTGACCAAAACGCAACAAAATCACAACCACTGTTGCCGTGTAGATGCACTTCGAACTTGTAACCTATGTCCCAGCGACATAAACAGAGGACGGGAGTATTCACGGCTGTCCAAAATTAAATCGAGCCAAATTGGCAAGGGTATCGTACCGCCCGCGGGCAGGAAGGACAAAGTGCTACCTTTGAGGACTGGGAGATCCTGGAGTTCAACTGTTCAGAATGTCATTGCCACATGATCTGGAAATTCTGGTTGCACTAAGGTAAGTTGCAGAATGACAGTATCACTACAAAATTGAGAGACAGATGTTATTCCAATAGTGAAAGGAGTATATCGATATGGCAACGGAGAGAAAGGATCATGAGCATTGTAGCATTCCTGGACAGTGACGATGCACGTAACCGATTCTTGAAAGCATGAAATGAAATATCTCAACCAACAATGGCATAGGAGCGTTTATGCTAAAACTATGGTCGGAAAGATAAGGCAGAAGAAGAAGTTCGGTCTTAAGTAAAAGAAATTTAGTCCATTGTGTTAGGTCCGAAAAACTGACGTGATAGGGAGTTCATGACGTATCGGTCATTTTACCGAGTAGAATGGGACATGTAACAAGTTAACATCATCAGGATGTAATGTTTGTTTGGCGTAAAGAGTGGGACCGGAGTTGGTCCAATATGAAACGGGCGGCGATTCCGAAATTGCCGCACCGTAGAGTGTGGAGCCGGAAGCATAGTCAAAGAAAAGCGGAGGTCAGACTAAACTGAAAGGTAGTCAGTCGAAACCCTGATCCCAGAAGCGGGTGAGGAAACAGTCACATGTCACTAGGAACCAGGGTCCATCACCGGAACAGGAGTGTCCGAAGGAACAGATTGGTCAAAAAATGAGCCAGGGTCAGAATGGGGTGCAGTAACAAGAAGGGGCCCCCGGGAGTAAGTAGTTTCATGGCCTGGGTTTCTCCATTTTAGGTTACTCATTTTCTTTTGTTTTCAGAAAAAACAAAAAGAAGAAAAGAAAAAAATAAAAGAATAAAAAAAGGGGGGAGCGGGGAGAATAGTTCCTAGGAGGAATGAAAGGGCCTGAAATCACCCCTCCCGCCCAAGAGGACCTCAGCAACCGCAAGTTGCGCATATGCCTGCATGGAACCCATGCCAGCCCTACCCTTCAAGGCCAGAAAACCAGCAAACCTGATAGCAACCTTCACATCTGCCGAGCTACCTTCGATGAACAATAGAGGGCAGCCGGATAACCGCCACAAAGCATACCTCCTTCTGTCCACCACCCCCCGTAATCCCACAAGGTGGCTTCCGTAGATACACCCCTTCGCCCAAAAGACACCCAAAGCCACCCACCGGGATAACCGGAGAGGGATCGTAACATCCCCAGGCAATCCAGCATTCCATGGCAAACTATACGCCACTGCCAAGACACCTCATGAATGGGGGATGGACCCCCCTTAACCCTTTCCCCTTACCTAGGACTATCGAGGCCTGTGGAAAAATCACCAAATACCAAAAAGAGGAAGGGCAAAAGGGAGGGGTGGGGAGGAGGAGAGGAATAAGGGAAGGATGGGATAGAGAAGGGGGGATTGGGGGGTAATTAGGTTCGGTCAGAGGAAGGAGACCGACAGGTCTAATTCCTCAGACCAAGAGCCTCTTCACCACGCCAAGGAGCCCCCCTTGAAGAGGGACTCAGAATAAAAAAATCGGGAAAAATCACTTTATTTTTTTTATTTTTTCTTATAAGAGAGATCTAGGAGTGTTTGCCCTGATGTAAACACCATTTTCTTTCATTATAGACCAGAGGTACAGACGAGAGAACATATCTAATGATCTTATCCTAGAGCTGCAGCCTCCGCCCCTTATCCCACTCGCATATGGCATATACAGTAGGAGCCACGCTTTACGGCGTTCTTCTAATATGGCAATTTCAAATTATGACCAAAACTCACTATACAGCTCCCTGTCTTTCAAAATCGGCACACCCCACCCGGTTTGTTTACATTCTCCATGAGCATATCTATTATGTCTGGAAACTTTCCAAAATTTCAAGTGTTTTAACCTTTTCAGGGTTGGTCACGCATATGTCTTTCTTAGCCGCCAGGGTCAGTCATGTACTTATACACGTAAATTCCAGCACCTTCAAATCAAGCAGGAGAAAGCTGGTAGGCCTACATGTGAGAGAATGGGTCTGCATGGTCAGAGTGCGCAGTAAGAAAAAAATTGGGGCACCCGCATTGCACTGAGGGAACGCCATTTCAGTATGCCTTGTTTACCATGCCTTGCAGTAAGAAACTCCTCACTCCCCGGCGAATTGGGACTCTTTTGTTCCCAAGTGATAGCTCTAACACAGATGGAAGTGTCAGTGAAGATGAATTTCATGTTTTTGAGGAGTTTGTGAACATAAGTAATGAACATAATACCAGTAATAGTGATGAAAACCAAGACGACCCTCAACCTCCTACCTCTGGTGCTGGGCCGTCTTGTTCACATTCAGTTGTACCAGAACAAAAGAGGAAACTCATATTTTCCGGTGTCCAGGACTCGGATGTGAGCAGTGGTAATGATAGTGAGAGTGAATATGATATCCAAGCTCTGGAAAACAGTTCCAGTAGCGAGAGTGAAGTGGGATATTCTCCAGTGAAATGTCATTACATACGACACTACCCGCACTCTAGTAGTGTGCCATATGTTATTCCAAGGGGATGGAGTACATCTTGGAATACATCCAGTGGCCATACAACAGGAACAGATAGTGAAAATGAAGATGGTATTGTTACAATTGGGATGAATAATGTGCATGCATCATCAGATGGTGGCGGTGCCATGCGCCATGAGACACTAGCAGCGGCCCATGCTGGTACCCACTCCGCTGACTAAACTGAGCTACAACAAAGCCCACCCTCACACAACTACCCACCCACCACACCAAGCTCCACAACCACAACCTCCACAACCACAACCACCTATCAATATCCAGCACCCACCCGAAGACTGCACCTGGGAGTCTGCTGACCATAGTGCAGAAACAGCTGACCGTGGTGCAGCAACAGCTGACTGTGGTGCAGCAACAGCCGACTGTGGTGCAGCAACAGCTGACGTGGCACGATAGTACATATTTCTCACCCTTTTTACCACAGGGTTGGCACTAGAAGCTTTCTTTGGGCCCATGGTGGCTTATTTAGCAGTTACAAGCACTATAAACAATGGTATAATACAAAATGTATCGAATGTATGCATGCAACAGGCCACCCTGGCTTGTAAACAATGACGGCAGGGCTGGATGGATAGGTTTGGGACGAGTCATGTTGGTCAGAAACAGCTGATGGTGGTGCAGCAGCAGCTGATGGTGGTGCAGCAGCAGCTGATGGTGGTGCAGCAGCAGCTGATGGTGGTGCAGCAGCAGCTGACCATGGTGCAGCAGCAGCTGACCATGGTGCAGCAGCAGCTGACCGTGGTGCAGCAGCAGCTCACCATGGTTCAGCAACAGCTGACTGGTGCAGCAACAGCTGACCATGGTGCAGCAACAGCTGATGGTGGTGTAGCAGCAGCTGACCGTGGTGCAGCAGCAGCTGACCGTGGTGCAGCAGCAGCTGACCGTGGTGCAACAGCAGCTGACCGTGATTCAGCAACAGCTGACTGGTGCAGCAACAGCTGACGGAGGTTCAGCAACAGCTGACTGTGGAGCAGCAACAGCTGACCGTGGTGCAGCAGCAGGTGACCGTGGTGCATCAGCAGCTGACTGTGGTGCAGCAGCAGCTGACCGTGGTTCAGCAACAGCTGACCGTGGTGCAGCAGCAGCTGACCGTGGTGCAGCAGCAGCTGACCGTGGTGCAGCAACAGCTGATGGTGGTGCAGCAACAGCTGACGGTGGTGCAGCAACAGCTGACGGTGGTGCAGCAACAGCTGACCGTGGTGCAGCAGCAGCTGACCGTGGTACGATAGTACATATTTCCCACCCTTTTTACATATGATCGCTTGAGAGATGGTATCTCCTGCTATCTGTTTTTCGTTTATCCACACCAATATCAGTCTCTCAACATCTTCAAGTACTTGCGATCTCTGTTTCGAAAACAAACTTGCACCTTTTGCAAGAACAGCTTCCTTGATTGCCGTTTTGTTGGCCACAATAGTAGCGATCGTTGACTGGGGTTTGGTATAGAACCTGGCCAGCTTCGAGACACTCCCTCCACTTTCGTACTTAGCAATTATCTCTTTCTTCATTTCCATAGTAATTTTCACCTTTTTTACCGCACAGATGGCACTAGAAGTTTTCTTGGGGCCCATGGTGACTTATTTTGCAGGTACAATCACTAAAAACACTGTGATAATATGAAATTTTCCAATTGTATGCGTGGATGCGACTGCACTGGCTGGCTTGTAAACACTGGCACCCACGGGACAACTGAGGCGCGCTCAGGCCACACATGGATGCGTCTCGAGCGAACCGCGTAGGGTGAGTTTTTTAGCATTAGCCGAGGCAAAATTTTTACGTTAAAATGTATCGTATGCTGGATTTAATGTTAGGTGAAGCCATCGTTAGCTGAGGTTCCACTGTACATATATATATAATATAGAAAAATAGTAATAAACAATATTTTCTTTTGTTGGTTTTTGTTAACATGTTTTGTAAACAATATAGTGACAACAATGTTTGTGCGGTTATTGTGTAGCATACAACAAGTGAATATATACCTTATATGCCTTACAGGTCTCTCAGACCATAAAAATTACTTGAAAAATAAAATTTAAAAAAAATAAAAGAAAACATAAATAACAATTACTGCATGACCACAGTCGGTAATGTTGCCGTAAGTGGTTCACTTTCTGTCAACTTCATGCCTCTATATCTCGATAAGTATTGATAGCAAAAAAAAATTTTTTTATTAAAATACTAACAAAAATATTAAGATTTTGGTAAAAAAAAAAAAAAAAAAAAAAAGAATTTTAATATTTTTCGACCTTGAGTGGTAGTCGACCCTTTCAGGGTTGGTGCCGTACTAGTACAACTTGCACACCAGGGTTGGTGCTGTACTAGTACGCATAAATTCTAGCACATTCAAATCTATCGAGAGAAAGCTGGTAGGCCTACATGTGAAAGAATGGGTCTATGTGGTCAGTGTGTGCAGTATAAAAAAAAGTCCTGCAGCACACAGTGCATAACGAGAAAAAAAATCCGTGTTTTTGGTTTAACCCCTTGAATGTTTTGGTCATATATATATGTCATACGAGATACCGTGTTTGACGTATCAATACGCATAAATTCTAGCGACTTCAAATCAAGCGGGAGAGGGGTGGTAGGCCTACATGAGAGAGAATGGGTCTGAGTGGTGGGTGTGCACCTTGTGAAAAAAATCTGGGACCCAGCGGTGCATTGTGGGAATGCCATGTTGGTAGTCCATTTTCACCATGCCTCATGGTAAGAAGTTCCTCACTCCTCGGCGGACTGGAGGTCTTTTGTTCCCAAGTGATAGCTCTAACAGCGATGAAAGTGTCAGTGAAAGTGAATTCCCTGGTTTTCAAGCGGGTGTGACCAAAAACAGTGCCCAGGATAACGTAATTAGTGATGAAAACCCAGATGACCCACAACCTTCCACCTTTGGTGCTGGGCCGGCTCGTTCATGTTCACCTGTACGAGGACGAAAGAGGAAACTACTTGTCCATGCACGAGACTCAGATGTGAGCAGTGTAAGTGAAAGGGGGTACTGATTTCAAAGCTATTAAAAGCATTTTTCTAGTTGTGACAGTGAGGGTGAATTTTCCCCCAGGAAGCGGCAGTATATACGATCGCTCGGGGTTGGTAGTGTGCCAATGCTTTTCCAAAGGGGGAAGGAGTAAATTGGGGACCCAAATCCCAGGGCCCTACCCCACAACCTGTAGTGAAGATGATGATTTTTTAAGGGGTAAAAGATGGATGAGGAAGCAGGGGGTGGTGGTGAAGTGATGGGGCGTGAGTCATGTGGCACCAGCAGGGGGCCAGCATATGACGCTGCTGACTCACAAAATACAACCAGCCTCCCCCAACCCCACACTCCCACAAAAACCCACAACCACAAAACCAAAACCCCGTTTAAATATCAGAACCCCCCAGCGGGCGCAAGGTACGATTTGTTCCCAGTCCCCATGATTTGTAAAACACAAAGTGAAATAGGGCCATCATGTACACTTGGAACAATGCCACTGAAGGGAATGCTTTCAGTTGTTCTTCGATGAACCCGAGGGACTTATTTCGGGGAAAGCAATACTATTTTGGTACCCCCTGCAAACAAATTCTTTCACCAAGACATTTCACAAGTGCAAGCACCAACTGTGGCAGGATGATCGTTCTTTCCCCAAAATAATGCTTATGCCATGTGTATAACACAGTGCAACACTATTGGTCGACAGACGCCTGATTTCAACCCCAGCTTTCAGTACAAAAATTTCCCGTGAACGATTTGTGTTCTGTTAGTATGTTACACTTTTTAGACAAAACAAGGCCTAACAGAACGAAAGGTTAATAGACAGAAATGTGTTTATGTACCTGAAACAAAATGCTGTATTATTTTTTATCCCCCTTTAGGAAAACTTGTTATTTATGAGGGTTTGATTTTTTTCAAAGGAAGACTCAAATTTAAGCAGTATTACCAAGCAAGGGAAAGCTTTTGGGTTTAAAATTTTTGTTCTGTGTATTGCAAAATGGTTGGTTTTTGGATAAATGGTACACGGTGATAAAACATTGCAAGATACCAGGAAGTTACTGGGTATCTCTGGTGATGTGGTTAGAACAATGATAGAACCATATCTTGGTAAGGGGCATATTTTATATACTGACAACTGATACACAAGCCCTTTACTCATTGATCTCTTGCGAGTGAACATGACAGATGTGTGTGGCACAGTGCGTGGAAATTGTAAGCATATGCCTAGGTTCGACGCTGGCAGTCGTAGAGGTGAGGTGCAGGTGTTTGCTGCCAATGACATCATGGCATTTTGGTGGCATGACAAATGTGACGTCACACTGTTGAAATCAGGTCACCGACACAAAATGGTAGACAGTGGCAAGCAGAATAGAGAGACCAATGAACCCATTGTAAAACCTGCAACTGTGATGGATTACAACCTCAATATGCAGATTGGGTTTGCTGACTGTATTTGCAAGAGTTATAAGTGGTACAAAAAAAACCCTTTTTCCATCTTCTTGACATTTCTATGCTGAATGCTTATATAAGTTGAAGACCAACAACAAACCCAAATACAGTGAATTTTGTTTGTCAGTCATCAGACAAATAATATTCAAGTACCAAGGAACAACACTTGCAATAGACCAGTGCCCACAAAATTATCAACACATGTCCTCTCGTCTGAGGCCTGGTGATCACTACCCCATACCACTGCCTGCTACTGCTCTCAAGAAAAATGCTCAGAAGAGGTCTTTTGTCTGTGGACATACCACAAAATGCCCACAAAAATGCAGATACTCGTTTTATGTGTGAGGAGTGTAAAACACCATTGTGCATACACTCATGTTTCAAAGAATTCCACAAGCTGCAGCAGTTCTAGAAAAGTGTCCAGTGACTGTACATACGTACATATATTATAGAACAATCGTAATAAAAAAATTTTTAAGTTGTTTGTTTGTGTAAGCAAGTTTTAGGAACATTATGATGATACTAGTGTTTTTGCTATAATTGTGTTACATTCAAAGAGTGTATATATGAACACTGCACCATACTTTGGTCTCACAGGCCACAAAAGTTATGTGAAAAAATAAAATAGTGAAAAAACAAGAAACCGTCAAATAAAAGTAAACCAAAGTTTACCGGGTGAGCGGCAGTCGCTGCTGTTGCCATACGCCAATGGAGTAGTACCTCAGCGGCAGCAGCGGCATCCTACCAGCTCTTATTCTTCAAGAAACCATCGCTCATCAAAGCCTGTGATGGCTTAATTGAAGGTACAACTACATGAACCCACACAGACCACAAAATGACCCAAGAATACTAAGAATGTAACCCAAATTTTGACAAAATAGAAGATCTAAGGAAGACAGCCCTGCTAACCCAAACACCACTCTCGCTGCCAGACAATCGCTTAACCCAAGCTCAGGGAAATCAAGTCTTCTCCGCCATAGCTACACAGTATCTACTCTAGTGATACTATGAAAGGATATCGCAGAAGAAACAACAGCAGTAAGAAAAGAATAACACCAAGGACCCTAGAACTCAACTTGTCTACCCAGCAGGAAGCCCGTGTATTATCAACCCCCCCTCACCACCACCACCCAGGGAACAACAACAACATGGCTGACTCCCCCTCCAACTCCACTCCCTTCAAAGGATTCATCCATAATAACTCAGGTATGATTATTTCTGACAATATCAGGGACTACATTGTTGCTCTAGAAAGCGAAATCAAAGATATTAAAGCAACACTTGCGCGACGAGAATCCAAGATAACCAACCTCGAGAACAAGATCCAAAACCTTGAAGAGAAGATTACATCGGGAAGTGTTGACACAGAAAATACTCTGAAAACAGCTATAGCCAGTCCTTGAAGAAGCAATCAAGGACTGGAATCAGAACATGCACAATAGACTGAATGAATACCTTGATTTCCAAGACGACAAAATTGAACAAGATAAGTTGTCTGATGTAGTTATAATAAACAGCCCTCACATTCCTAGTGACATAACCCAAGAACAGTGCAAACAAACTGCCATCAGGATAACACAGGACCATGTAAAATTAATCGTCCAAAACAATGGAATCAAAGAAACACGTTTGCTAGGAAAACAAGGTAGAAAAAACAGTATTATGATCAGACTTCATTCATTTGATAAAAGAAAGGACTTAATTAAATCAGCAATTACAATGAAAAATGGAGTGTTCATCAACGAGTGTCTAACAAGAAAACGTCAAAGCCTTCTGTTCAGGTTGAGAAAACTTAAACAGAAAAACAAAATACATCAGTTTCACTCAAGATTGGAAAATACTAGTTAGAAAAACTTCAACAGGACAACAATACACCATCTCAAATGAATATGATTTCTCTACCTTCCATAGAAAAACTGACATTTCTGTAACAGATTAGATAAGTGTCCTTAACACATATATACGTGTGGTGCATATAGTGTATGTTACTATTGCATTATTGTGCACTATTATTTTTTTTTCTTTTACTAGCTAATACCAGCTACTTCAAATACTTTTTATTGCTATTAATTGCTCATAATTTTGTGTTGCAAGTCAAATCTTACTCCAAATTAATGTTATTCATGGTTGCTACCTGTCCATTTAATACTTTTTACTACTTTTTTAGTCCCTTTTATATTGTGTGAGCAATTAGTGTATATTCCAATTACATTATTGTGTGAGTCCCAAAACTACCTTTTGCTAGCTAGTACCAACTACCTCATATTTTTTACTTTTTATAGTGCAATTAATAGCTCAACTTATTATACATTATAAATTAGATCTTATTCCCAAATCAATATATCATATCATAGTGACTATCTGTCCATTGAACTTTGTTTACCATTACTTAATTTAGTCCCTTATATATTTTCTCCTTTATTTTAGCTTTATACAACTACCTAAGATCATATATTCACAATTGTTAAAATAATCAAGGTGCTATTCTCAGGTGCTGAAGTGTAATAAGTTCACTATTTTGCCATTATACTCCCAAGCTCATTTATTTCATTATCACTTCATTTGTTCACCACAACTTATATTTGTCTCTTTTATATGCTCTCCTATATTTAAACTTTACAGAACTACCTTTAAAGAACTACCTACTATTATATTCCCAAAATCCTTTATTTGATCATCACTTTATTTGTTCACCACAAATTATTTTAGTCCCTTTTAACCCTTTGACTGTCGAAGGGCCCAATCCTGAAGTTGCTCCTGGTGTCGCAAAATATTCGAAAAAAAAAAAAAACTATTTTTTCTTATGAAAATGTTAAGATTATTTTTCTGATTGTTTTAGTCCCAAAAAAAAATTTTTCCCATCAGTACTTACCGAGATATAGAGGCATGAAGTTTGCAGAAAATGAGCCACGTATGGCAACAGCGGCGACTGCCGCTCACCCGGTAAACTTTGGTTTACTTGTATTTGAAGGTTTGTTGTTTTTTTTCACTATTTTATTTTTTTACATAACTTATGTGGCCTGTGAGACCAAAGTAAGGTGCAATGTACATATATACACTCGTTGTATACAACACAATAAGCACACAAACATAATTATCAATATATTGTTTACAAAACTTGTTTACAAAAACAAACAATACAAAAATTTTTTTATTACTATTGTTCTATAATATATATACCAATATACAGTCACTGAACATACTCCTAGAAGTTCTGTAGCTTGTGGAACTCTGTGAAACATGGTGTCATACACAGTGGTGTTTTACACTCTCACACATAAAACATGGTGTCATACACAGTGGTGTTTTACACTCCTCACACATAAAACATGGTGTCATACACAATGGTGTTTTACACTCCTCACACATAAAACATGGTGTCATACACAGTGGTGTTTTACACTCCTCACACATAAAACATGGTGTCATACACAATGGTGTTTTACACTCACACATAAAACATGGTGTCATACACAGTGGTGTTTTACACTCTCACACATAAAACATGGTGTCATACACAGTGGTGTTTTACACTCCTCACACATAAAACATGGTGTCATACACAATGGTGTTTTACACTCTCACACATAAAACATGGTGTCATACACAATGATGTTTTACACTCTCACACATAAAACATGGTGTCATACACAGTGGTGTTTTACACTCCTCACACATAAAAAATTGGTGTCATACACAATGGTGTTTTACACTCTCACACATAAAACATGGTGTCATACACAGTGGTGTTTTACATTCCTCACACATAAAACATGGTGTCATACACAGTGGTGTTTTACACTCCTCACACATAAAACATGGTGTCATACACAATGGTGTTTTACACTCTCACACATAAAATCAGTGTGTGTGCATTTTGTTGATTTTTTTTTTTTATGTGCAAAGACAAAACACCTCGTCTGAGCAGTTTTCTTCAAAGTATTAGCAGGCAGTTGTGTTATGTAGCTATCCTAGGTAAATGGTCGTGTGTCATCCTTCCTTCCTAATTTCCTTATTCCTTCCTTCCTGGAGGCTACCTGGAGGGCATTCCACCTCTCTTCCTACATTCCTTCATCTGTCCTTCATTACTTTTTTCCTTCCTTTTATCTAGTCCTTCCTTCATCCTGCCTTCCCTTCTTGCTTCTGGTTTCTATAATATATATACACATATATAGTCACTAGATACTTTCATAAAACTGCTATTATCACCCTTCAGCAAGCTTGTCTTGTGTGCGAGTGTGTGGCTTATAATTGTTTTGAGTCAGGAGTGGGCAGCTGTCAAAATGACATATTGTCTCATTAGTCACTGCCCCTACCGCCTGTCAAAACAATGGGGTGGATGCTGCTTCCCCCTCCATTCTATCTAATTATCTTTCTCCCTCATTCTATCTCTTTCAATCTGTCTCTCTTTCTCTCTCTCTGTCTATCTGTCTCACAGGTACACATAAATACAACTATACATAGTGTAAATTACCTAGGATAACCCAAAAAATCCAGACAAAGTGCTATACTCTGCTTGAAGATGTGAGTAAACGTGATGATGACAGTCTTGTGGCTCTCTCTGAGACAGAGCTAGACGGATAGACAGGGAGTTTGGCAGACAGACAAATGTTCCTGTTCCTGTTTTCCTTCCTCCTCCTCCTCCTCCTGCTGCTGCTGCTCCTGCTCCTGCTCCTGCTGCTGCTGCTGCTCCTGCTGCTGCTCCTGCTGCTCCTGCTCCTGCTCCTGCTGCTGCTGGCTCCTGCTGCTCCTGCTCCTGCTCCTGCTGCTGCTGCTCCTGCTGCTGCTCCTGCTCCTGCTCCTGCTGCTCCTGCTCCTGCTGCTCCTGCTCCTGCTCCTCTGCTGCTGCTCCTGCTGCGCCTGCTGCTCCTGCTGCTGCTGCTCCTGCTGCTACCTGCTCCTGCTGCTGCTGCGCTCCTGCTGCTCTCCTGCTCCTGCTCTCTGCTGCTGCTGCTGCCTGCTCTGCTCCTGCTGCTGCCTGCTCCTCGCTCCTGCTTGCTGCTGCTCCTGCTGCTCTCTGCTCTGCTCCTGCTGCTCCTCCTCCTCCCCTCCTCCTGCGTCCTGCTCCTGCTCCTGCGCCCCGCTCCTCCTCCTCTGCCTGCTGCTGCTGCTCCCCGCTGCGCCCGGGTGCCCGGCTGCTCCTCCTCCCCCTCCTCCTCTTCCCTCGTCCTCCTCCCCCTCCCCCTCCTCCTCCTCCTCCTCCTCCCCTCCTCCCTCCTCCTCCTCCCTCCTCCCCTCCCCTCCTCCTCCTCCCCCCCCTCCTCCTCCCCTCCTCCTCCTCCTCCTCCTCCTCCTCCTCCTCCCCTCCTCCTCCTCCTCCTCCTCCTCCTCCTCCTCCTCCTCCTCCTCCTCCTCCTCCTCCTCCTCCTCCTCCTCCTCCTCCTCCTCCTCCTCCTCCTCCTCCTCCTCCTCCTCCTCCTCCTCCTCCTCCTCCTCCTCCTCCTCCTCCTCCACCTCCTCCTCCTCCTCCCTCCTCCTCCTCCTCCTCCTCCTCCTCCTCCTCCCCCTTTCCTCCTCCTCCTCCTCCTCCTCCTCCTCCTCCTCCTCCAGGCTCTTGACAGATGGACAGCTGCCCCCCTCCCTCCACCCTAGTTTACGCTCATCAAAGGTCAGCTCTTATCAGATGTTATCTCCCCTTATCTTGTCACTGTCATGGGGTGAACTGTTTTCATGCCTCAAGGGAACATATTATTACATATTATTATTATTAGGTATTAGGTATTATTATTATTCTTATTCTTCTTCTTCTTCTTCTTCTTCTTCCTCCTCCTTCCACCTTCCTCCTCCTCCCTCCCTCCTTCCTCCTCCCTCCCTCCTTCCTCCTCCTCCCTCCTTCTTCCTCCCTCCCTCCTTCCTCCTCCTCCCTCCCCCCCTCCTCCCTCCTTTTTCCCTCCTCCCTCCTTCTTCCTCCTCCCTCCTTCCTCCTCCTCCCTCCTTCCTCCCTCCTTCCTTCCTCTTCCTCCTTCCTTCCTCCCTCCTTCCTCCCTCCTTCCTTCCTCTTCCTCCTTCCTTCCTCCTTCCTTCCTCCTCCTCTTCTTCCTCCTCCTCTTCTTCCTCCTCCTCTTCTTCCTCCTCCTCTTCCTCCTCTTCCTCCTCCTCCTCTTCCTCCTCCTCCTCCTCCATTGCTTTTGGTCTCAAACTCCTCGAAATCATGAAATTGATCTTCATTGACACTTCCATCGTGTTAGAGCATCACTTGGGAAGAGAAGAGTCCCAGATTTGAAGGGAAGTCACATATTTCTTACCGCTAGACATGCTGAAAAAGGACGACTGAAATGGTATTCCCACAATGCACCACTGGCTCCCCGATTTTTTTTATATGGTGCACACTGACCATGGAGACCCATTCTCTCACATGTGGGCCTACCAGCTTTCTCCTGCTTGATTTGAAGCCGCTAGAATTTATGCGTATAGATACGTCAAACACTGTATCTCCTATGACGTACATATACGACCGCGACAGTCAAAGGGTTAAATTGTCTCCTTTATTTTAGCTTTAAAGAACTACCTTAGCTCATATTTTTACTTTTGTTAAAATAATTCAGGTGCTATTTTTTAGTTTTAGAATATTTACTTTGTCTTATGCTTAATTCTAACTATACATTCACTATAAATCTTATGATTACAAGCATTGATCCTGATACCAACCTCTTATTGAATGACTTAAATGAATCAAACAGTAACTGTAATTACTACACAGCAGAACAAAGGAACTTCTCAGAGCCAACAACAACATAACTGTCTTTAACTATAATATCAGATCTTTAAGCAAACATTGCGATGACCTCATAGCATTACTAAATTCCCTGCATGCCAGTATGTCCATCATTACTCTCACCGAAACCTGGCTAAAGCCTGATACTACAGATGTCTATGCCATTCCTGGTTACACAGCCATGCACAACTGTAGGCCAGATCAACAAGGGGATGGCACAGCTGTATACTACTCAGACCAACTAGAATGTATCACTAATACTTGCATAAGGGATGAACATAGGGAATATATAATAGCTAAATTCAAATCCAAATACCTACAAAAACCTCTCACAGTGATAAACATCTACAGAGTACCACAGTCAAACATTAGCGGTTTTATTGAAAACCTAGGAAGTATGATAACTGATGCATGCATGAATAAAGATCACTTACTACTCTCAGGTGACTTCAAGATGGATCTCCTGCAAGACCAGGACCCACACGTTACTGAATTCACAAACACTATGAGTAACTGCTTGTTGCTACCAACAGTAACAAAACCTACAAAAATTACAGAGACTAGTGTTTCCCTACTAGACCACATCCGGACCAACACCATATCCCCTTTAAAATCAGGCATAATCACAGATAATACCACAGACCACTACCCTACCTTCCTCATAACTAATCTAGGCAAATTACCCCAAGACACTACTAAAGTCACTTTCAGACTTCACAATGAGGCAGTAATTAATAACTTCACAACAGCAGTGACAAACATCGGCTTGCACACTGAGCAAGAAATCTATACAGATACTGACGAAAGTATTAATAACTTTCTAAAACAGACCCAATACCTCTCTAACAAGCACTGCCCTAAAAAAACTAAACAGATGACAGATAAGAGACTGAACAGTCCCTGGCTAACACCCAGCATCCTCAAATCCATTAATACAAAGCACCTTCACAAAAAACAGTACAGAATGGGTCGCATAACCAGAGACTAAACAAAACATTACTCGTCAATCCTAACCAGCCTGATAAGAAGGGCAAAAAAATTTTATTATGAGAACAGATTATCCAACTTAAAAGGTGATATAAAAAAGACCTGGAAAACCCTATCAGAAATTCTAGGAACAAACAAGATATCACGAAACAGCACAATTGAACTAACAAAATTAGATGAACCCCAACTCCCACCAACAAAAACAGCAAACAGGCTCAATGATTTCTTCTCCACCAAAGGAAAAAACCTTGCCAATAAAATCTCAAGCTCAAATATCCCACCCAATGACTACCTCACTGGCAACTACCCAAACGCACTGATCCTAGCTCTGACTAACCCAACAGAAGTCTCCCTTATTATCAACACACTAAAAAACAAGACAGGATATTTAAATACCTTACCAGCCTTTATATACAAAAAAAAAAGCTTCAAAAGTGCTGTCACCAATCATTGCAACACTCTAACAAATCCATCAAATCCTCTACCTTCCCCACAGTTCTCAAAATAGCGAGAGTCACCCCGATACATAAAGGAGGAGAGCAAACAGACTTGAATAATTATAGGCCAATATCCAACTTACACCCTCTCTCTAAAATCTTCGAAAAATTAATTCATAAGCGAATCTATTCCTACCTCATCTCCCACAACATAATCAACCCCTGTCAGTTTGGGTTCAGGCCTAATAAAAATACGAATGACGCTATTATACACATGCTAGAACAAATACACACTGCACTCGAGAAAAAAGGAGTCCCACTGGAGATCTTCAATGATTTACGTAAAGCTTTTGATACAGTTGACCATGATTTGCTGCACATAAAATTGTCACACTACGGTGCTCTTCGCACCTACACCAAGGTTGAGGGATTGATTACCTCATCTTCTGTATATAGCCCTTCTGTCTTCAAGTTATGTCCTAGAATTTGTATTGATAAAGCCACTGGATGGCGAAACGTCTACAATAAAGATACCCAGACGTTGGAAATGTGTCTTAATTTCACCGTGTTTTTGGTTTAAAACAGCGAATTTGCACTGTATTTTCATATGGTATTTACGGTTGTATTCTAGTTTTCCTGGTCTAATTTTATAGAATGGAAGACATATTAAAGAAATTGAGATGATTTTGATTCGTTTTACAATGAAAAGTACCTTGAAATTGAGCTCAAATTAGCAGAAATGTTCAATTTTTACCAAAGTTCAAAAGTAAACAAATCATGCCACGCGTCCAATACACGTCAACTGGCGAGTCTAATATTCTTTCACAAGTGCGCTGATATTATTTATACCATTTCTGCACCAATGCAGTAGTCTGCACAACAGTAAATCTTCAATTTTTTGAGAGAATAAAAATTCAAAGTGGAAAGTAAAAGAAATGTAAGAGGGACCAAGGAACGTGACTAATGAACAGAGGAAATGTTATTTTAGTGCCAGGAATGTCTGTCTCGTTTATTCTGGACCCTATTTGGAAATTGGCATCTTCTGAAATTTGTGAAATTGGCAAAATTGCTAATTTCTTACCACTTTATTGGATAGTTGAAATCGGTAAATGGGTGGTTTCTTGTGCTCATTCGATAGAAAAAACAGAGTTCCAGCGAAATAGTTATGATTTTTTGTTAACTAGTAAACTGGAATTGGCCAAAAATAGAGCTCAAAGTTGGCAAAATCGCTGATGCGTAAACATCATCGAGACCACTAACTATGCGAGAGCATAATTCCGCAAGTTTTCCATCAAATTTCATACTTTTAGTGTCATTATGATCGGGAAAAGATTCTCTATCATTTCAAAAGAAAAAATTATTTTTTTTTCACAAAAAATTTTTGACCCTGAGAACAAGTTTAGGAGAGGGCCTCTCGACCCTGAAAGGGTTAAGGAACCTCCATTGAACATAAGAACATAAGAAAGAAGGAACACTGCAACAGGCCTGCTGACCCATGCAAAGCAGGTCCTTGTCCCCCCCCCATCCCACCGGAATAGACCAATGACCCAGCCCCCGGATTATCCCAATGACCCACCCAGTCTGGTCATCCCCACTCAAGGATGGACCACTGTACCAGACCCAGCAGCACAAGCTAGTCAGGTCCAACTCACACCCACCCACACCCACTCATGTATTTATCTAACCTGTTTTTAAAACTACACAACATTTTAGCCTCAATAACTGTACTCGGGAGCATGTTCCACTCATCCACAACTCTATTACCAAACCAGTACTTTCCTATATCCTTCCTGAATCTGAATTTTTCCAACTTAAAACCATTGCTGCAAGCCCTGTCTTGGCTGGAAATTTTCAGCACACTATTCACATCCCCCTTATTTATTCCAGTTTTCCATTTATACACCTCGATCATATCCCCCCTAATTCTACGCCTTTCGAGAGAGTGCAGATTCAGGGCCCTCAGTCTCTCCTCATAGGGAAGATTTCTGATACATGGGATCATCTTTGTCATCCTCCTTTGTACGTTTTCCAGAGCATTTATATCCATTCTGTAATACGGTGACCAGAACTGAGCAGCATAGTCTAAATGAGGCCTAACCAAGGATATATAGAGTTGAACAACCTGAGGACTTCTATTATTTATACTTCTAGATATGAAGCCAAGAATTCTGTTAGCTTTATTGTGAACACTAATGCACTGTTGTCTTGGTTTTAGGTTACTGCTAACCAGAACTTCTAAATCCTTTTCGCAATCGGTAGTATTAAGATCTACATTATTTAGTTTATATGTGGCATGGTTATTTAACTGTCCAACATTTAGAACTTTGCATTTGTCAATACTAAACTGCATCTGCCACTTCTCCGACCATTGCGTCAGTCTATTCAAATCATCCTGGAGTCCTCTAATGTCCTCATTAGAATGAATTGGATGGCCTATTTTGGTGTCATCAGCAAATTTGCTTATACCTGGAGTTCACCTGGAGAGAGTTCCGGGGGTCAACGCCCCTGCAGCCCGGTCTGTGACCAGGCCTCCTGGTGGGTCAGAGCCTGATCAACCAGGCTGTTATTGCTGGCTGCACGCAAACCAACGTATGAGCCACAGCCCGGCTGGTCAGGTACCGACTTTAGGTGCTTGTCCAGTGCCAGCTTGAAGACTGCCAGGGGTCTGTTGGTAATCCCCCTTATGTATGCTGGGAGGCAGTTGAACAGTCTCGAGCCCCTGACACTTATTGTATGGTCTCTTAACGTGCTAGTGACACACCTGCTTTTCATTGGGGGGATGTTGCATCGTTTGCCAAGTCTTTTGCTTTCGTAGTGAGTGATTTTCGTGTGCAAGTTCGGTACTAGTCCCTCTAGGATTTTCCAGGTGTATATAATCATGTATCTCTCCTGCCTGCGTTCCAGGGAATACAGGTTCAGGAACCTCAAACGCTCCCAGTAATTGAGGCATTTTATCTCCGTTATGCGTGCCGTGAAGGTTCTCTGCACATTTTCTAGGTAAATAATTTCACTTGCCTTGAAAGGTGCTGTTAGTGTGCAGCAATATTCCAGCCTAGATAGAACAAGTGACCTGAAGAGTGTCATCATGGGCTTGGCATCCCTAGTTTTGAAGGTTCTCATTATCCATCCTGTCATTTTGCTAGCAGATGCGATTGATACAATGTTATGGTCCTTGAAGGTGAGATCCTCCAACATGATCACTCCCAGGTCTTTGACGTTGGTGTTTCGCTCTATTTTGTGACCAGAATTTGTTTTGTACTCTGATGAAGATTTAATTTCCTAGTGTTTACCATATCTGAGTAATTGAAATTTCTCATCGTTGAACTTCATATTGTTTTCTGCAGCCCACTGAAAGATTTGGTTGATGTCCGCCTGGAGCCTTGCAGTGTCTGCAATGGAAGACACTGTCATGCAGATTCGGGTGCTATCTGCAAAGGAAGACACGGTGCTGTGGCTGACATCCTTGTCTATGTCAGATATGAGGATGAGGAACAAGATGGGAGCAAGTACTGTGCCTTGTGGAACAGAGCTTTTCACCGTAGCTGCTTCGGACTTTACTCTGTTGACTACTACTCTCTGTGCTCTGTTAGTGACGAAATTATAGATCCATCGACCAATTTTTCCTGTTATTCCTTTAGCACGCATTTTGTGCGCTATTACGCCATGGTCACACTTGTCGAAGGCTTTTGCAAAGTCTGTATATATTACATCTGCATTCTTTTTGTCTTCTAGTGCATCTAGGACCTTGTCGTAGTGATCCAATAGTTGAGACAGACAGGAGCGACTTGTTCAAAACCCATGTTGCCCTGGGTTGTGTAATTGATGGGTTTCTAGATGGGTGATGATCTTGCTTCTTAGGACCCTTTCAAAGATTTTTATGATATGGGATGTTAGTGCTATCGGTCTGTAGTTCTTTGCTATTGCTTTACTGCCCCCTTTGTGGAGTGGGGCTATGTCTGTTGTTTTTAGTAACTGTGGGACGACCCCCGTGTCCATGCTCCCTCTCCATAGGATGGTAAAAGCTCGTGACAGTGGCTTCTTGCAGTTCTTGATGAACACGGAGTTCCATGAGTCTGGCCCTGGGGCATGTCATTTATCGCCTGTTCAAAGTCATTTGGTGTCAGGATAACATCAGATAGGCTTGTGTTAACCAAATTCTGTGGCTCTCTCATAAAAAATTCATTTTGATCTTAGACTCAGTCTGGTTAGTGGCTTGCTAAAAACTGAGTCATATTGGGACTTGAGTAGCTCACTCATTTCCTTGCTGTCATCTGTGTAGGACCCATCTTGTTTAAGTAGGGGCCCAATACTGGACGTTGTTCTAGACTTTGATTTGGCATAGGAGAAGAAATACTTCAGATTTCTTTCGATTTCATTTATGGCTTTTAGTTCTTCCCGCGATTCCTGACTCCTATAAGATTCCTTTAGCTTGAGTTCGATGCTTGCTATTTCACTGACCAGTGACTCCCTACGCACTTCAGATATATTGACCTCTTTTAGCCGCTCTGTTATTCTTTTCCGTCGCCTGTAAAGGGAGAGCCTGTCTCTTTCTGTTTTACATCTACTCCTCCTTTTTCTTAGAGGAATAAGCCTTGTGCATACATCGAGTGCCACCGAGTTAATCTGTTCTAGGCATAAGTTGGGGTCTGTGTTGCTTAGTATATCTTCCCAGCTTATATCGGTTAGGACTTGGTTTACTTGGTCCCACTTTATGTTTTTGTTATTGAAGTTGAATTTGGTGAATGCTCCCTCGTGACTAATCTTGTTATGTCGGTCTGGGGCTCCGCGCATACATGTCTGAACCTCAATTATGTTGTGATCTGAGTATGTTGTTTTTGATATGGTGACATTTCGTATCAGATCATCATTGTTAGTGAAGATGAGGTCTAGTGTATTCTCCAGTCTAGTAGGCTCTATTATTTGCTGGTGTTCGGGGTGTTCAGGGAGGGGTAGTACCTCTGGCATGGGGGAGCTTGTCGTGCCCTTCTCGGGGCAGCTCGCCAGCTTTTGGTCCCCACCTGACGCCCAGCTCTCACCTGTGGCTCCAAGTAGCTGTTAGCATGTGACAGCAGCCACACCCCGGGCAACGGCTTCGACAGGCCGGCTAAACCAAGTGAGGGTAGCCGTCGGGTCATTGACCCCCAGGAAAGCCAACTAGGGCTTGCCTACCTAAGCATGGGAAGACTGGCTCTAGCGGACCGCACGGATGAAACCAATAGATTGGTTCAACGGGCAGAAAGGCAGTTCCAGCAAGGCTTTGTGGAGCACTAAGGGCACAATGAGGCACTAGGGACATCCTGGTCATCCACTGCATCCGATCCCATCTCCAGTCGTCTTGACTTTGTCTTGCCACTGGCCTCAGATGGCTCCGGACGAGAGAGTGAGGTCGACGCTGCGCAACTCTTCCTTACTTTAAACAAAGTCACAGCGCATGTCATCAGTCATCCTTTATCCCACCTCATCACCCAAGACCTGTGGCGACGGGCGAGCGACGAAGCAACAGGTGTGGGTTCGCTGGAAGTCGTAGCCGCGGACCTGCACACAGGCGGCTCAGGCCATAGGGTCGTTCATTACCGACCGGAGCAGTGGAGGAGTCCGGCAGCCGTCTGAGTGACTGAGCAGCCCTCTTCAGGAATGCACTGCTCACCTCCATGGCATGAGGAACGGACTAGAAAAGGTGTTCCAAACATTGCCTGCTCCACAAAACCCTAGCCAGCTTATGGCGGTTGGCGGGCACCCTTCTACATGCGGTCGAAACTACAAGACATCAAAGAAGAAAACCAAGATCACACCTCTCAACCTTGCCACTCGGAACGTCCATACGCTTCTCGACAGGGACGACTCAGACAGACCTCAGAGTCGTACAGCACTCATCGTGAACGAACTTGCCAGATACAGCACTGACATCGCTGCCATAAGTGAGACTAGACTTGCTGGCGAGGGCGAACTTTGCGAAAGAGGAGCAGGCTATACCATCTTTTGGTCTGGACGAGGAGCCGAGGAGAGACGGGAGGCAGGAGTTGACTTTGTAGTGAAGTCATCTCTCATTGGCAAGCTGGCTGGCCCACCAAAAGGAGTGATCGATCGCCTTATGATGATGAGAATCCCCTTGTCCTGCGGACAGAAGTTTGCCACTATTGTCAGCGCCTATGCCCCCCCCCCATGATCAACCCAGACGAGGTTAAGGACAAGTTTTATGAAGACCTGAATGCCGTCATCACCACTGTCCCCAGCGCAGATAAGCTCATCATCCTTGGTGACTTCAATGCGAGAGTCGGTCGTGACAGCACCACCTGGGAAGGCGTGATCGGAAAGCATGGGGTGGGCAGCTGCAATAGCAACGGCCTGTTGCTCCTTCAGACCTGCGCCGAACACGACCTTCTGATCACCAACACCGTCTTCAGCCTCCCTACCCGCAACAGGACATCATGGATGTACCCGCGTTCCAAACACTGGCATCTCATTGATTATGTCATCGTCAGGAAGAGGGACAGGCAAGATGTACGAGTCATGAAGGCCATGTGTGGCGCGGAATGCTGGACAGACCATTGCCTCATCGTCTCGAAACTCAAGCTCTGTATCCAGCCCAGGAGACACCCACAGGGCGCGAAACCACCAAAAAGCCTGAACGTCGGCAAGTTGAAGGCCCACAACGTCAAGCAGTCCTTTGCAGAAATCCTGGAAACCTGCTTGGAGTCCGTCGTGCTGGACGTTCAAAACGTCGAAGCAGCATGGACCGCACTCCATGATACAGTGTACAGCACAGCCATGGAGTGTCTAGGACCCGCCACCAGGAAGTACAAGGACTGGTTCAACGAACACTGCACAGAAATCCAGCAGCTGCTGGAAGAGAAACGAAAGGTCTACATGGACCACATCAACGACCCGAAGTCCACAGCGAAGCAAGATGCACTGAGAAACATACGCAGCAATACCCAGCGAAAAATGCGTGAAATGCAAGACTCTTGGCTAAGCAACAAAGCCGATGAGATTCAGGGCTTTGCAGACAGAAACAATATGAAGAACTTCTATAACGGCCTGAAAGAAATCTACGGCCCTACCACCTCTGGTACATCACCACTCCTCAGCGCAGATGGGTCAACGGTGCTCACAGACAAGGAGAAAATTCTAGAGAGATGGGCAGAACATTTTGACAGCATGCTGAACCGTCCATCCACCATCAACGATGAAGCCATCGAACGTCTACCTCAGATTCCGACCAACGAGACGCTGAATGCCATCCCCACTTTGGAGGAGACTCAGCAAGCAATACGTCAACTGTCCAGTGGCAAAGCTCCTGGGCCTGACGCCATCCCAGCTGAAGTCTACAAAGAAGGCGGAATGGCACTGGTAGAGAAACTTCACCAACTCTTCCAGCTTGTATGGCAGCACGAGACAGTTCCTCGGGACTTTAAAGATGCTTCCATCGTGCATCTCTACAAACAAAAAGGAAACCGCCAGGCATGCGACAACCACTGTGGTATCTCCCTGCTCTCCATCGCAGGCAAAACCCTGGCTAGAGTTCTACTCAATCGGCTCAACGAACATCTAGAGCAAGGACTCCTACCTGAAAGCCAGTGCGGCTTCCAGAAAGTTCGCAGGACTATCGACATGGTGTTCGCTGCTAGACAGCTACAGGAGAAATGTCAGGAACAGAACGCCGACTTGCACTCCACCAACGTCGATCTGACCAAGGCCTTCAACACCGTTAGTAGAGAGGGCCTTTGGAGAATCATGGCGAAGTATGGCTGCCAAAGACGTTCATCGCCATCGTACACCAACTTCACGATGGAATGCTGGCCAGAGTCCAAGACAACGGAGAGACGTTTAAACCATTCCCAGTCTCAAATGGAGTGAAACAAGGCTGCGTGCTTGCTCCCAACCTGTTCAGCCTGATGTTCTCGGCCATGCTTACAGACGCATTCAGGGACACAGACGCAGGAATCAGCATCAGGTACTGTACAGATGGGTCTGTCTTCAACCTCAGGAGGCTTCAAGCAAAAACCAAGGCTGCAACTGACACCATCAATGACCTGCTATTTGCTGATGACTGCACCCTCAACGCTGCTTCAGAAGCCACCATGCAGCACAGTGTTGACAAGTTCTCTGACGCCTGCAACAACTTCGGGCTGACAATCAGTAAAACGAAGACTGAAGTGATGCACCAGCCTGCTCCGGGAAAAACGTATGTTGAGCCAAACATCACCATCAACGGGCAGCGACTGAACTGTTTGTACTCTGTGATTGTGACAGTGGCCTGGTGCTGGATATTGTTGTATACACGGGTAGTAAAACATTGAAAGATACCAAGATGTTATTGGGCATCTCAGGTGACGTAGTGAGAAACATGATGGCACCTTATCTTGGTAAGGGGCATACATTATATACCGATAACTGGTACACAAGCCCATTACTCAGTGATTTCATGCGAGTGAACAAGACAGATGTGTGTGGCACAGTGCGTTCTAATCGTAAACATATGCCCAGGCTCAACGCAGGTGCTCGTGGTGATGACGTGCAGGTGTTTACTGCCAATGACATCATGGCATTACGGTGGCATGACAAACGAGATGTCACATTGTTGACAACCATTCACCGTAATGAAATGCAAGACAGTGGCAAAGTTGATCGAGTGACTAATGAACGTATTCGAAAACCAGTGACAGTGATTGATTATACACAAAACATGCACTTGGTTGACAAATGTGACATGCAGATTGGTTTTGTTGACTGTGTTAGTAAGAGTTACAAGTGGTACATGAAACTTTTCTTCCATCCCATGGACATTTCAATGCTCAATGCATATAATATGTACCAAATAAAGACTGGCAACAGACCACCGTATGGTGAATTTTGTTTGTCTGTTGTCAGTCAACTCATAATGAAGTACCAGGTAACAACACCTGCTATACAACAAGGTCCTCGAATTACTCAGGATATACCCAAGCGTTTGAGGAGGGAAGGTGATCATTTCATAATACAACTTCCTTCAACTCAGAAGAAATTTGCTCAGAAGAGATGCATCGTCTGTGTACAAACAAAACGACGGCAACAAAGACACTCGGTCTATGTGTGAGGAATGTAAGGTGCCTCTGTGCATGGTGCCTTGTTTCAAGGAGTTCCACAAGCTCCAGCAGTTCTAAAACCATGTCCAGTGATTGTAAATATGTAAATATATGATAGAACATTAGTATTATACAAGATTTGTGCATGTTTATTGTAATAAACAACAGTGGTAAACAATAATATGATAATAACTTTAGTGCGGTTATTGTGTTCAATACAGTGAGTTTATACATATACATTATATACAGTATTGGTCTCTCAGGTCCCAAATGTTAGTAGGAATAGAAAAAAATTGGAAAAGAAAAGAAAAAAATGTAAAAACCGCAAAATAATGTAATGCGCGTATGTGGAATTCGTCGATGTTGCCGCCACCACATCATTTTTGACAAACTTCTTGGCACTGTATCTCGGTAAGTACTGATCAGAATTTTTTTTTTGTCTTATTACCTGCACAAAAATATGCTCTTTAATTCTATAAGAAAAAATAATTTTTTTTTTTTTTTTTTCAAAATTTCTTGGACACTGGAGCACCACTTCAGATTTTGGCCTTGGACGCTGAAGGGGTTAAGTGCCTCCTGGTATTAGACAATGCTCCTGGTCATCCTTCAAACTTGGCAGAGCAAAGTTTGGGGGAGTTGAGCTTCGTAAAAGTTAAGTTTTTGCCTCCTAATACCACTCCTCTCCTCCAGCCCATGAACCAGCAAGTCATTTCAAATTTCAAAAAACTGTACACCAAAGCAATGTTTCAAAAGTGCTTTGAAGTGACCTCAGACACTCGACTGGCCCTAAGAGAGTTTTGGAAAGATCACTTTAGTATCCTCAATTGCATAAACCTTATAGGTAAGGCTTGGGAAGGAGTGACTAACAGGACCTTGAACTCTGCTTGGAGGAAACTGTGGCCACAATGTGTAGAAGAGAGGGATTTTGAAGGGTCTAGGGCTAACCCTCAGGAGCCTATGCCAGTTTTGGAATCTATTGTGGCATTGGGGAAGTCTTTGGGGTTAGAGGTTATTGTGTATTCTGTATGGAAGAGTTGGTGGAGGATGACGATGAAGAACTAACCACTGATGAGCTGCAAGAGCATCTGCAACAGCTAGAGGACACAAGTGAGGAAATTGCTTCAGAGGGGAAAGAGAAATCGAGGAAGTTGCTTTCTTCAATGATTAAGGAAATGTGTACAATGTGAACAAGGGTGCAAACCTTTATGGAAGAAAATCACGATGACGCAGCTATTGCAAGCCTTACTGGTGACTTTTACAAGTACAATGTTGTGAACCACTTTAGAAAAATCTTAAAGGAATGCGAGCTACAGAGCTCTACGGACAGATATTTGGTGCGACAGAGGTCCTGTGAAACTCAAGTTGTTCCCAGTTGCATTAGAAGGGAAGCAACCCCAGAAAAGGACTTGCTACCTAAGTCCTTATGGAAGGGGATTCCCCATCCAAAAAATAATACACCTCCATCATCTCCCCTCCTCCCATCCCATCACTCATCACATCTTCAATAAAGATAAGTGTCATTTATTCTTCATTACACAATATACAGTGGACCCTCAGCTAACGATGGCATCAGCTAACGTTAAATGCAGCTAACGATACATTTTAACGCAAAATTTTTGCCTCAGTTAACGCTAAAAAACTCACCCTACACGATTCAAGACGCGTTGGTGGGTGCCAGTGTTTACAAGCCAGCCAGTGCGGTTGCATCCACGCATACAGTTGGAACATTTCATATTATCACAGTGTTTTTAGTGATTGTACCTGCAAAATAAGTCACCATGGGCCCCAAGAAAGCTTCTAGTGCCAACCATGCGGTAAATAAGGTGAAAATTACTATGGAAATGAAGAGATAATTGCTAAGTACACAAGTGGAGTGAGTGTCTCGGACCTGGCCAGGTTCTATACCAAACCCCAATCAACGATCGCTACTATTGTGGCCAACAAAACGGCAATCAAGGAAGTTGTTCTTGCAAAAGGTGCAAGTTTGTTTTCGAAACAGAGATCGCAAGTACTTGAAGATGTTGACTGTTATTGGTGTGGATAAATGAAAAACAGATAGCAGGAGATACCATCTCTCAAGCGATATGTAAAAAGGGTGGGAAATACATACTATCATACCACGGTCAGCTGCTGCTGCACCACGGTCAGCTGTTGCTGCATCAGTCAGCTGTTGCCAAACCACGGTGAGCTGCTGCTGCACCACGGTCAGCTGTTGCTGTACCACGGTCAGCTGCTGCTGCACCACGGTCAGCTGCTACTGCACCATGGTCAGCTGCTGCTGCACCACGGTCAGCTGCTGCTGCACCACGGTCAGCTGTTGCTGCACCAGTCAGCTGTTGCTGCACCACGGTCAGCTGCTGCTGCACCACGGTCAGCTGCTGCTGCACCACAGTCAGCTGCTGCTGCACCACAGTCAGCTGCTGCTGCACCACCATCAGTTGTTTCTGATCAACATGACTCGTCCTGAATCTGTCCATCCAGCCCTGCCGTCATTGCCGTCAAGTGCTAATTTAGCACTTAAATAACTTGCAAGCACTAAAGTAAATGGATTATGAAATATTTCGCTGGAGCATGTGAGGGGACCGTTGCTCACTGGTAAACAATGGCACACTGGCTGGGAAGGGAAGGCCCAGGTGGCTCAGAGCGTGAGTACACGTCCAGGACGAAGGACTATTAACGAGTTACCGGACCATTTGCGAGCCAATATTTAGACGAAATAACAGGACTATTCCCAAAATGGACGACTTTCAGGCCAGACAATTATTGAGGGACCACTGTATGTACTATCGTACCACGGTCAGCTGCTGCTGCACCACCATCAGCTGCTGCTGCACCATAGCTGGCTGTTGCTGCACCACGGTCGGCTGTTGCTGCACCACGGTCGGCTGTTGCTGCACCACGGTTGGCTGTTGCTGCACCACGGTCGGCTGTTGCTGCACCACGGTCGGCTGTTGCTGCACCACGGTCGGCTGTTGCTGCACCACGGTCGGCTGTTGCTGCACCACGGTCGGCTGTTGCTGCACCACGGTCGGCTGTTGCTGCACCACGGTCAGCTGCTGCTGCACCACGGTCAGCTGCTGCTGCACCACAGTCAGCTGCTGCTGCACCACAGTCAGCTGCTGCTGCACCACAGTCAGCTGCTGCTGCACCACAGTCAGCTGCTGCTGCACCACCATCAGCTGTTTCTGACCAACATGACTCGTCCTGAATCTGTCCATCCAGCCCTGCCGTCATTGTTTACAAGCCAGGGTGGCCAGCTGCATGCATACATTCGATACATTTTGTATTATTCCATTGTTTATAGTGCTTGTAACTGCTAAATAAGCCACCATTGGCCCAAAGAAAGCTTCCAGTGCCAACCCTGTGGTAAAAAGGGTGAGAAATATGTACCATCGTACAATGGTCAGCTGCTGCTGCACAACCATCAGCTGGTGCTGCACCACGGTCAGCTGTTGCTGCACCACAGTCAGCTGTTGCTGCACCACAGTCAGCTGTTGCTGCACCAGGGGAGCGTGCTGCCAGGGCAGCTGTGCTGACCACAAGCTGTTCTGAAATGGCACTGCTGTTCCCACGTAGCGCTGTGCCCCAGTCATGGTTCAGCAGGGGAGCTGTTTTGCCCCTACTTGCAACCTTTTATTATTCCATTACGTTGTGGAAGGGTGTTGTGTGTGGGTTCTTTCTTTGTGTGGGTGTACTGAGAGCAGCATGGCTGGTGTCACGATGATGCATTACCACCACCTATTACCCACACTATCTTCCCCAACAACCATGCTGTCTTCCCCACCACCCACATGGAAATAAGTTACTTGTCTGACTTTTTTGGGTTATCCTAGGTTGATGGTCATCTGGATCATCCTTCCTACCTTCCTTACTTCTTCCATCCTTCTTCTCATCTTTCTTTCTTTCTTCCTTCCTTTCTTCCTTCTTTCCTTCCTTCCTTCTGGAATCATGGACATTGCTTCGGTGACAAGCTCCACAAAACCACGAAATTCATCTTCACTGACACTTCCATCTGTGTTAGAAGTATCACTTGGGAAAAGAAGAGTCCCAGATTTGCCAGGGAGTCAGATATTTTTTACTGCTAAGCATGCTGAACAAGGACTACTGAAATGGCATTCCCACAATGCACACTGGCTTCCTGATTTTTTTTTTATACTGCGCACATTGACCATACAGACCCATTCTCTCACATGTAGGCTACCAGCTTTCTCCCGCTAAATTTGAAGGCGCTAGAATTTTGGCGTGGTATTACGGCACCAACACTGGTTCGTAAGCCATAGTACTATGGCACCAACAGTGAAAGGGGTTAATGACCTACCTGTTTAACGATTACTTGAACTTATGACCATTTCCTGATTTCAACTACGAAATAAGGTGATCAGAAATTGGTAATTTGGCCAAATTCATACACAATTCAAGTAAGGCCAATTTCAAAATAGGGGCCACAATAAACGATGCAGACATTCCAATCACTAAAATAACATTTTATATGTACATCAGTCACGTCTCCAGGCCCCTCTTATGTTACGCTTGCTTTCCATTTTGATTTTTTATTCGCACAAAAAATATAAGATTTACCGTTACTGAGACTACTGCATTATTGTAAAAATGGTATAAATAATATTAGCGCATCTGCAAAAGAATATCAGACTTACCAGTTGATGTGTACTGGATGCCTGGTGTAACTGTTAACTCTTGAACGTCAGCAAAAATCGAACATTTCCGCTACTTTGAGCTCAATTTTAAGGTACGTTTAGTCCGAAAACCATTCATAACCATCTCTATTTCTGTAATATATCTTTCATTCTATCAAATGAGACCACGAAAACGAGAATATGACCATAAATACCATACGAAAATACACCAGAAAGTCAGTGTTTTAAACCAAAACCATAATGAGTTTTTTTTTCTCATTATACACTGTGTGCTGCACGATTTTTTCTATACTGCACACACTAACCGCTCAGACCCACTCAGATCTGAAGGCGCTAGAATTTTGGCGTAGTACTACGGCACCAACACTGGCTTGTAAGCCATAGTACTACAGCACCAACAGTGAGAGGGTTAAGTCAGCTAGTCACTAAGTTATTCAAGTCAATAAGACAAGTCAGTCAGATATCACATGTTACAGAATTGCCACGCCTGAACAAGTAGAAAAATACAACTGTCGCCAAAATGTGTATTACTTGCCACAGTAACGCTTATGCCTTATATCTACAAGCACAGTATAGCACTTTGACTTTTTTGGGTTATCCTAGGTAATTTACACTATGAATGAAAACTGTACTTACATGTGCACCTACCATCCGACTTACGACCAAGCATGGTTCCGACCAACCGGTTGCAAGTCAAAATGGACGTAAGTCGAACCTTTGAAAATTGTCGACATACTGGGTAGGGCATAATGTCAAACATTTCCTACCTAAACTACCTACATAGTACTGTATTGAAATGTACAATCATTATTTCATTCTTTTTACCATAATTTACTTCTATTGTTATATTTTAATTATTTATGTATTGTATATAATGTATACATAGTAGTGAACTATATTGTAAATTTTACATCGCATACAGTATCATATGTTACTGTTATCTTTATGTATTGTCGACACAGTGGAATGGGCGAATATCACTGATAGTGTCATCCTGTCAGAATGTAGTACAGTGGACCCCCGCATAACGCTATTAATCCGTTCCTGAGAGCTCAATGTTATGCGAAATTATCGTTATGCGACTTAATTTTCCCCATAAGAAATAATGAAAATCAAATTAATCCGTACAAGACACCCAAAAGTATGAAAAAAAAAAAAAAATTACCACATGAAATATTAATTTTAATACACACAAACTTAAGAAAACATGCACAGTTACATGATACTTACCTTTATTGAAGATGTGGCGATGATTGATGGGATGGGAGGAGGGGAGACTGGATGGTTTTAGTCTAAGTTTAGAAGGGGAATCCCCTTCCATCAGGACTTGAGGTGTCAAGTCCTTTTCCGGGGTTGCTTCCCTTCTTTTACTGCCACTAGGACCAGCTTCAGTCACTGGACTTCTGTCGCACAACATATCTGTCAATAGCGGCCTGTACCTCTCATTCCTTTATGACTTTCCTAAAGTGTTTCACAACAGTGTCAGTGCAATAGTCACCAGCACGGCTTGCAATAGCTGTCTGAGGGTCATTTTCATCCATGAAGGTTTGCACTTCAAGCCACTTTGCACAAATTGCCTTAATCTTGGAAGTAGGCAAGTTCTTCAATTTCTCTCTCCCCTCCTCCGAAGCAATTTCCTCAGGTGTGGCCTCTTGCTGTTGAAGTTGATCTAGCAGCTCATCAGTGGTTAGTTCTTCATTGTCCTCCTCCACCAACTCTTCCACATCCTCCCCACTAACCTCCAACCCCAAGGACTTCCCCAATGCCACAACTGATTCCTCAACTGGCATACTCCTCTCAAGGTTAGCCTCAAATCCTTCAACATCCCTTTGGTCTACACATTCTGGCCACAGTTTCTTCCAAGCACAGTTCAAGGTCCTCTTAGTCACTCCCTCCCAAGCCTTACCTATAAGGTTTACACAACTGAGGATATTAAAGTGATCTCTCCAAAACTCTCTTAGAGTCAATTGAGTTTCTGAGCTCACTACAAAGCACCTTTCAAACAGAGCTTTTGTGTACAGTTTTTTGAAGTTTGCAATAACCTGCTGGTCCATGGGCTGCAGGAGAGGAGTGGTATTAGGAGGCAAAAACTTGACCTTAATGAAGCTCATGTCCCCACAAAGTCACTGTGCCAAGTCTGTAGGATGACCAGGGGCATTGTCTAACACCAGGAGGCACTTAAGGTCTAATTTCTTTTCAGTTAGGTAATTTTTCACAGTGGGGGCAAATACTTGGTGTAACCAGTCATAGAAAAGTCCCTAGTGACCATGCCTTATTGTTTGCCCTCCACAGCACACACAAATTAGCCTTGAGGATATTCTTTTGCCTGAACGCTCTGGGAGTTTCAGGGTGATACACTAATAAAGGCTTCACTTTGCAATCACCACTAGCATTGGCACACATGAGAAGAGTAAGCCTGTCTTTCATAGGCTTATGTCCTGGAAGTGCCTTTTCCTCCTCAGTAATGTAGGTCCTGCTTGGCATTTTCTTCCAAAACAGGCCTGTTTCGTCACAATTAAACACTTGTTCAGGTTTCAGTCCTTCACTGTCTATGTACTCCTTGAATTCATGCACATATTTTTCAGCTGCTTTTTGGTCCGAAGTGGCAGCCTCACCATGCCTTAACACACTATGTATGCCACTACGCGTCTTAAATCTCTCAAACCAACCTTTGCTGGCCTTAAATTCACTCGCATCACAACTAGTTGCAGGCATTTTTCTAATTAAATCCTCGTGCAACTTCCTAGCCTTTTCACTTATGATCGCTTGAGAGATGCTATCGCCTGCTATCTGTTTTTCGTTTATCCACACCAATAACAGTCTCTCAACATCTTCTATCACTTGCGATCTCTGTTTCAAAAGCACAGTTAAACCTTTGGCAAGAACAGCTTCCTTGATTGCCGTTCTCTTGGACACAATAGTAGCGATGGTTGATTGGGGTTTACTATACAACCTGGCCAGCTCAGAGACACGCACTCCACTTTCATACTTAGCAATGATCTCTTTCTTCATCTCCATAGTAATTCTCACCCTTATTCCTGTAGGGTTGGCACTAGAAGCTTTCTTGGGGCCCATGGTCACTTATTTTTCAGGTGAAATCACTATAAAAAGACTGTAATAATACGAAACGTTCCGATTGTATGCTTGAATGTTACCGCGGAGGCTGGCTTGTAAACAATGCCACTGGCAGAACAAGTGAGGCTGGCTTAGGCCGCATGGACGCGTCTCGGACGAATCGCATTGAGCGAATTTTTTAGCACTATGCGAGGCAGGCAGGCAGGCAGGCAGGCAGGCAGGCAGGCAGGCAGGCAGGCAGGCAGGCAGGCAGGCAGGCAGGCAGGCAGGCAGGCAGGCAGGCAGGCAGGCAGGCAGGCAGGCAGGCAGGCAGGCAGGCAGGCAGGCAGGCAGGCAGGCAGGCAGGCAGGCAGGCAGGCAGGCAGCGGCAGGCAGGCAGGCAGGCAGGCAGGCAGGCAGGGCAGGCAGGCAGGCAGGCAGGCAGGCAGGCAGCAGGCAGGCAGCAGGCAGGCAGGCAGGCAGGCAGGCAGGCAGGCAGGCAGGCAGGCAGGCAGGGCAGGCAGGCAGGCAGGCAGGCAGGCAGGCAGGCAGGCAGGCAGGCAGGCAGGCAGGCAGGCAGGCAGGCAGGCAGGCAGGCAGGCAGGCAGGCAGGCAGGCAGGCAGGCAGGCAGGCAGGCAGGCAGGCAGGCAGGCAGGCAGGCAGGCAGGCAGGCAGGCAGGCAGGCAGGCAGGCAGGCAGGCAGCAGGCAGGCAGAGGCAGGCAGGCAGGCAGGCAGGCAGGCAGGAGGCAGGCAGGCAGGCAGGCAGGCAGGCAGGCAGCAGGCAGGCACGGCAGGCAGGCAGGCAGGCAGGCAGGGGCAGGCAGGGCAGGCAGGCAGCCAGCCAAGCACGGCCAAGCTACCAACCAGCTGCCAGCTGAACACATCAGTCAGTTTATTCAAGTAAACATACACATAACAGGTATACATAGCATCCCAGAGTGATTAATAATAAAAATATTATTATTATTATTATTATTATTATTTATTATTATTATTATTATTATTATTATTTACCAGTGACATACTTTGTTCACTGAGTGTTATCATAGAGAAAATGAGTAAACGAGAGAGATGCCGAGAATGTAAACACAGACAAACGTGTATAAATTCTGCACGCGTACAGCTAGTCCATACAAGCTAGCCCCTTTATGGTAAACTTCTCTTTTACTTCTTCCATTTTCCTCTTCCAAGTGCTGCTGCACTTCTAACACTATCTTTTACTACTGGGTGCACAATAAAGTACAAATTTATGGACGAAATACGTAGTCTTGGAGGTTGATGTTGATGCGGATTTAACGCTATGTGATGCCAACGTTATGCGGGGGTCCACTGTATGTATAACCTATACCCTAAGTAAAGAGAAACGACTCGAACATGTGTAATACGTATCTGGCTGGCCGGATGGTTGGTTGGCTGACTGAATGTGGCTGTCTCTCTCTCTCTCTCTCTCTCTCTCTGTATCTCTCTCTCTCTCTCTCTGTATATATATATATATATATCTCTCTCTCTCTCACAGGTACACGTAAGTCAAGTTATCATACATAGTATAAATTACCTAAGATAACCCAAAAAATCCAGACAAAGTGCTATACAGTGGATCTGTGCTCCAGTGCCCAAAATTAATAATAATATTAATAATTATTATTATTATTACAATAATACATACATATGTACTAATATTAATAATAATACGTATTATTATTAAACTATAATATAATAGTCGTGTACACTCATTACTTGCCTTAAAATATCTGTAGTCTTAATGTAGAGTGAGAGGTGAGTAAACAAGATTAAATGAATAAACGAGAGAGAATGAGAAGGTAGAAGGTTCACGAGTTATGTAAACAAATGTTGTTGTTACCAGCCCGGACACGAATGGTTTCTGCTCACTCTGTCAAGCCAACCAGAAAAACATCTCATATTTGTTAATTTATATGTTATATGTTATGTAGCATATTTATTATATAATTTTGAAAAAAAAATCATAGATGGATTAAGCAAAATGTCTATATTAATGTTTTATAAACATTTAATGCGCCTCAGTGTTTATTATTGTGTTATTATCATTATTAATATAGCATCTTCAAGACGAATTACATCCTTAATGAGTGGCTCTGTGACAGACAAGCAGACAGAAAGACAGACACAGGTAGACAGAAGAGACACACAGGTAGACATAAAGACAGACACACAGGTAGACAAAGACACACACAGGTAGACATAAAGAAAGACACACAAGTAGACAGAAAGACTGACACACAGGTAGACAAAGACAGACACACAGGTAGACAGAAAGACCCACAGGTAGACAAACAGACACACAGAGATACAGACAGACACAGATAAACAGGCAGATACAGACAGGTTTATATGCAAAACTGAAAACAAATAGAGAGTTCGAGAGTAAGAGCCTTTCTTGCCACAATCTCCAGTGCAAGATTCAGACCTCATCTTAGGGGCCATGGTGAAATTTACTGTCCAGTTAGTACATTTTATACAGTATGATGCTGCTGATAGGACAGGGTTACTCAAACTGATGCTGCCTGCATGACACATTGCCGCCCCGACTATTGTCAAATATTGTACAGAGGTATGTATCAGCCGGCCCAGCCCAGCTGCCAGATGCACGGTCGTAAGTCGAGTGGACGTATGTTGAGCAGGTCATAAGTCGGATGGTAGGTGTACCTGTGCCTAAACAAACTTAGTCCTTGATTCTGTTGTCATTCAAGCAATTACATTTACTTGATATATATTTCTTGAAGAACAGGCAGGCAGGCCAGCAGGCAGGCAGGCAGGCAGACCAGCAGGCAGGCAGGCCAGCAGGCAGGCAGGCAGACCAGCAGGCAGGCAGGCAGGCCAGCAGGCAGGCAGGCAGACCAGCAGGCAGGCAGGCAGACCAGCAGGCAGGCAGGCAGACCAGCAGGCAAGGCAGGCAGGCAGGAAAGCAGGCAAGCAGGCAGAAAAGCAGGCAGGCAGGAAAGCAGGCACGGAGGCAGGCAGGAAAGCAGGCAAGCAGGCAGGCAGGAAAGCAGGCAAGCAGGCAGGCAGGAAAGCAGGCAAGCAGGCAGGAAAGCAGGCAGGCAGGAAAGCAGGCAGGCAGGAGGGCAGGAAAGCAGGCAGGCAGGCAGGCAGGAAAGCAGGCAGGAAGACAGGAAAGCAGGCAGGCAGGCAGGAAAGCAGGCAGACAGGCAGGAAAGTAGGCAGGCAGGCAAACAGGAAAGCAGGCAGGCAGGCAGGAAAGCAGGCAGGCAGGCAGGCGGGAAAGCAGGCAGGCGGGAAAGCAGGCAGGCAGGCGGCGCAGGCAGGCAGGCAGGCAGGGCAGGCAGGCAGGCAGGCAGGCAGGCAGGCAGGCAGGCAGGCAGGCAGGCAGGCAGGCAGGCAGGCAGGCAGGCAGGCAGGCAGGCAGGCAGGCAGGCAGGCAGGCAGGCAGGCAGGCAGGCAGGCAGGCGCAGGCAGGCAGGCAGGCAGGCAGGGCAGGCAGGCAGGCAGGCAGGCAGGCAGGCAGGCAGGCAGGCAGGCAGGCAGGCAGGCAGGCAGGCAGGCAGGCAGGCAGGCAGGCAGGCAACCGGCCAAGCTACCAACCGGCCTGCCAGCTGAACACATCAGTCAGTTTATTCAAGTAAACATACACATAACAGGTGGCCTGGTGGTTAACGCTCTCGCTTCACACGGTGAGGGCCTGGGTTCGATTCCCAGCCAGAGTAGAAACATTGGACGTGTTTCTTTCCACCTGTTGTCTATGTTCCCCATCAGTAAAATGGGTACCTGGGTGTTAGTCGACTGGTGTGGGTCGCATCCTGGGACACTGACCTAAGGAGGCCTGGTCACAGACCGGGCCGCGGGGGCGTTGACCCCCGGAACTCTCTCCAGATAAACTCCAGATAAACATAGCATCCCAGAGTGATTAATAATAAAAATATTATTATTATTATTATTATTATTATTATTATTATTATTATTATTACCAGTGACATACTTTGTTCACTGAGTGTTATCATAGAGAAAATGAGTAAACGAGAGAGATGCCGAGAATGTAAACACAGACAAACGTGTATAAATTCTGCACGCGTACAGCTAGTCCATACAAGCTAGCCCCTTTATGGTAAACTTCTCTTTAACTTCTTCCATTTTCCTCTTCCAAGTGCTGCTGCACTTCTAACACTATCTTTTACTACTGGGTGCACAATAAAGTACAAATTTATGGACGAAATACGTAGTCTTGGAGGTTGATGTTGAGACGCATCACTAACCCCTTTACAGTGAATTTCTTTTGTACTTTTTCCATTCTTTGCTCCTCTTCTTCTTCTTCTTTCTACGATAAATACAGTGGAACCTCAGTATACAACCAGCTCCATACTCGAACAAAGCTCAGCACTTGACCAAACAAATACGACCTGCCAGAACTTTGCTATAAACTATTACGCGTTTCTTCGCATTTTTTGGAGTTATTTTGTATTATTTGTATAAATAAGTCACCATGAGGCCTAAGAAGAATAGTGATAACAGCCAACCAAACAGAAAATTGGTTGGGAAGAGCTTGTTTGACACTCAAACGGAGCGGCACTCGAACAGCTTTCTGGAATGAATTAAGGTTGCAAACTGAGGCTCCACTGTAATCAACTCTCATCCTACATTAGGACTACAAATATTTTAAGGTAAGTAATAAGTGTACAGTATGTGAATTTTGCTTTTCTATTGTTTTTAATACCTAGTTCTATTTTTAACATACTAAAAATGTTATCAATGGTGCAAAGGTGACAAAAAAATATCTAAAGAATTAGAGGTAAGACAGAATGCAGGATTGCGGATGAGCAAGGAGGTTTTAGAGTGGGTAGGGGATGTGTAGATCAAGTGTTTACATTGAAGCATATATGTGAACAGTATTTAGATAAAGGTAGGGAAGTTTTTATTGCACTTATGGATTTAAAAAAGGCATATGATAAAGTGGATAGGGGAGCAATGTGGCAGATGTTGCAAGTGTATGGAATAGGTGGTAAATTACTAAATGCTGTAAAGAGTTTTTATGAGGATAGTGAGGCTCAGGTTAGGGTGTGTAGAAGAGAGGGAGACTACTTCCCGGTAAAAGTAGGTCTTAGACAGGGATGAATAATGTCGCCATGGTTACCTGGAGGTTACCTGGAGGTTATTCCGGGGATCAACGCCCCCGCGGCCCGGTCCACGACCAGGCCTGGTTGTTTAATATATTTATAGATGGGGTTGTAAAAGAAGTAAATGCTAAGGTGTTCGGGAATTGACACAGTTGCTTTTTGCTGATGATACTGTGCTTATGGGAGATTCTAAAGAAAAATTGCAAAGGTTAGTGGACAAGTTTGGGAGTGTGTGTATAGGTAGAAAGTTGAAAGTGAACATAGAAAAGAGTAAGGTGATGAGGGTATCAAATGATTTAGATAAAGAAAAATTGGATATCAAATTAGGGGAGGAGGAGTATGGAAGAAGTGAATGTTTTCAGATACTTGGGAGTTGACATGTTGGCAGATGGATTTATGAAGGATGAGGTTAATCACAGAACTGATGAGGAAAAAAAGGTGAGTGGTGCATCGAGGAATATGTGGAGACAAAAAAACGTTATCTATGGAGGCAAAGAAGGGAATGTATGAAAATATAGTAGTACCAACACTCTTATATGGGTGTGAAGCTTAGGTTGTGAATGCAGCAGCGAGGAGGAAGTTGGAGGCAGTGGAGTTGTCCTGTCTAAGGACATCTCCACTGCCAGCAGGCGTGCGTGAGCGTGTTCGATAGGAGTGAATGGAGACGAATGTTATTTGGGACCTGATGATCTGTTGGAGTGTGAGCAGGGTAATATTTAGTGAAGGGATTCAGGGAAACCGGTTATTTTTATATAGCTGGACTTGAGTCCTGGAAATGGGAAGTACAATGCCTGCACTCTAAAGGAGGGGTTTGGAATACTGGCAGTTTGGAGGGATATGTTGTGTATCTTTATACGTATATGCTTCTAAACTGTTGTGTTCTGAGCACCTCTGCAAAAACAGTGATTATGTGTGAGTGAGGCGAAAGTGTTGAATGATGAGAAAGAATTTTATTTTGGGGGGAATTTCTTTCTTTTTGGGTCACCCTGCCTCAGTGGGAGATGGCCGACTTGTTAAAAAAAAAAAAAAGTTGATATAAACCCACTACCAGTACAGTATGCTTGAAATATCAGTAAGGGGCGACTCCTCGTTTAACGACCAATTCACTTACCAACCTACTCTTGGGAACCTAACTCGGTCATTAAGTGAGGAGTACCTGTATATAAGTGAGAACCACTTAGAGAAGGGTAAAGCTGTTTGTTGCATTTATAGATTTAAAAAAAAATGACAAATGATACAGTGGATAGAGGAGCCATATGGCAGATGTTGTAAATGTATGGATAAGGAGATAGGTTACTAAAAGCAGTTAATCATTTTTATGCAAAGCAAGGCTCAAGTTAGGGTATTCAGAGGGAGAGGAATTATTTCCCAGAGAAAGTAGGACCGTCACCAACAGTTAATTAACAAGCTAGGGTACTAGAAGGTGGTGTGGGATTAACAGATGCTGGATCTGATACAAAGTTGCTTTATTCCAGTAACATAGTTCTTTGGGGAGATTTAAAAGACATATTGCAAAGGTTGATGGAAGAACATAGGAAGGAATGTGAAAGAAGGAAATGAAAAGTGAGCATAGAAAAGTGCAAGGCAATGAAGGTAATAAGTCTAGATATTGAATATCAGAGTGGTGGGAGGGAGTATGGAGGAAACAGATATACGGTTTCAAGATACTTGGGGGTAGATACATTGGCAAACAGATCTATGAATGACAAGGTGTATTACAGAAAAAAGAAGGAGAAATAGGTGGGTGGGGTGTTAAGGCATCTGTGAAAAGCAAGTTGTTTGTTTTAAGGAATGTACCCAAATACAGTCGTACCAATGCTTTTATACGGGTGTGCAGCAAGGGCTTTGAATGCTGCAGTGAGAAAGAGGCTAGAGACAAAGGAAATATCATGTTTAACAACAATGTGTGATGTGAACATCTTGGTGAGAATTTGAAATGTAGAGGCTGTGAAGGGGGTGTTGAGGTGGTTTAGGCATAGAGAGATTATGGAGAGGAATAGAACGACAAAGAGGGTGAATAATTTTGGGGTGAAGGGTAGGAATATGCAGTCTTACTTCACAATGCCTTTAGATCTTGCTAGACTTGAAAGAAACACATGAAATGGTGCAAAATCTTGTCACTCTGATGGAATACGAGAAGTTTGGGTGGAAAATCTGTGGCGACCTAAAAATAATAGGTTTATTATTGGGACTGCAAGGTAGATTTACAAGGAACTGCTGTTAAATGTGCCTGTGGGACAGTCGAGATACAGAGCAGCTCTACATTCAATGTATGTAGCCAACTCGAGTATCGTATAAAGAAGGCATAACAAATGTTCAAGAAAAGCCAATTGTCAGTTAAAAGGACATGTACACCAAACTAAGCATCATTAAGACTTCATCAAAGCTTTGGACAAAGAACATGCAGGTTTGCCTTTCTGAAGAAGTTTCTCCAAGTTAGTTTACCTGGAGTTACCTGGAGAGAGTTTCGGGGGTCAACGCCCCCGCGGCCCGGTCTGTGACCAGGCCTCCTGGTGGATCAGCGCCTGATCAACCAGGCTGTTGCTGCTGGCTGCACGCAAACCAACGTACGAGCCACAGCCCGGCTGATCAGGAACTGACTTTAGGTGCTTGTCCAGTGCCAGCTTGAAGACTGCCAGGGGTCTGTTGGTAATCCCCCTTATGTGTGCTGGGAGGCAGTTGAACAGTCTCGGGCCCCTGACACTTATTGTATGGTCTCTTAACGTGCTAGTGACACCCCTGCTTTTCATTGGGGGGATGGTGCATCGTCTGCCAAGTCTTTTGCTTTCGTAGTGAGTGATTTTCGTGTGCAAGTTCGGTACTAGTCCCTCTAGGATTTTCCAGGTGTATATAATCATGTATCTCTCCTCCTGCGTTCCAGGGAATACAGGTTTAGAAACCTCAAGCGCTCCCAGTAATTGAGGTGTTTTATCTCCGTTATGCGCGCCGTGAAAGTTCTCTGTACATTTTCTAGGTCGGCAATTTCACCTGCCTTGAAAGGTGCTGTTAGAGTGCAGCAATATTCCAGCCTAGATAGAACAAGTGACCTGAAGAGTGTCATCATGGGCTTGGCCTCCCTATGTTTTGAAGGTTCTCATTATCCATCCTGTCATTTTCTAGCAGATGCGATTGATACAATGTTATGGTCCTTGAAGGTGAGATCCTCCGACATAATCACTCCCAGGTCTTTGACGTTGGTGTTTCGCTCTATTTTGTGGCCAGAATTTGTTTTGTACTCTGATGAAGATTTAATTTCCTCATGTTTACCATATCTGAGTAATTGAAATTTCTCATCGTTGAACTTCACATTGTTTTTCTGCAGCCCACTGAAAGATTTGGTTGATGTCCGCCTGGAGCCTTGCAGTGTCTGCAATGGAAGACACTGTCATGCAGATTCG
Source organism: Cherax quadricarinatus (assembly GCF_026875155.1). Taxonomy (NCBI): domain Eukaryota; kingdom Metazoa; phylum Arthropoda; class Malacostraca; order Decapoda; family Parastacidae; genus Cherax; species Cherax quadricarinatus. The sequence goes on along the minus strand of NC_069401.1, from coordinate 81,887,263 downwards.
GGTGTCATCTGCAAAGGAAGACACGGTGCTGTGGCTGACATCCTTGTCTATGTCGGATAGAGGATGAGGATACAAGATGGGAGCTAGTACTGTGCCTTGTGGAACAGAGCTTTTCACCGTAGCTGCCTCGGACTTTACTCTGTTGACGACTACTCTCTGTGTCTGTTAGTGAGGAAATATAGATCCATCGACCGACTTTTCCTGTTATTCCTTTAGCGCGCATTTTGTGCGCTATTACGCCATGGTCACACTTGTCGAAGGCTTTTGCAAAGTCTGTATATTACATCTGCATTCTTTTTGTCTTCTAGTGCATTTAGGACCTTGTCGTAGTGATCCAGTAGTTGAGACAGACAGGAGCGACCTGTTCTAAACCCATGTTGCCCTGGGTTGTGTAACTGATGGGTTTCTAGATGGGTGGTGATCTTGCTTCTTAGGACCCTTTCAAAGATTTTTATGATATGGGATGTTAGTGCTATTGGTCTGTAGTTCTTTGCTGTTGCTTTACTGCCCCCTTGTGGAGTGGGGCTATGTCTGTTGTTTTTAGTAACTGAGGGACGACCCCCGTGTCCATGCTCCCTCTCCATAGGATGGAAAAGGCTCGTGATAGGGGCTTCTTGCAGTTCTTGATGAACACAGAGTTCCATGAGTCTGGCCCTGGGGCAGAGTGCATGGGCATGTCATTTATCGCCTGTTCGAAGTCTTTGGCGGTCAGGATAACATCGGATAGGCTTGTGTTAATCAAATTTTGTGGCTCTCTCATAAAAAATTCATTTTGATCTTCGACTCTCAGTCTGGTTAGCGGCTTGCTAAAAACTGAGTCATATTGGGACTTGAGTAGCTCACTCATTTCCTTGCTGTCATCTGTGTAGGACCCATCTTGTTTAAGTAGGGGCCCAATACTGGGCGTTGTTCTCGATTTTGATTTGGCATAGGAGAAGAAATACTTTGGGTTTCTTTCGATTTCATTTATAGCTTTTAGTTCTTCCCGCGATTTCCTGACTCCTAAAGGATTCTTTTAGCTTAAGTTCGATGCTTGCTATTTCTCTGACCAGTGTCTCCCTGCGCATTTCAGATATATTGACCTCTTTTAGTCGCTCTGTTATTCTTTTCCGTCGCCTGTAAAGGGAGCGCCTGTCTCTTTCTATTTTACATCTACTCCTCTTTTTCTTAGAGGAATAAGCCTTGTGCATACATCGAGTGCCACCGAGTTAATCTGTTCTAGGCATAAGTTTGGGTCTGTGTTGCTTAGTATATCTTCCCATGCTTATATCGGATAGGACTTGGTTTACTTGGTCCCACTTTATGTTTTTGTTATTGAAGTTGAATTTGGGGAATGCTTGGCTATTCATTTTTTCTCTTTTTTTCTAAAATAATTATTTTTTTTGGTAAGTTTTTGTATGGATTTTTTAAAGAAAATTTGGGGTGGTCTAGTTACCCCAGTCTGGGTTATTTTTTGGGTTTTTTAAATTTTTTTTGTGAATTTTAAAAGGCGGTAGTGTGAGTTTTACGGGCGTTGGTTTTTAAAAAATTTTTTTTATATTCTCATTTTAGGGTTAATTTCCCCAGGAAAAAATTTTTTGGGGGGGTAAAATTTTAGCTTTTCTTTTTTTAAATTTCCGGGGGGTTCTGGAGGTTGAATCCCAAAAAAACTTTTTGGTTCCGCCCTTTCCAAAACCCCCTAGTTTTTGAGGATTAAGCATTTCAAACAAGTACCGTTGAAGGAACCCCCCCCTTTTCCTTTCCTCTGTACCTGAAGGTTTAATGGACCTTTTTTTTTCCCAAAGGCCCTTTTAGGGGGAAACCCCCCAAAAAAATTCTTTGGCAAGGCACGGATAAAATTTTTGTTTTTGTTGGGTTTGCCAATTGAAAAACGGATTGGGGTTTTTTGGGAAAAAAATTTTTTTTCCCTTTAGACTGTAGTTGGTTAGGGGGGCCACAGGGGTTTCCCCTAAAAAAAAGGTTTTGGGGAAAATTTTTTCCCCCATTTTTTTCCCGGCCTAAAAAACCCCCCGGAGGGTGTCTACCCATTCCCCATCGGGATTTTTGATCTTTTTGCCCCTTGGGGGCCGGGTTTTATTAACCAGTTTTTGTACAAAAAACATTTCAAAAAAAATTTTAAAAAATTTTTTTTTTTCCTTTCAATTCATTTTTGGGTTTATTGGTATTTTTTCCTTTTTCCCAGCAGCGGGTTTCCAAGTGAATTGTAAAAATTTTTTTCCCCCTTTTTTCCTTTTCCCCTGTTTGATGTTTCCCTGTTTTCTTTTGAAAAAATGGGCTCCCACCATTTTTTTGGTTTTACCCAATTCTTTTGGGGTTCCTTTTTTTTTCCTGGATTTCTTTTTTTTTTTTTTTTAATAATTTTCCCCCTATTTTTTATATATTTTTTTTTTTTTTTTTAATTTAATAAAAAAATTTTTTATTTTATTTAAAATTTTTACTTAAAATTTTTTTAAAAAATTTTTAATTTATTTAAAATATTTATTTATTTTTAAATTTATTAATTTTTATTACCCATTTTTAAAAATACATTAAATTTTTATTTATTTTTAAACTTATTTTAAAATTTATTTGTTTTAAAAATTTTTTTTTACCCAAATTTTTTTATTTTAAAAAATTTTTTTTAAATATTTTATATTTGGGATATTTAAAAAAAATTTAAAAATAAATTTTTTTTAATTTTTTATAAAATAAACGTTATAAATAAAAAAAAAATAAAACCTTAAATTTTTTTAAATTTAAAATATTTATATATAAATTTTTATAAAATATTTAAATAATTTTTTAAAAAATTAAATTTAAAAAATTAAATAAATAATTAAAATTTTTTTTAAATATTTATTATTATTTTTTTTAAAAAATAAATTAAAATATTTATTTTAAAAATAAAAAATGGATAAGATTGAATTAAAACTTTGTATTTTTTGGGGGCAATTAAATGGAGGGAAACCGGGGTTTAAGCCCCTGGATCTAACCCCTAAAGGGGGCCCAAATAGGGGGTACTGTGGGACTGAAAAAAAAGGGGTATAGATGTTTTGGGTTTTACCCCCCCTTTGAAAAAAAGGGGGGGTTAAGGAATTTTGGGGTGGTGGAGGTGTAACAGCTTGGGCCCGGAAAAGTACAAGTTTTGAAATTAATTGAAAGGGGTTTGACAGTTTTTTAGGGGGAAGCTTTCCCCCTTTATTTGATTTTTACTAAACGTGAGGTTAACAAGGTGAAAGTTATTAGGAGAAGAGAAAGGGAAAATTTTTCATTTTATATTTAAAATTTTGTGAAAAAGTGGGTAAAATAAAAGAAAAGATAAAAAAATTCTTCAGAGGGGAAAATTTTAGTATTTTTAACCCGGGTTGCACAAGTTTGACAACATGTGTTTGTTTAAAAACAGAATTGAGGGGTTTAAAAAAAGGAAAATTTTTCCCCCAAGAAAAAATTTTTATATTTTTTAAAAATTTTTTAACCCCAAAATTATTTAAAAAAATTTTTAAGGGGTTTTGCCTAAAAAATTAGGATGTTTTAAAAGGGGCATGGTAGGGGGGAAGGAAAGGGAAGGGAAGTGTTTTGCTTTTAGGGGCGTGGGGTAAAAATTTTTTTTTAAAGAATAAATTTTTTTAAAAACTTTTTTATTTTTTTACCGGGGAAAAAAAAAAAAGGGGGAAAAATTTGGTTTTTTTTTTAGAGTAAAGTTTAGAAAGGTTTAAAGAAGAACTTTTTTAAAAATTAAATTTTTCCCTTCCCCCCTTTATTTGAGAGGAAAAGGGCCGCATTAACCAAAAGCAAACCCCTTGAAAAAGGGGCCCCAGTTTTTTTTTGGGGGGGGGCGAAAAATTTTTTTAAATTTAAGAAGTTTAAAAAAACCCCGCCCCCAAACTGCTTTGAAACTGTAAAAAATGTTTTGGCCCCAAAAAAATTTTTAAAAATTTGAGGTGACAAAAGAAAAGGGGGGGAAAAAAGGCCCAAAATTTGGGTCAAAAAAAAAAACCAAACCTGAGAGTGAAAAGTGGTTTAAAAACAAAATTAAACCCCAAAACGGAGGTAAAAAGTTTAAAGGGGGTTTTTTTGGGAAAAACTGTTGGGCCCCCCCTTTTTTAAATAAAAAAAAAAAAAAAAAATAAATTTTAAATATAAAAATTTTAAAATAAGTATATAATTTTTTAAAAATAAATAATTTTATTAATTTAAAATATTATTTAAAAAAAAATTAATTTAAAAAAAAATATTTTTCTTATAAAAATTTTAAAAAATTTTAATTTTTTTTAATAAATTTTTTTTTTTAAAATTTTTTTATTTTTTTTTTAAATTTTTTTTAAAAACCCCCCCAAAAAAATCGAGTTTTTAAATTTTTTTTTAAAAAGGGGTGGGCTTTTTTTTTGGGTTTTTCCCCTTCCCGCCCAAAAAGGGGTTTCCCCCTTTTTTAAAAAAACCCCGGGTTTGTTTTAAAATTTTTTTTTTTTGGGTTTTTGTTGGTTTTAAATTTTTTTTTTTTTTTTTTTGGGTTTTTGGGGTTTTTTTTTGATTTTTGTGTTTTGGGTTTGTTTTTTTTTTTTTTTTTTTTTTGGGGTTTGGGGGGTTTTTTTTGGGTTTTGTTTTTTTTTGTTGTGTTTGTTTTTTGGGGAAATTTTTTTTTTTGGGGGGGTTTTTTTTTTTTTGGGGTTTGGGGGTTTTTGTTTTTGGGGGGTTTATTTTTTTTTTGGGGGTTTTTTTTGGGGTTTTGGTTTTTTTTTTGTTTTTTTTTTTTTGTTTTTTTTTTTTTTTTTGTTTTTAAAATTTTTGGGGTTTTTTTTTTTTTTTTTGTTTTAAAATTTTTTTTGGGGGAAAAGGGTTTTGAAATTTTTTGGGGTTTTTTTTTTTTGGGGGGGAGTTTTGTTTTTTTGTTTTTTTTTGGGTTTTTGGTTGTTTATTTTTTTTTTTTGGGGGTTTTTTTGTGGGGTGGTTGGGGTTTTTTGGGGGGTTTTTGGTTTTTTGGGGGGTTTTTTGGGGAAAGGTTTTGTGTGGGGGTTGGGGGTTTTTTAAATTTTTTTGGGGTTTTTTTGGGGTTTTGTTGAGGGGGTGTTTTTTTTGGGGGGTGGTTTTGTGGTTTGGGGGGTTGGGTTTTGGGGTTTTTTTGGGGTGTTTGGGGGGTTTTTATTTTTTGGGGGTTTTTTGGGGTTTTTTTTTGGGGGGTTTGGGGTTTTTTAAGGTGTGGGGGGGGGGGGAAAGGGGGGGGGGTTTTTTTTGGGGGAGGGTTTTGGGGTTTTTTTGGGTTGGGTGGTTGGGTTTTGGGGAAAGGTTTGTGGGGTTGGGGTTTTGGGGTTTTGGGTGTTGTGTGGGTTTTTGGGGGGGGGTTTTTTTGGGGGGTGGTGTTGTTGGGGGGTTTTGTGGGGGTTTTTGGGGGTGGTGGGTTTTGGGGGGTGTTTGGGTGTTTTTTTTGGGGGTTGTGTTAGGGGTTTTGGGGGGGTTTTTTTGGGGGTTTGGGGTTTTTGGGGTTTTTTTTGTTTTGGGGGGTTTTTTTTGGGGTTGATTTTTTTTGGGGGTTTTGTTTTTTTGGGTTTTTTTTTTTTTTGTGTTGGGTTTTTTTTTGGGGGGGTTTTTTTAAAATTTATTATATTTTTATATTATTTAAAATTTTATTTTTTTTAATTTTATTTTATTTTTTTATTTTTTTTTTTTATTTTTTTAATTTTTTTTTAATTATATATTTTTTAATATATTTTTATTATTTTTATTATATATATTTTTTAAATTTATTAAAATTTTTATTTATTATATATATTTTTATATTATTTATATATATTATTTAATTTTTATTTTTATTTTTAATTATTTATTATATATTTTTAATAAAAATTTTTAAAAATTTATATTTTTTTAATTATAATTTAATTTAAAAATTTATTTTTTTATAAATTATTTTTAATTTTATTTTATATATATATATATATTATATATTTTTATATTATTAATAAATTTATATTTATTATATTTTTTAATTAAATATATATATTATTTATATATAAAATTTATATATTTTTATATATATTTATAAAAGGGGGAAATTGGGGGTTTAGTTCAGTAGTAGGGGTAAAATTGGGGAAAGGGTTGGGAAAAAACCCACATTTTGTTCAGCAGTCTCCAGAAAATTTAAAAAAAAAATTTTTTTTATAAGGATTAAAAGTGAGTTTAAAAATTTGGTTTTGTTGGTTTATATGTAGAAAAATTAAATTACAGAGGGGCCAAAACCCATAGCTAGGTTTTGGGCAGATTGTTTTAAATTTTACTTTAAAATATTACAAATTATGAGGTTTGTTGGTGTTATGGCTATGACTAAATACTATTTTTTTTAGTTTAGCAAGTGAATGCTTTTGTTTTGGCACAATACTAGTTTCAGTATTGGGGTATCACGGCCAATTATGACTAGTTAGGATTTTTTAATATACAGTTGATCAGCAATTGGGGTATAGTGTATTTTTGGACCCTTTTTTTGGAAGTGTTTCTAAAAAATAATTAGGCAGCCTCATACACGTTTGCCGACTTAAAAGTTTTCCTTAAAGACTTTTCTAGCCTCACTGAATTTATAGGTGTCTAACGTCCCTGTGTTGAACACACATTTTTACAGTCATATGGTTGCAAGTGTTTTTTAGTTTTTTTTTCCTAATTTGGGCTGGGTTTTTTTCCCCACCAATACTTTTCACAAACTTAACTGGTACTTTTTAAATCCCGTGCCTGTGCCAATATTCTTGGGTGTTTGCACTAAATTTTTAAAGCAGTTGAGGGTGGTGGATATTTTAGCAAGGGTTTGTCAAGAAATTTTTTAAACAGTTGAGGTAGCCGGTTAAAACGATATAATTGGAGGCTTTCCTTCAACTGGGTTGATGCTAGTTGTGTTTGGGGTGGTGTCACACTTTTTCCCGCAATAAATGAAGTGTAGGGGGAAATCTGTGAAACGAATGAATGTGTGATGTTGTGCATTTTCCCTTTAGGACTTTGAGCTGGAAAATTTTGTGAGCTTTAGAAAGAAGCCTATATTACCCCTCTTTTAGTTTTGGTGTCATGGGAGAGAGAAATGTAGAAGATGTTATTGTATGTAAATTTAGTTTTGGGCTTTTAAAAAAAAAATTATTTTTATCCAAACCCTTTTGCACGTTGTAATGTCTGCACTAACTGTCCCATATGACCTTCCACCCGCTCATGTACTATTATACTGCTTCTTGTTATCTCTGTATTAGGTGAAAAAAAGCCACGTGGCAAAATGTTTCTTTAAATAAATGTCCTGAATGTACATAAAACTTTTTACATAGAAAAATAATAAAACTTGTATAACCTTTGGAGTTTTTTTTTTATCTTCTTGTATGAAGCCAAAATTCTTAGTGTTTTTAAAGACTTACCATGTTGTCTTTTAAAAAGTGCTAACCAGAACTGTATAACAAAACTAACATAAATTTCCCCATACGTCTGAAGCATCATCATAGTTTTGGCTCTTTTGTTTTGTTCAGTGTTATTTTTGCACTTTTGTCCAGCAATAGTTGACTATCAAATGATTACCAGGTTCCATGATATTCTTCTCATGAAAAAATATTACCTTTTCATCCAAACCAGAAGTTTGAGTGAAAAGTAAGGTGAAATGGAGGAAAAGAATTTGAATTCAGTAGATGAAATGCTTCAGTAAACCTTCTACAATATTTTTTTAGTCAAAATGTTTATGATGTGTCCCGGGCCAAGATGTTCGACAGCCCCCACCCCCCATAAGGGGAATTTTTCCCGTAGACCCCTGGTTGTTTCAAGAGGGGGGGTGGACAGTACCTAAGTCGTCGGATCAGCGGGCTGTGGTTTGTATGTTGGCTATGTGCGGGGCCCGCAGTAAAGCCTAGTTGATCAGGCCCGACCATGGGAGGGCCCGGTCATGGACCGTGCGGGGGGCATTTTATCCCCCGGGAATACCTCCAGGTTGGTGACTGCCCAAGAAACCTGAGCAAGTGTTCTTGAAAGTCATCATGCTCCAGTCAGATCTTTGTGACTTTTTTCAAAAAAAGGATCATTTGTAATTTCCCAAATTTTGGGTTTTAAAAAGAAGATACAGTGGACCCCCCGCCATAACGATCACCCCCGATGCGACCAATTTGTAAATGTATTTATGTAGTGCGTTTGCCGTGTATGTTTGGGGGTCTGAAAGGACTAATCTATTTCACAATATTCCTTTTTGGGAACAATTCGGTCAGTATGGCATGACATACTTCTGGAGTGAAAAATTTTTCGTTTTTAACCGGGGTTACTGTATCTTTCTTTGTCTTGGTGTCATTATGAAGTGTGTGGTCTGTGGGCAGTCAAAAAACGGGTTCCCAGGATTTAAAAAGTCATTTTTGTGGAAATTGGTTCAGCCCTTGTGCAGATATCCCCGAATAGTCAAGCAGTATTAAAACGAAAGTGTTTCTGGGTATGCCCAAAAAAGGAAAAATCTGTGGCTAAAATCAAAGGGTATTAAAAGAGGACAAAATCAAAGCTGCTTTCATAGAAAACCCGGAACTTTCTACAACAGAGGGAACATAAAAAGTCGGGTGAATGGTCTGCCCTTTATATGGGCCCCTTAGTCACAAACTGTAAGGCTGGAGGTGATGTCCTGGGAGACGTAATAGTAAAGCTGGAGGTTGTCCCGGGAGACAGTAAAGGTGAAATGGAGGTGGGTGTCTGGGGGGCGAAATGGTGAAATGGAGTATGTCCTGGGGACAGTAAAGGTGAGTGGAGATTTTGTCCAGGGGTTGGGGTTATACGCGGAAGGAATTTTCATTAAAAGACCTATAGGGGGGACAGGAGCCCTAGTAGGGAAACAAATGGTCAAAGTAAGATAAAAAATTTGCAAAAAGAAATACCGCGGAAATAGCAAAAAGAGGATCCAAAAGCAAATTTGTGGGATAAATTACAAAAAAAACTGGTGGGAGCTCCCTTGTTGGTGCTTTGGGAGGATAGAAGTAAGACAGGGAAACATGCACCCAAAAGGGAATACAGTCACAAAACCCCGGCAAGGGAAACCAAGCCCGTGCACATATAGCACTTGGTATCTGTGGGATGGGAAATCTGGGGAAAAAACAATGGGCGTGCAATATGACCCCCTAGAAAATGCCATGCCCATATGACAAAAGGAAAAAAGCAAACTCCCTTCCTGTAAGCTTTTTCACCCTGAAATGTGAACCCCTTCAGTACAGGAAAGACTGTGCTAAACTTAATTGCCGGCTACCATCTAAAGGGGACAAAAAAATAAAAACTTTTCCAGGCCATGGAAAACCGGGGGAGCCCCGCCACTCAAAAGGGGAGGTTTTTTAGTGCCAGGAAGGAAAAAAAACTGGGGAAATGCGAATCGTACACCAAATCCAGTCATTCCCGGATGGAACCACAGTCGATGGGCCTCCATCCAAAAAAAACAGATAGTACTATCCGGAAAAAAAAAACCCCCCCCCGACCAAAATACCCCCAGTCCGATAACATTTTCTTTGCAAAAATACAGGGGCTAAAGCCAGCAACAAAAAAAAACAAAATACCCTTTTATCCGTAGAATGCTTGCAGAGGCAAAAGGGAATGTTCGCGGGTTTTCCCGAGACCCCAAAAAAAGGATCACTTGGACAATGAAATATGGGTCCCAGGTTCAACCTAAAGATGTGGGCAGAGTGAAACAGGCAAAGGGGGGGGTTGGGGTGTAATTAAAGGGGTCACTTGTTTGCACAAATGCTTAATGCCTCAAAAGACGTAAAATGGAAATTTTGCATAAAGGTCGAGAACCAAACCTAGTCATTGGGTAGTTTCAAACCCGGATGCAAAAATCCCAGGAAAATTTCCAGGAAAGCTGTTAAAATTGACCCCTGTTGGGGAAAACTTCCGTCCTGCACCAACATCTTTCTTCTGGGGGGTTTCAAATTAAGGCACCTAAAAAGGGGAATATAGCAAATAAATTTTGCGTAATACACCAGGAGGAGCTCTGATGAAAACTCACACTCACACGAGCTTTTTAAAACTCTGCACAAAATTCATTTAAAACCCGCAAATTTAATAGAGCCTATAGATGGAGAATACACTAGACCTCTTTCACTAACAAAGATGATTGATAAAAAATGTCACCATAAAAAACAATATACTCGATCACAACATAATGAGGTTCAGCTGTATGCGAGGAGCCCCCGACCCACAAAATGAGATAGTCAGGGGGATTCACCAAAATTTAAATTCAATAACAAAAAATAAAATGGGACCAAATAAACCCAAACCTTCCGAATAAGTGGGAAAATATATAAGCAACCCCGACCCAAACTTATGCCCAGAAAGATTAACCCCGGGGGCATCGATGTATGCACAAGGCTTATTCCTTAGAAAAAAAAAAGGGGGGTAGATGTAAAATGAAAAAGACAGGGGCTCCCCTTTTCAGGCGACGGAAAAGAATAACAGAGCGACCTAAAAAAGGGGTCAATATATTGAAATGCGCAGGGGCATGGGCAGGAAATAGCAACACGAAATTTAAAACTAAAAGAATCTTTAGGAGTCAGGAATCGGGGAAGAAATAAAAGCTTAAATGAAAACGAAAGAAACCCAAAATATTTCTTTCCTATGCCCAAATCAAAATCGAGAACAAGCCCGTATTGGGCCCCCACTTAAACAAAATGGGTCCTACAAGAATGGGCAGCAAGGAAATGGGAGCACTCAAAATCCCAAAAGACTCAGTTTTTAGCAAGCCGCTAACGGGTGAGAGTCGAAGATCAAAATGAATTTTTTATGAGAGAGCACAAAATTTTATTTAAAACCAACCCACCGATGTATCCTGAGCAAATGACTTCGAACGGCGATAAAATGACATGCCCCTGCACTCTGCCCCAGGGCCAGATATGGAACTCTGTGTTCTAAAGAACTGCAAGAACCCCTTCACGAGCCCTTTTATCCTAGGAGAGGGAGCAGGACAGGGGGTCGTCCCTCAGTTACTAAAACAACAGACAACCCCCTCCAAAAGGGGGCGTAAAGAACGCAAAAAACACAGACCAATAGCATAACATCCCCTATCATAAAAAAACTTTGAAAAAAGGGGCTAGAGCAAGATACCCCATCTAGAAACCCATCAGTTACACAACCCGGGCCCCAAAATGGGTTTAGAACAGGTCGCTCCGTCGTTCAATATGGATCACTACGACAAGGTCCCAAATGCACTAGAAGACAAAAAGAAGCAGTGTAATATATACAGACTTTGCAAAAAACCCCTTTGCAAGTGTGACCATGGGTAATAGGACAAAATGGCGCAAAAGGGAAAAAAAGGAAAGTCGGCGATGGATCTTAATTTCCCCATAAAGAAAACAGAGAGTGTCGTCAAAAAGAGTAAAGTCCCAGGAGCAGGTTTGAAAAACCTGTTCCACAAGGACAGTATAGTCCCCTTTGTTCCTCATCCTCAATCCGACATAGACAAGGATGTCGCCACAGCACCCTTTTCTTCCTTTGCAGAGAACCCGAATCTGCGAAATGCTTCCATTGCAGCCTGCAAGGCTGGCGGACATCAACCAAAACTTTAGTGGGCTGCAGAAAAAAATGTGAAAGTTCAACGATGAGAAATTTCAATTACTAAGATATGGTAAAATGGGAAAATTAAATCTTCATCGAGTACAAAACAATTTTCTGGCCACAAAATAGAGCAAAACACCAACGTCAAAGCCCCGGGAGTTTTTATGTCGGGGACTCACCTTCAAGGACATAAATTGTCAAGCATCTGCTAAAAAAAGACGGGTGGATAATGGAACCTTAAAACCTGGGGAGGCCAAGCCCATGTGACATCTTCGGTCACTTGTTCTATCTAGGTGATATTGCTGCACTCAACAGCACCTTTCAAGGCAGGTAAAATTGCCGACCTAAAAAAAGTAAGAGAACTTTCAGGGCCCGGCTAACGGAGATAAAACACCTAAATTACGGGAGCGCTTGGGTTTCTAAACCTGTATTCCCTGGAACGCGGAGGGGATAATGATTTATACCCCGGGAAAACCCTGAGGGACTGTACCGAATTTGCCACAAAAATAAATCATCGAAAGCAAAAGACTTGGCGACGAGCACCATCCCCCCCAATAAAAAAGCAGGGGTGTCACTAGCACTTTTAAGAGCCCATAAAATAAGTGTCAGGGGCCCGAGACTGTTAAACGCCCCCCAAGCACCATAAGGGGGGGATTACCAAAGACCCCTGGCAGTCTTCAAGCGGCACTGGACAAGCCCCTAAAGTCAGTTCCTGATCACCGGGTGTGGCCCGTCTTTGGGTTTTGCTGCACCCAGCAGAAAAACCCCGGGTTTTGATAGGCGCTGACCCACCAGGAGGTGGTCACGACCGGGCCGCGGGGGCGTTGACCCCCCAAAAAATCTCTCCAGGTAACTCCCGGTAAACTAACTTTGGAGAAAAATTCTTTAGAAAGGCAAACCTGCTTTTTCTTTGTCCAAAGCTTTGTGAAGTCTTAAAAGATGCTTATTTTTGGTGTACATGTCCTTTTAACTGCAATTGGCTTTTCTTGAACATTTGTTATGCCTTTTTTACATATGAGTTGGTACATACATTAAAATGTAGAGTTGCTCTGTATCTCGATGCCCCAAGGCAATTTAACAGCGTTCCTTGTAAATCACCTTGCAGTCCCAATAAAAAACCTATTATTTTTGGTCCACAGATTTTCCCCCAAACTTCTCGTATTCCATCAGGTGACAAGTTTTTGCACCTTTCATGTGTTTCTTTAAGTCTAGCAAATCTAAAGGCATTGTGAAGTAAGATGATATTCCTCCCCTTCACCCAAAATTATCACCCTCTTTGTCGTTCTTTTCCTCTCAAAATCTCTCTATCCCCTAAACCACTAAACCCCCCTTCACAGCCTTACATTTCAATTTCACCAAGATGTTCACATCACACATTGTTGTTAAACTGATATTTCCTTTGTTCTACCCTCTTTCTACTGCAGCTTTAAAAAGCCCTTGCTGCAACCCGTTTAAAGCATTGGACGACTGTATTTGGGTACATTCCTTAAAAAAACAACTTGTTTTTACAGATCCCTTTAAAACACCCCACCCCCCTTTTTCCCCCTTCTTTTTTCTTTTAAAACCTTGTCATTCATGATCTGTTTGCCAATGTATCTACCCCAAGTATCTTAAAACCCGTATATCTGTTTCCTCCATACTCCCCCCCACCACTCTGATATTCAATATCTAGACTTATTACCTTCATTGCCTTGCACTTTTCTATGCTCACTTTTCATTTCCTTCTTTCACATTCCTTCCTATGTTCTTCCATCAACCTTTGCAATATGTCTTTTAAATCTCCAAAGAACTATGTTACTGGAATAAAGCAACTTTGTATCAGATCCAGCATCTGTTAATCCCACACCACCTTCTAGTCCCCTAGCTTGTTAATTAACTGTTGGTGACGGTCCTACTTTCTCTGGGAATAATTCCTCTCCCTCTGAATACCCTAACTTGAGCCTTGCTTTGCATAAAATGATTAACTGCTTTTAGTAACCTATCCCCTTATCCATACATTTACAACTCTGCCATATGGCTCCTCTATCCACTGTATCATTTGTCATTTTTTTTTAAATCTATAAATGCAACAAACAGCTTTACCCTTCTCTAAGTGGTTCTCACTTATATACAGGTACTCCTCACTTAATGACCGAGTTAGGTTCCCAAAGAGTAGGTTGGTAAGTGAATTGGTCGTTAAACGAGGAGTCGCCCCTTACTGATATTTCAAGCATACTGTACTGGTAGTGGGTTTATATCAACTTTTTTTTTTTTTAACAAGTCGGCCATCTCCCACTGAGGCAGGGTGACCCAAAAAGAAAGAAATTCCCCCCAAAATAAAATTCTTTCTCATCATTCAACACTTTCGCCTCACTCACACATAATCACTGTTTTTGCAGAGGTGCTCAGAACACAACAGTTTAGAAGCATATACGTTAAAGATACACAACATATCCCTCCAAACTGCCAGTATTCAAACCCCTCCTTTAGAGTGCAGGCATTGTACTTCCCATTTCCAGGACTCAAGTCCAGCTATATAAAAATAACGGTTTCCCTGAATCCTTCACTAAATATTACCCTGCTCACACTCCAACAGATCATCAGGTCCCAATAACATTCGTCTCCATTCACTCCTATCGAACACGCTCACGCACGCCTGCTGGCAGTGGAGATGTCCTTAGACAGGACAACTCCACTGCCTCCAACTTCCTCCTCGCTGCTGCATTCACAACTAAGCTTTCACACCCATATAAGAGTGTTGGTACTACTATATTTTCATACATTCCCTTCTTTGCCTCCATAGATAACGTTTTTTTGTCTCCACATATTCCTCGATGCACCACTCACCTTTTTTTTCCTCATCAGTTCTGTGATTAACCTCATCCTTCATAAATCCATCTGCCAACATGTCAACTCCCAAGTATCTGAAAACATTCACTTCTTCAATACTCCTCTCCCCTAATTTGATATCCAATTTTTCTTTATCTAAATCATTTGATACCCTCATCACCTTACTCTTTTCTATGTTCACTTTCAACTTTCTACCTATACACACACTCCCAAACTTGTCCACTAACCTTTGCAATTTTTCTTTAGAATCTCCCATAAGCACAGTATCATCAGCAAAAAGCAAACTGTGTCAATTCCCGAACCCTTAGCATTTACTTCTTTTACAACCCCATCTATAAATATATTAAACAACCAGGCATGGTCGTGGACCGGGCCGCGGGGGCGTTGATCCCCGGAATAACTCCAGGTAACCTCCAGGTAACCATGGCGACATTATTCATCCCTGTCTAAGACCTACTTTTACCGGGAAGTAGTCTCCCTCTCTTCTACACACCCTAACTGAGCCTCACTATCCTCATAAAAACTCTTTACAGCATTTAGTAATTTACCACCTATTCCATACACTTGCAACATCTGCCACATTGCTCCCCTATCCACTTTATCATATGCCTTTTTTAAATCCATAAGTGCAATTAAAAACTTCCCTACCTTTATCTAAATACTGTTTCACATATATGCTTCAATGTAAACACTTGATCTACACATCCCCTAACCACTCTAAAACCTCCTTGCTCATCCGCAATCCTGCATTCTGTCTTACCTCTAATTCTTTAGATATTTTTTTGTCACCTTTGCACCATTGATAACATTTTTAGTATGTTAAAAATAGAACTAGGTATTAAAAACAATTAGAAAAGCAAAATTCACATACTGTACACTTATTACTTACCTTAAAATATTTGTAGTCCTAATGTAGGATGAGAGTTGATTACAGTGGAGCCTCAGTTTGCAACCTTAATTCATTCCAGAAAGCTGTTCGAGTGCCGCTCCGTTTGAGTGTCAAACAAGCTCTTCCCAACCAATTTTCTGTTTGGTTGGCTGTTATCACTATTCTTCTTAGGCCTCATGGTGACTTATTTATACAAATAATACAAAATAACTCCAAAAAATGCGAAGAAAACGCGTAATAGTTTATAGCAAAGTTCTGGCAGGTCGTATTTGTTTGGTCAAGTGCTGAGCTTTGTTCGAGTATGGAGCTGGTTGTATACTGAGGTTCCCTGTATTTATCGTAGAAGAAGAAGAAGAGAGGAGCAAAGAATGGAAAAAGTACAAAAGAAATTCACTGTAAAGGGGTTAGTGATGCGTCTCAACATCAACCTCCAAGACTACGTATTTCGTCCAATAAATTTGTACTTTTATTGTGCACCAGTAGTAAAAGATAGTGTTAGAAGTGCAGCAGCACTTGGAAGAGGAAAATGGAAGAAGTTAAAGAGAAGTTTACCATAAAGGGGCTAGCTTGTATGGACTAGCTGTACGCGTGCAGAATTTATACACGTTTGTCTGTGTTTACATTCTCGGCATCTCTCTCGTTTACTCATTTTCTCTATGATAACACTCAGTGAACAAGTATGTCACTGGTAATAATAATAATAATAATAATAATAATAATAATAATAATAATAATATTTTTATTATTAATCACTCTGGGATGCTATGTTTATCTGGAGTTTATCTGGAGAGAGTTCCGGGGGTCAACGCCCCCGCGGCCCGGTCTGTGACCAGGCCTCCTTAGGTCAGTGTCCCAGGATGCGACCCACACAGTCGACTAACACCCAGGTACCCATTTTACTGATGGGGAACATAGACAACAGGTGGAAAAGAAACACGTCCAATGTTTCTACTCTGGCTGGGAATCGAACCCAGGCCCTCACCGTGTGAAGCGAGAGCGTTAACCACCAGGCCACCTGTTATGTGTATGTTTACTTGAATAAACTGACTGATGTGTTCAGCTGGCAGGCCGGTTGGTAGCATTGGCCGGTTGCCTGCCTGCTGCCTGCCTGCCTGCCTGCCTGCCTGCCTGCCTGCCTGCCTGCCGCTGCCTGCCTGCCTGCCTGCCGCCTGCCTGCCTGCCTGCCTGCCTGCCTGCCTGCCTGCCTGCCTGCCTGCCTGCCTGCCTGCCTGCCTGCCTGCCTCTGCCTGCCTGCCTGCCTGCCTGCCTGCCTGCTGCCTGCCTCTGCCTGCCTGCCTGCCTGCCTGCCTGCCTGCCTGCCTGCCTGCCTGCCTGCCTGCCTGCCTGCCTGCCTGCCTGCCCGCCTGCCTGCCTGCTTTCCCGCCTGCCTGCTTTCCCGCCTGCCTGCCTGCCTGCTTTCCTGCCTGCCTGCCTGCTTCCTGTTTGTGCCTGCCTGCCTACTTTCCTGCCTGTCTGCCTGCTTTCCTGCCTGCCTGCCTGCTTTTCCTGTCTTCCTGCCTGCTTTCCTTTGCCTGCCTGCCTGCCTGCTTTCCTGCCCTCCTGCCTGCCTGCTTTCCTGCCTGCCTGCTTTCCTGCCTGCTTGCCTGCTTTCCTGCCTGCCTGCTTGCCTGCTGTTTTTCCTGCCTGCCTGCTTGCCTGCTTTCCTGCCTGCCTCGTGCCTGCTTTCCTGCCTGCCCTGCCTTTTTTCTGCCTGCTTGCCTGCTTTCCTGCCTGCCTGCCTGCCTGCTGGGTCTGCCTGCCTGCCTGCTGGTCTGCCTGCCTGCCTGCTGGTCTGCCTGCCTGCCTGCTGGCCTGCCTGCCTGCCTGCTGGTCTGCCTGCCTGCCTGCTGGCCTGCCTGCCTGCTGGTCTGCCTGCCTGCCTGCCTGCTGGCCTGCCTGCCTGTTCTTCAAGAAATATATATCAAGTAAATGTAATTGCTTGAATGACAACAGAATCAAGGACTAAGTTTGTTTAGGCACAGGTACACCTACCATCCGACTTATGACCTGCTCAACATAACGTCCACTCGACTTACGATCCGTGCATCTGGCAGCTGGGGCTGGGCCGGCTGATACATACCTCTGTACAATATTTGACAATAGTCGGGGCGGCAATGTGTCATGCAGGCAGCATCAGTTTGAGTAACCCTGTCCTATCAGCAGCATCATACTGTATAAAATGTACTAACTGGACAGTAAATTTCACCATGGCCCCTAAGATGAGGTCTGAATCTTGCACTGGAGATTGTGGCAAGAAAGGCTCTTACTCTCGAACTCTCTATTTGTTTTCAGTTTTGCATATAAACCTGTCTGTATCTGCCTGTTTATCTGTGTCTGTCTGTATCTCTGTGTGTCTGTTTGTCTACCTGTGGGTCTTTCTGTCTACCTGTGTGTCTGTCTTTGTCTACCTGTGTGTCAGTCTTTCTGTCTACTTGTGTGTCTTTCTTTATGTCTACCTGTGTGTGTCTTTGTCTACCTGTGTGTCTGTCTTTATGTCTACCTGTGTGTCTCTTCTGTCTACCTGTGTCTGTCTTTCTGTCTGCTTGTCTGTCACAGAGCCACTCATTAAGGGTGTTAATTCGTCTTGAAGATGCTATATTAATAATGATAATAACACAATAATAAACACTGAGGCGCATTAAATGTTTATAAAACATTAATATAGACATTTTGCTTAATCCATCTATGATTTTTTTTTCAAAATTATATAATAAATATGCTACATAACATATAACATATAAATTAACAATATGAGATGTTTTTCTGGTTGGCTTGACAGAGTGAGCAGAAACCATTCGTGTCCGGGCTGGTAACAACAACATTTGTTTACATAAACTCGTGAACCTTCTACCTTCTCATTCTCTCTCGTTTATTCATTTAATCTTGTTTACTCACCTCTCACTCTACATTAAGACTACAGATATTTTAAGGCAAGTAATGAGTGTACACGACTATATATTATAGTTTAATAATAATACGTATTATTATTAATATTAGTACATATGTATGTATTATTGTAATAATAATAATAATTATTAATATTATTATTAATTTTTTGGGGACTGGAGCACAGATCCACTGTATAGCACTTTGTCTGGATTTTTTGGGTTATCTTAGGTAATTTATACTATGTATGATAACTTGACTTACGTGTACCTGTGAGAGAGAGAGAGATATATATATATATATATACAGAGAGAGAGAGAGAGAGATACAGAGGAGAGGAGAGAGAGAGAGAGAGAGACAGCCACATTCAGTCAGCAACCAACCATCCGGCCAGCCAGATACGTATTACACATGTTCGAGTCGTTTCTCTTTACTTAGGGTATAGGTTATACATACAGTGGACCCCCGCATAACGTTGGCATCACATAGCGTTAAATCCGCATCAACATCAACCTCCAAGACTACGTATTTCGTCATAAATTTGTACTTTATTGTGCACCCAGTAGTAAAAGATAGTGTTAGAAGTGCAGCAGCACTTGGAAGAGGAAAATGGAAGAAGTAAAAGAGAAGTTTACCATAAAGGGGCTAGCTTGTATGGACTAGCTGTACGCGTGCAGAATTTATACACGTTTGTCTGTGTTTACATTCTCGGCATCTCTCTCGTTTACTCATTTTCTCTATGATAACACTCAGTGAACAAAGTATGTCACTGGTAATAATAATAATAATAATAATAATAATAATAATAATAATAATAATAATAATAATAATATTTTTATTATTAATCACTCTGGGATGCTATGTATACCTGTTATGTGTATGTTTACTTGAATAAACTGACTGATGTGTTCAGCTGGCAGGCTGGTTGGTAGCTTGGCCGGTTGGCTGGCTGCCTGCCTGCCTGCCTGCCTGCCTGCCTGCCTGCCTGCCTGCCTGCCTGCCTGCCTGCCTGCCTGCCTGCCTGCCTGCCTGCCTGCCTGCCTGCCTGCCTGCCTGCCTGCCTGCTGCCTGCCTGCCTGCCTGCCTGCCTGCCTGCCTGCCTGCCTGCCTGCCTGCCCTGCCTGCCTGCCTGCCTGCCTGCCTGCCTGCCTGCCTGCCTGCCTGTGCCTGCCTGCCTGCTCCTGCCTGCCTGCCTGCCTGCCTCCCTGCCTGCCTGCCTGCCTGCCTGCCTGCCTGCCTGCCCTGCCTGCCTGCCTGCCTGCCTGCCTGCCTCCCTGCCTGCCTGCCTGCCTGCCTGCCTGCCTGCCTGCCTGCCTGCCTGCCTGCCTGCCTGCCTGCCTGCCTGCCTGCCTGCCTCCCTGCCTGCCTGCCTGCCTGCCTGCCTGCCTCCCTGCCTGCCTGCCTGCCTGCTCTCCTGCCTGCCTGCCTGCCTGCTGCCTAGCCTGCCTGCCTGCCTGCCTGCCTGCCTGCCTGCCTGCCTGCCTGCCTGCCTGCCTGCCTGCCTGCCTGCCTGCCTGCCTGCCTGCCTGCCTGCCTGCCTGCCTGCCTGCCTCGCATAGTGCTAAAAAAATTCGCTCAATGCGATTCGTCCGAGACGCGTCCATGCGGCCTAAGCCAGCCTCACTGTTTCTGCCAGTGGCATTGTTTACAAGCCAGCCTCCGCGGTAACATTCAAGCATACAATCGGAACGTTTCGTATTATTACAGTCTTTTTATAGTGATTTCACCTGAAAAATAAGTGACCATGGGCCCCAAGAAAGCTTCTAGTGCCAACCCTACAGGAATAAGGGTGAGAATTACTATGGAGATGAAGAAAGAGATCATTGCTAAGTATGAAAGTGGAGTGCGTGTCTCTGAGCTGGCCAGGTTGTATAGTAAACCCCAATCAACCATCGCTACTATTGTGTCCAAGAGAACGGCAATCAAGGAAGCTGTTCTTGCCAAAGGTTTAACTGTGCTTTTGAAACAGAGATCGCAAGTGATAGAAGATGTTGAGAGACTGTTATTGGTGTGGATAAACGAAAAACAGATAGCAGGCGATAGCATCTCTCAAGCGATCATAAGTGAAAAGGCTAGGAAGTTGCACGAGGATTTAATTAGAAAAATGCCTGCAACTAGTTGTGATGCGAGTGAATTTAAGGCCAGCAAAGGTTGGTTTGAGAGATTTAAGACGCGTAGTGGCATACATAGTGTGTTAAGGCATGGTGAGGCTGCCACTTCGGACCAAAAAGCAGCTGAAAAATATGTGCATGAATTCAAGGAGTACATAGACAGTGAAGGACTGAAACCTGAACAAGTGTTTTAATTGTGACGAAACAGGCATGTTTTGGAAGAAAATGCCAAGCAGGACCTACATTACTGAGGAGGAAAAAGGCACTTCCAGACATAAGCCTATGAAAGACAGGCTTACTCTTCTCATGTGTGCCAATGCTAGTGGTGATTGCAAAGTGAAGCCTTTATTAGTGTATCACCCTGAAACTCCCAGAGCGTTCAGGCAAAAGAATATCCTCAAGGCTAATTTGTGTGTGCTGTGGAGGGCAAACAATAAGGCATGGGTCACTAGGGACTTTTTCTATGACTGGTTACACCAAGTATTTGCCCCCACTGTGAAAAATTACCTAACTGAAAAGAAATTAGACCTTAAGTGCCTCCTGGTGTTAGACAATGCCCCTGGTCATCCTACAGACTTGGCACAGTGACTTTGTGGGGACATGAGCTTCATTAAGGTCAAGTTTTTGCCTCCTAATACCACTCCTCTCCTGCAGCCCATGGACCAGCAGGTTATTGCAAACTTCAAAAAACTGTACACAAAAGCTCTGTTTGAAAGGTGCTTTGTAGTGAGCTCAGAAACTCAATTGACTCTAAGAGAGTTTTGGAGAGATCACTTAATATCCTCAGTTTGTAAACCTTATAGGTAAGGCTTGGGAGGGAGTGACTAAGAGGACCTTGAACTGTGCTTGGAAGAAACTGTGGCCAGAATGTGTAGACCAAAGGGATGTTGAAGGATTTGAGGCTAACCTTGAGAGGAGTATGCCAGTTGAGGAATCAGTTGTGGCATTGGGGAAGTCCTTGGGGTTGGAGGTTAGTGGGGAGGATGTGGAAGAGTTGGTGGAGGAGGACAATGAAGAACTAACCACTGATGAGCTGCTAGATCAACTTCAACAGCAAGAGGCACACCTGAGGAAATTGCTTCGGAGGAGGGAGAGAGAGAATGAAGAACTTGCCTACTTCCAAGATTAAGGCCATTTGTGCAAAGTGGCTTGAAGTGCAAACCTTCATGATGAAAATGACCCTCAGACAGCTATTGCAAGCCGTGCTGGTGACTATTGCACTGACACTGTTGTGAAACACTTTAGGAAAGTCATAAAGGAATGAGAGGTACAGGCCGCTATTGACAGATATGTTGTGCGACAGAAGTCCAGTGACTGAAGCTGGTCCTAGTGGCAGTAAAAGAAGGGAAGCAACCCCGGAAAAGGACTTGACACCTCAAGTCCTGATGGAAGGGGATTCCCCTTCTAAACTTAGACTAAAACCATCCAGTCTCCCTCCTCCCATCCATCAATCATCGCCACATCTTCAATAAGGTAGTGTCCATGACTGTGCATGTTTTCTTAAGTTTTGTGTATTAAATTAATATTTCATGGTAATTTTTTTTTTTTTTTTGGGGTTTTTCCCCTTTTTTTTTCATTATTCTTAAAAAATTTAAATGCATAACGAATATGTGACTTCCCTTCAAATCTGGGACTTCTTCTCTTCCAAGTGATGCTTAAACACGATGGGAAGTGGTCAATGAAGATCAAATTTCATGATTTTCGAGGAGTTTGAGGACAAAAGCAATGGAGGAGGAGAGAAAACGGCAGGAAGAGGAGGAGGGAGGAAGAGGGTGGAAGAGGAGGAGGAAGAAGAGGAGGAGGGATGAGAGGAGGAGGAAGAAGAGGAGGAGGAATGAAGGAGGAAGGAAGGAGGAGAGGATGGAAGGAGGAGGAAGGAGGGAGGAAGGAAGGAGGAAGAGGGAGAAGGAAAGGAGGGAGGGATGGAGGGAGGTGGAGGAAGGAGGGAGGAGGAGAAGGAGGGTGGAGGAAGAAGGAGGGGAGGAGGTGGGGAGGGGAGGAAGGAGGATGGAGGGAGGGGAGGAAGAAGGAGGGAGGAGAGGAAGGAGGGAGGGAGGAGGGGAAGGAGGGAGGGAGGAGGAGGAGGGAGGTGGAAGGAGGAGGAAGAAGAAGAAAGAAGAAGAAGAAGAATAAGATTAATAATAATACCTAAATAACCTAATAAATAATTAATATGTAATTATGTTCCCTTGAGGCATGAAAACAGTTCACCCATGAAGTTGACAAGATAGGGGAGAAACATCTGATAAGAGTGACCTTTGATGAGCGTAAACAGGGTGGAGGGAGGGGGGGCAGCTGAGTCCATTGTAAGAGCTGGAGGAGGAGGAGGAGCGAGGAGGAGGAGGAGGAGGAGGAGGAGGAGGAGGAGGAGAGGAGGAGGGACCTGGAGGAAGGAGGAGGAGGGGGGAGGAGGGGAGGAGGAGGAGGAGGAGGAGGAGGAGGAGGAGGTGGCGGAGGAGGAGGAGGAGGAGGAGAGGAGGAGGAGGAGAGGAGGAGGGAGGAGGAGGAGGAGGGAGGGAGGAGGAGGAGGAGGAGGAGGAGGAGGGGAGGAGGAGGAGGGGAGGAGGGGAGGAGCAGGAGGAGGAGGAGCAGGAGGAGGAGGAGGAGGAGCAGGAGGAGGAGGAGCAGGAGGAGGGCAGGAGGAGGACAGGAGGAGGAGGAGGAGGAGGAGGAGGGCAGGACGGAGCAGGAGGAGGAGGAGGAGGAGGAGGAGGAGGCGGAGGAGGAGCAGGAGCAGGTGCAGGAGCACGCAGGAGCAGCAGCAGCAGCAGGAGCAGCAAGCCCAGCCAGCAGGAGCAGCAGCAGCAGCAGCAGCACGCGCCAGCAGTAGGAGGAGCGAGCAGGAGCAGGTAGCAGGCGCTCGAAGGCAAGCAGGAGCAGCAGGAAGAGCAGGAGCCAGCAGCAAAGCAGGAGCAGCAGGAGCAGCGCAGCAGAAGCGAGCAGCAGCAGCAGCAGGAAGCCAGCTGAAGGAGCAGCAGGAGCCAGCAAGCAGCAGCAGGTGCAGCACAGCAGCAGTGGTAGCAGCAGCCCAGCAGAGGAGAAGAGGAGGGGGAGGAGAGGAGCAGGAGCAGGAGCAGAGAGGCAGGAGCAGCAGGAGCAGCAGGAGGAGGAGGAGCAGGAGCAGGAAGCAGGAGCAGGAGCAGAGCAGCAGAGTGAAGCAGCAGGAGAGAGCAGCAGGGAGCAGCAGCAGGAGGCAGCAGCAGCAGCAGGAAGCAGCAGAGCAGCAGAAGCAAGCAGCAGCAGCAGCAGGAGGAGGAGGAGGAGGGGAGGAGGAAAACAGGAAAACAGGAACATTTGGTCTGTCTGCATCCCTCCCTGGTCTATCCGTTCTAGCTCTGTCTCAGAGAGAGCCACAAGACTGTCATCATCACGTTTACTACATCTTCAAGCAAGAGTAATAGCACTTGTTGGATTTTTTAGGGTTATCCTAGTATTTTACACTATGTATAGGTTGTATTTATGTTGTACCTGTGAGACAGATAGACTGAGAGAGAGAAAGAGAGACTGATTGAAAGAGATAGGAATTGAGGGAGAAAGAATAAATTAGATAGAATGGAGGTAGGCGGGAAGCAGCATCCCACCCCCATTGTTTTGACAGGCGGTAGGGGCACGTGACTTAATGAGACAATATTTCATTTTGACAGCTGCGACTCCTGACTCAAAACAATTATAGCCACACTCCTCTAGCACACACAAGACAAGGCTTGCTGAAGGGTGATAATAGCAGTTTTATGAAAGTATCTAGTGCTATATTTGTGTATATATATTATAGAAAACCGAAGCAAGAAGGGGGGGATGAAGGCAGGGAATGAAGGAAGGACTAGATAAAAGAAGGAAAAAAGTAATGAAGGTCAGATGAAGGAAATGTAGGAAGAGAGGTGGAATGCCCTCAGGTAGCCTCCAGGAAGGAAGGTATGAAGGTAATAGGAAGGAAGGATGACACACGACCATTTACCTGGATAGCTACATTTCACAACTGCCTGATATTCTTGAAGAAAACTGCTCAGACGAGGTGTTTTGATTTGGACACAATAAAAAAAAAAATCACAAAATGCACACACACTGATTTTATGTGTGAGAGTGTAAAAACACATTGTGTATGACACCATGTTTTATGTGTGAGGGTGTAAAACACCACTGTGTATGAACCATGTTTTTTGTGTGGAGGAATGTAAAACACACTTGTATTGACACCATGTTTTTGTGTGAGAGTGTAAAACACCATTTTGTATGACACCATTGTTTTATGTCGTGAGGTGTGTAAAAACACCAACTGTGTATGACACCATGTTTTATGTGTGAGAGTGTAAAACATCATTGTGTATGACACCATGTTTTTTGTGTGAGAGTGTAAAACACCATTGAGTATGGAAACAAAAAACCCCCCCCAATGTTTATGTGTGAGGAGTGTAAAACACCACTGTGTTGACACCATGTTTTATGTGTGAGGTGTAAAACACCATGTTGTATGACACCATGTTTATGTGAGAGTGTAAAACACCATTGAGTATGGACACCATGTTTTATGTGTGAGGAAGTGTAAAAACACCACTGTGTATGACACACATATTTTATGTCGTGAGGTAGTGTAAAACAACATTTGTGTAATGACACCATGTTTTATGTGTGGAGGAGTGTAAAACACCACTGTGTATGACACCATGTTTTATGTGTGAGAGAGGTAAAACACCACTTGTGTATGTCACCATGTTTCACTGAGTTCCACAAGATACAGAACTTCTAGGAGTATGTTCAGTGACAGTATATTCGGTATATATATTATGAACATGTAATTAAAAAATTTTAGTATTGTTTGTTTTTGTAACAAGTTTTGTACCCAAAACAATATAATATAATTTTGTTTGTGTGTGCTTATTGTGTTGTATAACAACGAGTGGTTATATGTACCATTTGCAACTTTACTTTTGAGTATTAACAGGCCAATAGTTATGTATAAAAAATAAAATAGTGAAAAAAAACAACAAAACCTTCAAAATTTCAAAGGTTAACCAAAAGCTTCTTTACAGGGTGAGCGCAGTCGCCGCTGTTGCCATACGCAACGGCTCCCATTTTCTGCAAACTTCCATGCCTCTATATCGGTAAGTACTGTTGGGAAAAATTTTTTTTTGGGACTAGAAACAATCAGAAAAATTATCTTAACATTTTTCATAAGAAAAATAGTTTTTTTTTTTGTTCGTATATTTGCGACACCAGGTGCAACTTCAGAGGATTGGGCCCTTCGACAGTCAAAGGGTTTTAAAAGGGACTATAAATTATTTGTGAGTGAACAAATAAAGTGATGATCAATAAGGATTTTGGGAATATAATAGTAGGTAGTTCTTTAAAGGTTAGGTTCTGTAAAGTTTAAATATAGGGAGAGCATATAAAGAGACAAAATATAAGTTGTGGTGAACAAATTTTGGAGTTGATAATGAAATAAATGAGCTTGGGAAGTATAATGGCAAACTATGACTTATTACACTTCAGCACCTGAGAAATTGCACTTGATTATTTTATCACATGTGATTATATGATCTTAGGTAGTTGTATAAGCTAAATTAAGGAGAAAATATTATAAGGGACTAATTAAGTAATGGTGAACAAAGTTAATGGACAGTTAGTACTATGATATGATATATTGATTGGGATAATATCTAATTTATAATGTATAATAAGTTGAGTATTTATGCATTTAAAAAGTAAAAATATGTGGTTGTTGGGTACTAGCTAGCAAAAGGTTGTTTTTGGGACTCACTCCAATAATGTAAATTGGATTATACACTAATTGCTCACACAATTTGAAAGGGACTAAAAAACGTAGTAAAAAGTATTAATGGACAGGTAGCAACCAGGAATAACATTATTTTGGGTAAGATTTGACTTGCAAAACACAAAAATTAGAGCAATTAATAGCAATAAAAAGTATTTGAAGTAGCTGGTATATTAGCTAGTAAAAGAAAAAAAAAATAATATGGGTTTTTTTTTTGCACATAATGCAATTGTAAACTATACACTACTTGCAACCTCACGTATATATGTGTTAAGGCACTTATCTAATTGTTACAGAAATGTCAGATTTTTTCTATGGAAGGTTAGAGAAATCATATTCATTTGAGATGGTGTATTGTTGTCCTGTTGAAGTTTTTCTAACTAGTTATTTTAAATCTTGAGATGAACTGATGTATTTTGTTTTCTGTTTAAGTTTTTCACCTGAACAGAAGCTTTGACGTTTTCTTGTTAGACACTCGTTGTGAAACTCCATTTTTCATTGTAATTGCTGATTTAAATTAAGTCCTTTCTTTTATCAAATGATGAATGTTGATCATTATACTGTTTTTTATACCTTGTTTTCCTAGCAAACGTGTCTTACTTTGATTCATTGTTTTGACGATTTAATTTTACATGGCCTGTGTTATCTGATGGCAGTTGTTTGCACTGTTTTGGGTTATGTCACTAGGAATGTGAGGGGATGTTTATTATAACTACATCAGACAACTTATCTTGTTCATTTTGTCGTCTTGGAAATCAAGGTATTCATTCAGTCTATTGTGCATGTTCGGATTCCAGTCCTTGATTGCTTCATCAAGGCCTGGCTATAGCTGTTTTTCAGAGTATTTTTCTGTCGTCAACAATTCCCTGATGTAATCTTCTCTTAAGGTTTTTGGATCTTTGTTCTGAGGTTGGTTTATCTTGGATTCTCGTCGCGCAAGTGTTTGCTTTTATATCTTTGATTCGCTTTCTTGAGCAACAAATGTAGTCCCTGTTATTGTCCAGAAATTTTTCATACCTGAGTTATTATGGAATGAATCCTTTGAAGGGAGTGGAGTTGGAGGGGGATGGATGTCAGCCATGTTGTTGTTGTTCCATGGGTGGTGGTGGGTGGTGGTGAGGGGGGGTTGATAATACACGGGCTTCCTGCTGGGTTAGACTAAAGTTGAGTTCTAGGGTCCATTGGTGGTTATCTTTTCTTAATGCTGTATGTTTCTTCTGCGGATATCCTTTTCATAGTATCACTAGAGTGATATGTGTAAGCTATGGCGGAGAAGACTTGATTTCCCTGAGCTTGGGTTAAGCGATTGTTCTGGCTGCGAGAGTGGTGTTTTCGGGTTATCTGGGCTGTCTTCCTTTGATCTTCTATTTTGTCAAAATTTGGGTTACATTCTTAAGTATTCTAGGGTCATTTTGTGGTCTGGGTGGGTTCATGTAGTTTGTACCTTAATTAAGCCATCACAGGCTTTGATGAGCGATGGTTTTCTTGAAGAATAAGAGCTGGTAGGATGCCGCTGCTGCCGCTGATTTTACTACTCACATTGCGCGTATGGCAACAGCAGCGACTGCCGTCACCGGTAAAACTTTGTTTTTTACTTTTATTTGACGGTTTCTTGTTTTTTCACTATTTTATTTTTACACATAACTTTTGTGGATGTGAAGACAATAGTAATGGTGCTAGTTCTAGAGTTCATATATACACTCTTTGAATGTAAACACAATTATAGCAAAAAACAATAGTATCATCATAATGTCTAAACTTGCTTACACACAATCAACAAACTTAATATTTTTTTTATTACGATTGTTCTATAATTTATGTACCGTATGTACAGTCACTGGACACTTTTCTAGAACTGCTGCGCTTGTGGAGTCTTTGAAACATGAGTGTTATGCACAATGGTGTTTTTTTTCAGCTCTCACATTAAAAACGAGTATCTTGCATTTTGTGGGCATTTTGTGGTATGTCACAGACAAAAGACCTCTTCTGAGCATTTTTCTTGAGAGCAGTAGCTGGCAGTGGTATGGGGTAGTGATCACCAGGCATCAGAAGAGAGGACTTGTGTTGAAATTTTGTGTGCAATGGTCTATTGCAAGTGTTGTTCCTTGAGTAATTGAATATTATTTGTTGATGACTGACAAACAAATTCACTGTATTTGGGTTTGTTGTTGGTCTTCAACTTTATATAAGCTTCAGCATAGAAATGTCAAGAAGATGAAAAAGGGTTTTTTGTGTACCCTTATAATCTTGCAAATTACAGTCAGCAACCCAATCTGAATATTGTGGTTGTAATCCATCACAGTTGCAGGTTTTTACAAATGGGTTTCATTGGTCTCTCTTATTCTGCTTTGCTCTGTCTACCATTATGTGTCGGTGACATGATTTCAACTGGTATTGTGACGTCAATTTGTCAGCCACCAAAACCAAATGCCATTGATGTCATTGGCAGGAAAACACCTGAAATCACCTCTACGACTGCAGCGTCGAACCTAGCATAATGCTTACAATTTCCCAAGCACTGTGCCACGACATCTGTCATGTTCACTCTGCATGAGATCAATGGTAAAGGGCTTGTGTACCAGTTGTCAGTATATAAAATATGCCATGACAAGATAGGTTATATCATAGTTCTAAACCACATCACCAGAGAGATACCAGTACTTCCTGGTATCTTGCCTATGTTTTATCACCTAGTGCTTACACAGTTATATCCAAACCAGACCAGTTTTCAATCACAACAGAACAAGTAACTTTAATACCAAAGCATTTTCCTCTTGATTTGGTTATATAATGCTTGAATGAGTATTCCTTTGAACCAAAATCTAAATGCCTCATCAATAACAAGCTTCCTGATGGTGATAAAAATACATACAGCAATTTTGTTTAGGTAACATAAACACATTGATCATATATAACTTTCGCTTCTGTTAGGCCTTGTTTTGTCTGAAGTGTACTTACGTAACTGTAACAAAATTGTTCTCTGGTATAATGTCACTGAAAGCTGGGGTTTGCGGAAATCAGGCGGTTGTCGACACCAATATGATTGTTGGACACTGTGCCTATACACATGTGACATAAGCTTACTTGTGGCAAAGAACAGATACATCTCTGCCACAGTTGTGTGCTTGCACTTGTGTAGGCATGTTCTTGGTGAAAGGAATTGTGTTTGCCCATGGTTTGTACTCAAAGTATGTATTGCTTTCCCTGACATTATGTACATCAGGGGTTCATCGAAGAACTCAACTGAAAGCCTTCAGTTCAGTGGCATTGTTCCAAAAGTGTACATGATGGCTCGTATTTCATTTGTGTTTCAAAATTTTTTTTTTTCCCCCACCCATAAAAAAAAAAAAAAAAAGGGTTCTATGGGGAAGGGACTGGGAACAAACTGTCACCTTGCTGCAGCTGGTGGGTTCTGGATTTTGAAAAAGTGCGTTGTGGTTGTGTAGGGTTGTGGTTGTTGTGGGGAGTGTGGGGTTGGGTGAGGCTGGTTGTAGTTGGTGTAGAGTCTGCAGTGTCAGTAGTAGCGTGGCCGTGCTGGTGCACATGATCACCGCCACCATCACTAATCCCACCACCACTGCTTCCTTCACTCCGCATCATTCATACCCATCGTAATAATTTCATCATCTTCACTATCAGGTTGTGGTGTAGGGCCATGGGGTGTGCTCACGAGATTTACTCTTCCTTGGAACAGCATATGGCACACTACCAGACCGCGTGCGGACGTCGTTTTTACTGCGCTTCACTGGGGAATATTCACCCTCACTGTCACCAACTAGAACTGCTTTTATTAGCTTTGAAATCAGTACCCACTATCACTTACACTGCCTCCATCTGAGTCTAGTGCATGGACATGTAGTTTCCTCTTTCGTCCTCGTACAGCGTGAAATGAACGAGCCGGCACAGGCACCAAAGGTGGACAGGTTGTGGGTCATCTGGGTTTTCTCACTAATTACGTATCCTGGGCACTCTGTTTTTGGTCACTCCGTCTTGAAAACCAGGGATTCACTTTCACTGACACTTTCTTTCGCTGTTAGAGTATCACTTGGGAACAAAAGACCTCCAGTCCGCCGAGGAGTGAGGAACTTCTTACATGAGGCATGGTGAAAAGGACACTACAACCATGGCATTCCCACAATGCACCGCTGGGGTCCCAGATTTTTTTTACAAGGTGCACAACCCACCACTCAGACCCATTCTCTCTCATGTAGGCATACCACCCCTCTCCCGCTTGATTTGAAGTCGCTAGAATTTATGCGTATTGATACGTCAATACGTATTCGTTATGGGAACATATATATTTGACCAAAAAAATTCAAGGGGTTAAACCAAATTCACGGTTTTTTTTCTCGTTATGCACTGGTGCTGCAGGACTTTTTTTTTTTTTACTGAACACAAATCGACCAAATAGACCATTCTTTCACATGTAGGCCTACCAGCTTTCTCTCGGATAGATTTGAATGTGCTAGAATTTATTGCGTACTAGTACAGCACGCAACCCCTGGTTGGTGCACGTCTTGTTACATAGTACGGCACCAACCCTGAAGGGTAGAATACCACTCAAGGTCGAAAAATATTAAAAATTCTTTTTTTTTTTGTTTTATTTTTTTTACCAAAATCTTAATTATTTTTGTTAGGACTTTTTAATAAAAAAATTTTATTTGCTATCAATCCTTATCGAGATTTTGAGGCTGAAGTGACAGAAAGTGAACCACTTACGGCTAACATTACGACTGTGGTCATGGCAGTATTTGTTATTTATGTTTCTGTTATTTCTTTTTAAATTTTATTTTTAAGTAATTTTATGTCTGAGAGGACCTGTAAGGCATATTAGGTATTATTCACTTGTTGGTATGCTACACAATAACCCGCACCAAACATTGTTTGTCACTATATTGTTTACAAAAACATGTTAACAAAACCAACAAAAGATAACTATTGTTTATTACTATTTTTCTATATGATATATATATGTACAGTGGAACCTCAGCTAACGATGCTTCACCTAACATTAAATCCGCATTCGTACATTTTAACGTAAATATTTTGCTCGGCTTAATGACTAAAAAACTTCACCCTACGCGGTTCGCTCGAGACGCATCCATGGTGGCCTGAGCGCGCCTCAGTTGTCCGTGGGTGCCAGTGGTTACAAGCCAGCCAGTTGCCAGTCGCATTCCACGCTACAATTGGAAAATTTCATTTATCACAGTGTTTTTAGTGATTGTACCTGCAAAAATAAAGTCACCATGGGCCCAAGAAAATTCTAGTGCCATCTGTGCGGTAAAAAAAGGTGAAAATTACTATGGAATGAAGAAAGAGATAATTGTAACGTACGAAAGTGGGGGTGTGTCTCGTAATGGCCAGGTTCTATACCAAACCCAGTCAACGTCGCTACTAATGTGGCCAACAAAACGGGCAATCAGGAAGATGTTCTTGCAAAAGGTGCAAGTTTGTTTTCGAAACAGAGATCGCAAGTACTTGAAGATGTTGAGA
The DNA here is from genome assembly GCF_026875155.1 of Cherax quadricarinatus. Classification (NCBI taxonomy): domain Eukaryota; kingdom Metazoa; phylum Arthropoda; class Malacostraca; order Decapoda; family Parastacidae; genus Cherax; species Cherax quadricarinatus. The sequence continues at coordinate 81,855,789 of NC_069401.1, read as the reverse complement.
GACTGATATTGGTGTGGATAAACGGAAAAAACCAGATAGCAGGAGATAACCATCTCTCAAGCGTCTATTGTAAAATGGGGTGGGAAAATATGTATATCGTACCACGGTTCAGCTGCTGCTGCACTCACGGTCAGCTGGTTTGCCTGCACCACCGTACAGCTGTTGCTGCACCACCGTCAGCTGATTGCTGCACCACCATCAGCTGTTGCTTGCACCACGCGTCAGCTGCCTGCGTGCACCACGGTCAGCTGCTGCTGCACCACCAGGTCAGATGTTGCTGACCTCGGTCAGCTGCGCTGCACCACAGTCAGCTGCTGATGCACCACGGTAGTCACCTGCTGCTGCACCACGGTCTGCTGTTGCTGCTCCACAGTCAGATGTTTGTGAACATCCGTCACTGTTGCTGACCAGTCAGCTGTTGCTGAATCACGGTCAGCTGCTGTTGACCACGGTCAGCTGCTGCTGCACCACGGTCAGCTGCTGCTGACACCACGGTCAGCTGCTGCTACACAACCATAGATGTTGCGTTTGCACCATGGTCAGCTGTTGCTGCACCAGTCAGCTGTTGCTGAACCATGGTGAGCTGGATGCTGCACCAACGGTCAGCTGCTGCTGCCACCATGGTCAGCTGATGCTGCACCATGGATCTGCTGCTGCATGCACCACCATCAGCTGCTGCTGCACCACCATCAGTGCTGCTTGCACCACCATCAGCTGCTGCTGCCCACCACCATCAGCTGTTTTTCTGACCAAACATGACTCGTCCCAAAACCTATCCATCCAGCATGCCGTCATTGTTTACGAGCCAGGGTGGCCTGTTTGCATGCATATAACATCGATATTTTGTAATTATAACATTGTTTATAGTGCTTGTAACTGCTAATAAGCCACCATGGGCCAAAAGAAAGAACAGCTCTAGTGCCAAACCATGTGGTTAAAAGGGTGTGAAAATATGTACTTATTACGTGCCTCTGTCAAGCTGTTGCTGCCACCACAGTAGGCTGTTGCTGCACCACTGTCAGCTGTTGGTGCACCACGGTCAGCTGTTTCTGCACTATGGCGTCAGCAGACTCCAGGTGCACGTCTTCGGGTGGGTGCTGGATAATGATAGGTGGTTGTGGTTGTGGAGGTTGGGTGTGGGAGATTGGTGTGCGTGGGTGGGTAGTTGTGTGAGGGGGGGCTTTGTTGTAGCTCAGTTTTAGTCAGCGGTGTTGCGGTTACCAGCATGGGCCGCCTGCTAGTGTCTCATGCGCATGGCCACGCCATCCTCTGATGATGCATGCACAAACCCCCCCAATTTATTATCCCATTGGAACAATACCATCTTCATTTTCACTATCTGTACCTGTTGTATGGGCCACTGGATGTATTCCAAGATGTACTCCATCCCCTTGGAATAAATATGGGGGCACACTACTAGAGTGCGGGTAGTGTCGTATGTAAAAACATTTCACCTGGGTGAATATCCCCTTCACTCTCGCTACTGGAACTGTTTTACAGAGCTTTGGTCTTCATATCACTCTCACTGTCATTACACTGCTCACATCCGAGTCCTTGGACACCGGAAAAATATGAGTTTACTCTTTTGTTATGGTACAACTGAACTGTGAAACAAGGACGCCAGCACCAGAGGTAGGGAGGTTGAGGGTAGTTCTTGTTTTTCAGCACTATTACTGGTATTATGTTCATTACTTTTGTTCTCAACTCCTCAAAACATGCAAAATTCATCTTCACTGACACTTCAATTTCTGTGTTTGAGCTATCACTTGGGAACAAAAGAGTCCCAATTCGCCGGCTGAGTGAGGAGTTTCATTACTGCAAGGCATAGGTAAAACAAGGCATACTGATATGGCGTTTCCCTCTGTGCAATGCGGGGTTGCCCCAATTTTTTTATACTGCCGCTCCTGACATGAGACCCATTCTCTCACTTGTAGGCATACCTGCTTTCTCCTGCTTGTTTTGAAGGTGCTGGAATATAGTGTATAAGTACATGATGGACTGGCGGCTAAGAAAGAACATATGCAGTTGACCATCCCTGAAAAGGGTTTAAAACACTTGAAATTTTGGATAAGTTTCCAGACATAATAGATATGCTCAATGGGGGAATGTAAACAAAACGGGTGGGGAAGTGCCGAATTTTGAAAGACTGGGAGCTGTATAGTGAGTTCTTGGTAATAATTTGAAATTTGCAATATTTGAAGAACGCCGTAAGCGTGGCTCCTACATGTATATTGCCATATGCGCAGTGGATAAGGGCGGAGGATGCAGCTCTAGGGATAAGATCATTTAGATATGTCTCTCGTCTGTACCTCTGGTCTATAATGAAGAAAATGAGTGTTTACATCAGGGCCAAACACTCCTAGGATCTCTTCCTTTTATAGAAAAAATAAAAAAAATAAAGAGATTTTTCCCGATTTTTTTTTATTCTGAGTCCCCTCTTCAGGGGCGGTCCATTGCGGTGGTGAAGAGGGCGCTCTTGGTCTGAGGAATTTGACCTGTCGGTCTACTTCCTCTGACCGAACCTAATTACCCCATCCCCCTTCTCTATCCATCTTCCCTTTTTCCTCTCCTCCTCCCCACCCTCCCTTTTTGCCCTTCATCTTTTTGGTATTTGGGATTTTTTTTTCCCCGCAGGCCACGCTAGTTCCTAGGTTGGGCGAAAGGGTTACAGGGGTCCTCCCCATCTCCATGATGTTCTTGGGCAGAGGGTAGTTTGCATGGAATCTGGATTGCCCTGGGAAGTCGACCCATCCCTCCTCGGTATCCCGGAGGGTGGCTCTTTGGGGTTGTCTTTTGGTCCGACGGGCTGTATCTCCGGAAGCCACCTTTTGGATTCCGGGGGTGGGTGGCCGCATGGAGGTATGCTTTGTGGCGGATATCCGGCTGCCCTCTCTTTGTTCACGAGGTAGCTCGGAGCAGATGTGAGGTTGCTATCCGGATTGCTGGTTTACTGGCATGAAGGGTAGGGGCTTGGCAGGGTTCCATGCTGCATCTGCGGCCACAACTTGCGGTGCTGAGTCCTCTTGGGCGTGGAGGGGAGATTTCGGCCCTTTATTCCTCCTAGGCAAACTATTCCTCCCCGTACACCCCGTTTTTTATTCCTTTTTATTTTTTTTTCTTTTCTTCTTTTTGTATTACTTAAAAACAAAAGAAAATGAGTAACCTAACCATGAGAACCAAGTCCATGAACCTACTACTCCGGCGCCCTTCTTGATACGGCACCCCATTCATGACCCTCGCCCTAATTTCCTTGAACCCCTCTCCGCCCTCGGACACTCCTGATGCACTGTACCTCTTGCTGGTGTGTTTCTCACCCGCTTAAGGTATCGAGGTTTCGACTTGAACTCCTGCGATTTGTCTGACTCCGCTTGCCTTTGACTATGCTTCCGGCCTCCCCCTCTCGGTGCGGCAATTTTCGAATCGCCAGCCCGTTTCATATTGGACCAACTTCCCGGTCACATCCTAAACTCCAACAAAAATCTCCTGATGATGTTACTTCGTTACCTTCCCATTATACTCGGAATAAGGACCGACACGGTCATTGAACACTCCCTCTCACGCTCAGTTTCGGACCACACAATGACTAAATTCTTTACTTTGAAGACCGACTTCTTCTTCTGCTATCATTCGACCTGTTTTAAGAAACAGCGCTCTATGCCATGTTGTAGAGAATTTCTTTCATGCTTTCAAGAACGGTACGTGCATCGTCACTGTCCAGAATGATACCAAGCTCATGATCTTCTTCTCGTTTGCATATCGATACTACTCCTATCATATTGAAAAACATCTTTCTCTCTAATTCTTGTTGATGGGATACTTGTCATCTGCCCCATACCATAGTGCAACAGAGATTTCAGACTGTGGCAATGACATTTCTTGAACAGCTTGAACTCCGGATCTCCCAAGTCCTCAAAGTAGACATTATGTCCTTCCTGCCCGCGGGCGGAGACGATACCCTTGCAATTTGGCTCGATTTGATTAACTTTTGGACAGCGTGAACTCCCGTCCTTGTTTATGTCGCGGGGGGACTTAGGTTACAAGTTCGAAAGGTGATACCCTACATTGCAAACAGTGTAGAAATTGCTAGCGATTTTGTCACCAAGCGATATATTGCAGCATCTATAGCAGATGCCCGTCTGTGGTGCCGATGGACCTTCTAATTACATCTTGCAGTCAACCTCATCTTGCCTTATTGTCATGAGGCTCACCTTCATACTCTCGCCATGTGCCAGGAACTACTTAAGTGGTGCATGAAATCGTTGCCTCGAAGAGGCAGAAGGTCTCCCCTTTGCTAGGCATGTTTCTCATCTCAGCCTCCAAGGGAGACTAACCGTGTTTCTTATTCTCGTGTTTCTAAAACGTCCCCCACTTCTTGGGTTCCCATCTTCTGAAGCATCCTCTGTTGTTACCCCTCCTTAGCCACTCTGGTATCTAATTCCTTTTGATGTCTGGGCTCTGATGTCCCTACTACAACTACAGTCTGTTCTCACATCTTCTCGTCCTTCCTCACAAGCCCCGGTATCGACAGATCTTGTACGACACTTATACCAAATCGCCAATCTTCTTCTACTGAAGTCCAAAATATCCCCATGCTCAAATTTTTTGCCCCCTCCTTCCCTTCATTCATCATCCGCATTTTACCTTTCCAGTCTCTGTGCCTAGTTCTTCCCCTCTCTCTGGCTCTATTTACAAGTGTGGAGGTTCACCCTCATCCTCGTACTATGTCTTCCACCCCCATCACTCCCAAGGTTTCTCCCTCTTTTGCACCTTACCAGGTTTCTGTCTCTTATGTCCCTCCCACACTTCTTCTCCAGTCCCTTACACTTTTCATCCCCCCTCTACTTTGGTACTGACATTACTGTCCCAATCTTTACTCACCCTCCTCCTTTTACTCAATTTTGTCTCCCATACCATCTTGAATTCAGAAACCTTGAAAGCCATTTCAGAATATATGCAGTGACTAAACCTTCTAATGGACCACTGTCCACCTCCTGTTCTTCTCTTCCTCTCCTCCATCTTCACAATCCATTCCTTCGCCAACGCTCTGTTCCTTCGCTGCTTGAACGTCTTCGGATTGCCACCGCATGTTGACTTTTCTAACCCCTCTGTCCGTAGGTGCCCTTCCCTTCGGGATTCCTGGTATTTTATTCATTGCCAACATGGCCTATTTACAGTGGAATATCGAGGCCCCTAGGTAATCTGGTGAGCTTCAGATGTGCTTTCCAGGTTTTTCCCTTTGGTGCTTGCTTTCAAGAACCATAATTACACTCATCTGTTTTCCAACTATCTCGGGCTATAATTTATTGTATTCGGATCCTTTCTAAGATGGGACCTTTAATGGAAAGTGCCCTTCTTCTACGCAATGATATTCCGTACTGTCAGCTATTTGTCCATTTACCTCGCCCCCCCCCCCCCCTTTCCCCTCCCCGGCTTACATGCAGCCCTTATCCAATTGAATAAGTGGTTTACAATATGTTCTTTATTTTCCTCCATCCTTCTCGAGCACTTTCTATTCCCAGATTTTGCCATTCTTGTTTCATCCTTAACTTGCCACCCATTCTGTTACTTCGGCAATTTTAATGCCAACATTTACTTGGGGGGGGGTCTCATTGTGAGTTCAGTAGCATCCAGTTGGAGGCTTTTTCTTGCCCTATCACCCCCTGCATTGTTTTAAATACGGTACCTCCACCCATTTGGTTCCTCATACTCTCTACTATCTCTTGCTCGATCTATCGGTCTTCTCTTCCTCCACTGCACTAGACTTCACCTGGTCTGTTCTACCGCGACTTACCAGACAGCGATCATTTTCCAGTCTCTTTTTTACCTTTCATATTCAACCATTTTTCATAGCCCATTGCTGGCAATTTTGTTCGGGCATTTTGGGACCTTTCACTCGCAACTCACAACTTTTAGGTGAGGTTCCTTCTTCCATCCTCCGTTGATGAGCTCCTATACCTATTCTCGACGTCAGTTTTAACCGCAGCTTCTTTTCTATACCCCAAACCTCATGGCAGGCATTTCAGAAAGTGATGCCTTGGTGGGTCTCATGCTTGTGCTCGTGCAGTAAGTTTGAAGTCGCACTGATGGGGCAGGTACTGGTACAATAGACGTGAGAGACTTCTTGATTTTAAGCACAAGCGTTGCGGCACTCTCGCCGTGTCATCCGTGACGCTAAAATGCACTTGCTGGCGAGATTGTTTCAACCACACCTCTGCTTCCTATATGAGTGCAGTCTTGGAAAAAAGTGAGGAAATTGAGTGGAAATAATCTCTACAGACCCGGCTCCTGTTCTACGGGTCGCCGGTGTTGATGTAGCAAACCCTACTTGAATTGCCATTGAAATTGGCATCATCTAAGGTCCGCTGTATTTCCCGGGGGCTAAATTCTATGCCCCTCGTTTTCTTTCCCTCTAAAGTCTGCCGAGAGTTAGTACCTTAGACTTTTTCTTCTCTCAGAGATAGTGCCCTATAATGCGCCTTTTACACTTCAGGGGAACTTGAGGCAACACTCTTCAGCTTGCCGATTCATCGGCAGGATGGGCCTGACGACATTCATATTCGTATGTTACTACATTTACATCAGTCAGCCCTTGTAGTACTTCTTACACTCTTCAATCTTATTTAGTCACAAGGAGTTCATTCCCGCGCGTGGAATCCGCCATTATTCTCCCTTTCCGCAAGACGGTGGTAATACGGACATGATGCTTCCCACTATCGTCGGTAAGAAAATATGTGACTTCCCTTCAAATCTGGGACTTCTTCTCTTCCAAGTGATGCTTAAACACGATGGGAAGTGGTCAATGAAGATCAAATTTCATGATTTTCGAGGAGTTTGAGGACAAAAGCAATGGAGGAGGAGAGAAAACGGCAGGAAGAGGAGGAGGGAGGAAGAGGGTGGAAGAGGAGGAGGAAGAAGAGGAGGAGGGATGAGAGGAGGAGGAAGAAGAGGAGGAGGAATGAAGGAGGAAGGAAGGAGGAGAGGATGGAAGGAGGAGGAAGGAGGGAGGAAGGAAGGAGGAAGAGGGAGAAGGAAAGGAGGGAGGGATGGAGGGAGGTGGAGGAAGGAGGGAGGAGGAGAAGGAGGGTGGAGGAAGAAGGAGGGGAGGAGGTGGGGAGGGGAGGAAGGAGGATGGAGGGAGGGGAGGAAGAAGGAGGGAGGAGAGGAAGGAGGGAGGGAGGAGGGGAAGGAGGGAGGGAGGAGGAGGAGGGAGGTGGAAGGAGGAGGAAGAAGAAGAAAGAAGAAGAAGAAGAATAAGATTAATAATAATACCTAAATAACCTAATAAATAATTAATATGTAATTATGTTCCCTTGAGGCATGAAAACAGTTCACCCATGAAGTTGACAAGATAGGGGAGAAACATCTGATAAGAGTGACCTTTGATGAGCGTAAACAGGGTGGAGGGAGGGGGGGCAGCTGAGTCCATTGTAAGAGCTGGAGGAGGAGGAGGAGCGAGGAGGAGGAGGAGGAGGAGGAGGAGGAGGAGGAGGAGAGGAGGAGGGACCTGGAGGAAGGAGGAGGAGGGGGGAGGAGGGGAGGAGGAGGAGGAGGAGGAGGAGGAGGAGGAGGTGGCGGAGGAGGAGGAGGAGGAGGAGAGGAGGAGGAGGAGAGGAGGAGGGAGGAGGAGGAGGAGGGAGGGAGGAGGAGGAGGAGGAGGAGGAGGAGGGGAGGAGGAGGAGGGGAGGAGGGGAGGAGCAGGAGGAGGAGGAGCAGGAGGAGGAGGAGGAGGAGCAGGAGGAGGAGGAGCAGGAGGAGGGCAGGAGGAGGACAGGAGGAGGAGGAGGAGGAGGAGGAGGGCAGGACGGAGCAGGAGGAGGAGGAGGAGGAGGAGGAGGAGGCGGAGGAGGAGCAGGAGCAGGTGCAGGAGCACGCAGGAGCAGCAGCAGCAGCAGGAGCAGCAAGCCCAGCCAGCAGGAGCAGCAGCAGCAGCAGCAGCACGCGCCAGCAGTAGGAGGAGCGAGCAGGAGCAGGTAGCAGGCGCTCGAAGGCAAGCAGGAGCAGCAGGAAGAGCAGGAGCCAGCAGCAAAGCAGGAGCAGCAGGAGCAGCGCAGCAGAAGCGAGCAGCAGCAGCAGCAGGAAGCCAGCTGAAGGAGCAGCAGGAGCCAGCAAGCAGCAGCAGGTGCAGCACAGCAGCAGTGGTAGCAGCAGCCCAGCAGAGGAGAAGAGGAGGGGGAGGAGAGGAGCAGGAGCAGGAGCAGAGAGGCAGGAGCAGCAGGAGCAGCAGGAGGAGGAGGAGCAGGAGCAGGAAGCAGGAGCAGGAGCAGAGCAGCAGAGTGAAGCAGCAGGAGAGAGCAGCAGGGAGCAGCAGCAGGAGGCAGCAGCAGCAGCAGGAAGCAGCAGAGCAGCAGAAGCAAGCAGCAGCAGCAGCAGGAGGAGGAGGAGGAGGGGAGGAGGAAAACAGGAAAACAGGAACATTTGGTCTGTCTGCATCCCTCCCTGGTCTATCCGTTCTAGCTCTGTCTCAGAGAGAGCCACAAGACTGTCATCATCACGTTTACTACATCTTCAAGCAAGAGTAATAGCACTTGTTGGATTTTTTAGGGTTATCCTAGTATTTTACACTATGTATAGGTTGTATTTATGTTGTACCTGTGAGACAGATAGACTGAGAGAGAGAAAGAGAGACTGATTGAAAGAGATAGGAATTGAGGGAGAAAGAATAAATTAGATAGAATGGAGGTAGGCGGGAAGCAGCATCCCACCCCCATTGTTTTGACAGGCGGTAGGGGCACGTGACTTAATGAGACAATATTTCATTTTGACAGCTGCGACTCCTGACTCAAAACAATTATAGCCACACTCCTCTAGCACACACAAGACAAGGCTTGCTGAAGGGTGATAATAGCAGTTTTATGAAAGTATCTAGTGCTATATTTGTGTATATATATTATAGAAAACCGAAGCAAGAAGGGGGGGATGAAGGCAGGGAATGAAGGAAGGACTAGATAAAAGAAGGAAAAAAGTAATGAAGGTCAGATGAAGGAAATGTAGGAAGAGAGGTGGAATGCCCTCAGGTAGCCTCCAGGAAGGAAGGTATGAAGGTAATAGGAAGGAAGGATGACACACGACCATTTACCTGGATAGCTACATTTCACAACTGCCTGATATTCTTGAAGAAAACTGCTCAGACGAGGTGTTTTGATTTGGACACAATAAAAAAAAAAATCACAAAATGCACACACACTGATTTTATGTGTGAGAGTGTAAAAACACATTGTGTATGACACCATGTTTTATGTGTGAGGGTGTAAAACACCACTGTGTATGAACCATGTTTTTTGTGTGGAGGAATGTAAAACACACTTGTATTGACACCATGTTTTTGTGTGAGAGTGTAAAACACCATTTTGTATGACACCATTGTTTTATGTCGTGAGGTGTGTAAAAACACCAACTGTGTATGACACCATGTTTTATGTGTGAGAGTGTAAAACATCATTGTGTATGACACCATGTTTTTTGTGTGAGAGTGTAAAACACCATTGAGTATGGAAACAAAAAACCCCCCCCAATGTTTATGTGTGAGGAGTGTAAAACACCACTGTGTTGACACCATGTTTTATGTGTGAGGTGTAAAACACCATGTTGTATGACACCATGTTTATGTGAGAGTGTAAAACACCATTGAGTATGGACACCATGTTTTATGTGTGAGGAAGTGTAAAAACACCACTGTGTATGACACACATATTTTATGTCGTGAGGTAGTGTAAAACAACATTTGTGTAATGACACCATGTTTTATGTGTGGAGGAGTGTAAAACACCACTGTGTATGACACCATGTTTTATGTGTGAGAGAGGTAAAACACCACTTGTGTATGTCACCATGTTTCACTGAGTTCCACAAGATACAGAACTTCTAGGAGTATGTTCAGTGACAGTATATTCGGTATATATATTATGAACATGTAATTAAAAAATTTTAGTATTGTTTGTTTTTGTAACAAGTTTTGTACCCAAAACAATATAATATAATTTTGTTTGTGTGTGCTTATTGTGTTGTATAACAACGAGTGGTTATATGTACCATTTGCAACTTTACTTTTGAGTATTAACAGGCCAATAGTTATGTATAAAAAATAAAATAGTGAAAAAAAACAACAAAACCTTCAAAATTTCAAAGGTTAACCAAAAGCTTCTTTACAGGGTGAGCGCAGTCGCCGCTGTTGCCATACGCAACGGCTCCCATTTTCTGCAAACTTCCATGCCTCTATATCGGTAAGTACTGTTGGGAAAAATTTTTTTTTGGGACTAGAAACAATCAGAAAAATTATCTTAACATTTTTCATAAGAAAAATAGTTTTTTTTTTTGTTCGTATATTTGCGACACCAGGTGCAACTTCAGAGGATTGGGCCCTTCGACAGTCAAAGGGTTTTAAAAGGGACTATAAATTATTTGTGAGTGAACAAATAAAGTGATGATCAATAAGGATTTTGGGAATATAATAGTAGGTAGTTCTTTAAAGGTTAGGTTCTGTAAAGTTTAAATATAGGGAGAGCATATAAAGAGACAAAATATAAGTTGTGGTGAACAAATTTTGGAGTTGATAATGAAATAAATGAGCTTGGGAAGTATAATGGCAAACTATGACTTATTACACTTCAGCACCTGAGAAATTGCACTTGATTATTTTATCACATGTGATTATATGATCTTAGGTAGTTGTATAAGCTAAATTAAGGAGAAAATATTATAAGGGACTAATTAAGTAATGGTGAACAAAGTTAATGGACAGTTAGTACTATGATATGATATATTGATTGGGATAATATCTAATTTATAATGTATAATAAGTTGAGTATTTATGCATTTAAAAAGTAAAAATATGTGGTTGTTGGGTACTAGCTAGCAAAAGGTTGTTTTTGGGACTCACTCCAATAATGTAAATTGGATTATACACTAATTGCTCACACAATTTGAAAGGGACTAAAAAACGTAGTAAAAAGTATTAATGGACAGGTAGCAACCAGGAATAACATTATTTTGGGTAAGATTTGACTTGCAAAACACAAAAATTAGAGCAATTAATAGCAATAAAAAGTATTTGAAGTAGCTGGTATATTAGCTAGTAAAAGAAAAAAAAAATAATATGGGTTTTTTTTTTGCACATAATGCAATTGTAAACTATACACTACTTGCAACCTCACGTATATATGTGTTAAGGCACTTATCTAATTGTTACAGAAATGTCAGATTTTTTCTATGGAAGGTTAGAGAAATCATATTCATTTGAGATGGTGTATTGTTGTCCTGTTGAAGTTTTTCTAACTAGTTATTTTAAATCTTGAGATGAACTGATGTATTTTGTTTTCTGTTTAAGTTTTTCACCTGAACAGAAGCTTTGACGTTTTCTTGTTAGACACTCGTTGTGAAACTCCATTTTTCATTGTAATTGCTGATTTAAATTAAGTCCTTTCTTTTATCAAATGATGAATGTTGATCATTATACTGTTTTTTATACCTTGTTTTCCTAGCAAACGTGTCTTACTTTGATTCATTGTTTTGACGATTTAATTTTACATGGCCTGTGTTATCTGATGGCAGTTGTTTGCACTGTTTTGGGTTATGTCACTAGGAATGTGAGGGGATGTTTATTATAACTACATCAGACAACTTATCTTGTTCATTTTGTCGTCTTGGAAATCAAGGTATTCATTCAGTCTATTGTGCATGTTCGGATTCCAGTCCTTGATTGCTTCATCAAGGCCTGGCTATAGCTGTTTTTCAGAGTATTTTTCTGTCGTCAACAATTCCCTGATGTAATCTTCTCTTAAGGTTTTTGGATCTTTGTTCTGAGGTTGGTTTATCTTGGATTCTCGTCGCGCAAGTGTTTGCTTTTATATCTTTGATTCGCTTTCTTGAGCAACAAATGTAGTCCCTGTTATTGTCCAGAAATTTTTCATACCTGAGTTATTATGGAATGAATCCTTTGAAGGGAGTGGAGTTGGAGGGGGATGGATGTCAGCCATGTTGTTGTTGTTCCATGGGTGGTGGTGGGTGGTGGTGAGGGGGGGTTGATAATACACGGGCTTCCTGCTGGGTTAGACTAAAGTTGAGTTCTAGGGTCCATTGGTGGTTATCTTTTCTTAATGCTGTATGTTTCTTCTGCGGATATCCTTTTCATAGTATCACTAGAGTGATATGTGTAAGCTATGGCGGAGAAGACTTGATTTCCCTGAGCTTGGGTTAAGCGATTGTTCTGGCTGCGAGAGTGGTGTTTTCGGGTTATCTGGGCTGTCTTCCTTTGATCTTCTATTTTGTCAAAATTTGGGTTACATTCTTAAGTATTCTAGGGTCATTTTGTGGTCTGGGTGGGTTCATGTAGTTTGTACCTTAATTAAGCCATCACAGGCTTTGATGAGCGATGGTTTTCTTGAAGAATAAGAGCTGGTAGGATGCCGCTGCTGCCGCTGATTTTACTACTCACATTGCGCGTATGGCAACAGCAGCGACTGCCGTCACCGGTAAAACTTTGTTTTTTACTTTTATTTGACGGTTTCTTGTTTTTTCACTATTTTATTTTTACACATAACTTTTGTGGATGTGAAGACAATAGTAATGGTGCTAGTTCTAGAGTTCATATATACACTCTTTGAATGTAAACACAATTATAGCAAAAAACAATAGTATCATCATAATGTCTAAACTTGCTTACACACAATCAACAAACTTAATATTTTTTTTATTACGATTGTTCTATAATTTATGTACCGTATGTACAGTCACTGGACACTTTTCTAGAACTGCTGCGCTTGTGGAGTCTTTGAAACATGAGTGTTATGCACAATGGTGTTTTTTTTCAGCTCTCACATTAAAAACGAGTATCTTGCATTTTGTGGGCATTTTGTGGTATGTCACAGACAAAAGACCTCTTCTGAGCATTTTTCTTGAGAGCAGTAGCTGGCAGTGGTATGGGGTAGTGATCACCAGGCATCAGAAGAGAGGACTTGTGTTGAAATTTTGTGTGCAATGGTCTATTGCAAGTGTTGTTCCTTGAGTAATTGAATATTATTTGTTGATGACTGACAAACAAATTCACTGTATTTGGGTTTGTTGTTGGTCTTCAACTTTATATAAGCTTCAGCATAGAAATGTCAAGAAGATGAAAAAGGGTTTTTTGTGTACCCTTATAATCTTGCAAATTACAGTCAGCAACCCAATCTGAATATTGTGGTTGTAATCCATCACAGTTGCAGGTTTTTACAAATGGGTTTCATTGGTCTCTCTTATTCTGCTTTGCTCTGTCTACCATTATGTGTCGGTGACATGATTTCAACTGGTATTGTGACGTCAATTTGTCAGCCACCAAAACCAAATGCCATTGATGTCATTGGCAGGAAAACACCTGAAATCACCTCTACGACTGCAGCGTCGAACCTAGCATAATGCTTACAATTTCCCAAGCACTGTGCCACGACATCTGTCATGTTCACTCTGCATGAGATCAATGGTAAAGGGCTTGTGTACCAGTTGTCAGTATATAAAATATGCCATGACAAGATAGGTTATATCATAGTTCTAAACCACATCACCAGAGAGATACCAGTACTTCCTGGTATCTTGCCTATGTTTTATCACCTAGTGCTTACACAGTTATATCCAAACCAGACCAGTTTTCAATCACAACAGAACAAGTAACTTTAATACCAAAGCATTTTCCTCTTGATTTGGTTATATAATGCTTGAATGAGTATTCCTTTGAACCAAAATCTAAATGCCTCATCAATAACAAGCTTCCTGATGGTGATAAAAATACATACAGCAATTTTGTTTAGGTAACATAAACACATTGATCATATATAACTTTCGCTTCTGTTAGGCCTTGTTTTGTCTGAAGTGTACTTACGTAACTGTAACAAAATTGTTCTCTGGTATAATGTCACTGAAAGCTGGGGTTTGCGGAAATCAGGCGGTTGTCGACACCAATATGATTGTTGGACACTGTGCCTATACACATGTGACATAAGCTTACTTGTGGCAAAGAACAGATACATCTCTGCCACAGTTGTGTGCTTGCACTTGTGTAGGCATGTTCTTGGTGAAAGGAATTGTGTTTGCCCATGGTTTGTACTCAAAGTATGTATTGCTTTCCCTGACATTATGTACATCAGGGGTTCATCGAAGAACTCAACTGAAAGCCTTCAGTTCAGTGGCATTGTTCCAAAAGTGTACATGATGGCTCGTATTTCATTTGTGTTTCAAAATTTTTTTTTTTCCCCCACCCATAAAAAAAAAAAAAAAAAGGGTTCTATGGGGAAGGGACTGGGAACAAACTGTCACCTTGCTGCAGCTGGTGGGTTCTGGATTTTGAAAAAGTGCGTTGTGGTTGTGTAGGGTTGTGGTTGTTGTGGGGAGTGTGGGGTTGGGTGAGGCTGGTTGTAGTTGGTGTAGAGTCTGCAGTGTCAGTAGTAGCGTGGCCGTGCTGGTGCACATGATCACCGCCACCATCACTAATCCCACCACCACTGCTTCCTTCACTCCGCATCATTCATACCCATCGTAATAATTTCATCATCTTCACTATCAGGTTGTGGTGTAGGGCCATGGGGTGTGCTCACGAGATTTACTCTTCCTTGGAACAGCATATGGCACACTACCAGACCGCGTGCGGACGTCGTTTTTACTGCGCTTCACTGGGGAATATTCACCCTCACTGTCACCAACTAGAACTGCTTTTATTAGCTTTGAAATCAGTACCCACTATCACTTACACTGCCTCCATCTGAGTCTAGTGCATGGACATGTAGTTTCCTCTTTCGTCCTCGTACAGCGTGAAATGAACGAGCCGGCACAGGCACCAAAGGTGGACAGGTTGTGGGTCATCTGGGTTTTCTCACTAATTACGTATCCTGGGCACTCTGTTTTTGGTCACTCCGTCTTGAAAACCAGGGATTCACTTTCACTGACACTTTCTTTCGCTGTTAGAGTATCACTTGGGAACAAAAGACCTCCAGTCCGCCGAGGAGTGAGGAACTTCTTACATGAGGCATGGTGAAAAGGACACTACAACCATGGCATTCCCACAATGCACCGCTGGGGTCCCAGATTTTTTTTACAAGGTGCACAACCCACCACTCAGACCCATTCTCTCTCATGTAGGCATACCACCCCTCTCCCGCTTGATTTGAAGTCGCTAGAATTTATGCGTATTGATACGTCAATACGTATTCGTTATGGGAACATATATATTTGACCAAAAAAATTCAAGGGGTTAAACCAAATTCACGGTTTTTTTTCTCGTTATGCACTGGTGCTGCAGGACTTTTTTTTTTTTTACTGAACACAAATCGACCAAATAGACCATTCTTTCACATGTAGGCCTACCAGCTTTCTCTCGGATAGATTTGAATGTGCTAGAATTTATTGCGTACTAGTACAGCACGCAACCCCTGGTTGGTGCACGTCTTGTTACATAGTACGGCACCAACCCTGAAGGGTAGAATACCACTCAAGGTCGAAAAATATTAAAAATTCTTTTTTTTTTTGTTTTATTTTTTTTACCAAAATCTTAATTATTTTTGTTAGGACTTTTTAATAAAAAAATTTTATTTGCTATCAATCCTTATCGAGATTTTGAGGCTGAAGTGACAGAAAGTGAACCACTTACGGCTAACATTACGACTGTGGTCATGGCAGTATTTGTTATTTATGTTTCTGTTATTTCTTTTTAAATTTTATTTTTAAGTAATTTTATGTCTGAGAGGACCTGTAAGGCATATTAGGTATTATTCACTTGTTGGTATGCTACACAATAACCCGCACCAAACATTGTTTGTCACTATATTGTTTACAAAAACATGTTAACAAAACCAACAAAAGATAACTATTGTTTATTACTATTTTTCTATATGATATATATATGTACAGTGGAACCTCAGCTAACGATGCTTCACCTAACATTAAATCCGCATTCGTACATTTTAACGTAAATATTTTGCTCGGCTTAATGACTAAAAAACTTCACCCTACGCGGTTCGCTCGAGACGCATCCATGGTGGCCTGAGCGCGCCTCAGTTGTCCGTGGGTGCCAGTGGTTACAAGCCAGCCAGTTGCCAGTCGCATTCCACGCTACAATTGGAAAATTTCATTTATCACAGTGTTTTTAGTGATTGTACCTGCAAAAATAAAGTCACCATGGGCCCAAGAAAATTCTAGTGCCATCTGTGCGGTAAAAAAAGGTGAAAATTACTATGGAATGAAGAAAGAGATAATTGTAACGTACGAAAGTGGGGGTGTGTCTCGTAATGGCCAGGTTCTATACCAAACCCAGTCAACGTCGCTACTAATGTGGCCAACAAAACGGGCAATCAGGAAGATGTTCTTGCAAAAGGTGCAAGTTTGTTTTCGAAACAGAGATCGCAAGTACTTGAAGATGTTGAGAGACTGATATTGGTGTGGATAAACGGAAAAAACCAGATAGCAGGAGATAACCATCTCTCAAGCGTCTATTGTAAAATGGGGTGGGAAAATATGTATATCGTACCACGGTTCAGCTGCTGCTGCACTCACGGTCAGCTGGTTTGCCTGCACCACCGTACAGCTGTTGCTGCACCACCGTCAGCTGATTGCTGCACCACCATCAGCTGTTGCTTGCACCACGCGTCAGCTGCCTGCGTGCACCACGGTCAGCTGCTGCTGCACCACCAGGTCAGATGTTGCTGACCTCGGTCAGCTGCGCTGCACCACAGTCAGCTGCTGATGCACCACGGTAGTCACCTGCTGCTGCACCACGGTCTGCTGTTGCTGCTCCACAGTCAGATGTTTGTGAACATCCGTCACTGTTGCTGACCAGTCAGCTGTTGCTGAATCACGGTCAGCTGCTGTTGACCACGGTCAGCTGCTGCTGCACCACGGTCAGCTGCTGCTGACACCACGGTCAGCTGCTGCTACACAACCATAGATGTTGCGTTTGCACCATGGTCAGCTGTTGCTGCACCAGTCAGCTGTTGCTGAACCATGGTGAGCTGGATGCTGCACCAACGGTCAGCTGCTGCTGCCACCATGGTCAGCTGATGCTGCACCATGGATCTGCTGCTGCATGCACCACCATCAGCTGCTGCTGCACCACCATCAGTGCTGCTTGCACCACCATCAGCTGCTGCTGCCCACCACCATCAGCTGTTTTTCTGACCAAACATGACTCGTCCCAAAACCTATCCATCCAGCATGCCGTCATTGTTTACGAGCCAGGGTGGCCTGTTTGCATGCATATAACATCGATATTTTGTAATTATAACATTGTTTATAGTGCTTGTAACTGCTAATAAGCCACCATGGGCCAAAAGAAAGAACAGCTCTAGTGCCAAACCATGTGGTTAAAAGGGTGTGAAAATATGTACTTATTACGTGCCTCTGTCAAGCTGTTGCTGCCACCACAGTAGGCTGTTGCTGCACCACTGTCAGCTGTTGGTGCACCACGGTCAGCTGTTTCTGCACTATGGCGTCAGCAGACTCCAGGTGCACGTCTTCGGGTGGGTGCTGGATAATGATAGGTGGTTGTGGTTGTGGAGGTTGGGTGTGGGAGATTGGTGTGCGTGGGTGGGTAGTTGTGTGAGGGGGGGCTTTGTTGTAGCTCAGTTTTAGTCAGCGGTGTTGCGGTTACCAGCATGGGCCGCCTGCTAGTGTCTCATGCGCATGGCCACGCCATCCTCTGATGATGCATGCACAAACCCCCCCAATTTATTATCCCATTGGAACAATACCATCTTCATTTTCACTATCTGTACCTGTTGTATGGGCCACTGGATGTATTCCAAGATGTACTCCATCCCCTTGGAATAAATATGGGGGCACACTACTAGAGTGCGGGTAGTGTCGTATGTAAAAACATTTCACCTGGGTGAATATCCCCTTCACTCTCGCTACTGGAACTGTTTTACAGAGCTTTGGTCTTCATATCACTCTCACTGTCATTACACTGCTCACATCCGAGTCCTTGGACACCGGAAAAATATGAGTTTACTCTTTTGTTATGGTACAACTGAACTGTGAAACAAGGACGCCAGCACCAGAGGTAGGGAGGTTGAGGGTAGTTCTTGTTTTTCAGCACTATTACTGGTATTATGTTCATTACTTTTGTTCTCAACTCCTCAAAACATGCAAAATTCATCTTCACTGACACTTCAATTTCTGTGTTTGAGCTATCACTTGGGAACAAAAGAGTCCCAATTCGCCGGCTGAGTGAGGAGTTTCATTACTGCAAGGCATAGGTAAAACAAGGCATACTGATATGGCGTTTCCCTCTGTGCAATGCGGGGTTGCCCCAATTTTTTTATACTGCCGCTCCTGACATGAGACCCATTCTCTCACTTGTAGGCATACCTGCTTTCTCCTGCTTGTTTTGAAGGTGCTGGAATATAGTGTATAAGTACATGATGGACTGGCGGCTAAGAAAGAACATATGCAGTTGACCATCCCTGAAAAGGGTTTAAAACACTTGAAATTTTGGATAAGTTTCCAGACATAATAGATATGCTCAATGGGGGAATGTAAACAAAACGGGTGGGGAAGTGCCGAATTTTGAAAGACTGGGAGCTGTATAGTGAGTTCTTGGTAATAATTTGAAATTTGCAATATTTGAAGAACGCCGTAAGCGTGGCTCCTACATGTATATTGCCATATGCGCAGTGGATAAGGGCGGAGGATGCAGCTCTAGGGATAAGATCATTTAGATATGTCTCTCGTCTGTACCTCTGGTCTATAATGAAGAAAATGAGTGTTTACATCAGGGCCAAACACTCCTAGGATCTCTTCCTTTTATAGAAAAAATAAAAAAAATAAAGAGATTTTTCCCGATTTTTTTTTATTCTGAGTCCCCTCTTCAGGGGCGGTCCATTGCGGTGGTGAAGAGGGCGCTCTTGGTCTGAGGAATTTGACCTGTCGGTCTACTTCCTCTGACCGAACCTAATTACCCCATCCCCCTTCTCTATCCATCTTCCCTTTTTCCTCTCCTCCTCCCCACCCTCCCTTTTTGCCCTTCATCTTTTTGGTATTTGGGATTTTTTTTTCCCCGCAGGCCACGCTAGTTCCTAGGTTGGGCGAAAGGGTTACAGGGGTCCTCCCCATCTCCATGATGTTCTTGGGCAGAGGGTAGTTTGCATGGAATCTGGATTGCCCTGGGAAGTCGACCCATCCCTCCTCGGTATCCCGGAGGGTGGCTCTTTGGGGTTGTCTTTTGGTCCGACGGGCTGTATCTCCGGAAGCCACCTTTTGGATTCCGGGGGTGGGTGGCCGCATGGAGGTATGCTTTGTGGCGGATATCCGGCTGCCCTCTCTTTGTTCACGAGGTAGCTCGGAGCAGATGTGAGGTTGCTATCCGGATTGCTGGTTTACTGGCATGAAGGGTAGGGGCTTGGCAGGGTTCCATGCTGCATCTGCGGCCACAACTTGCGGTGCTGAGTCCTCTTGGGCGTGGAGGGGAGATTTCGGCCCTTTATTCCTCCTAGGCAAACTATTCCTCCCCGTACACCCCGTTTTTTATTCCTTTTTATTTTTTTTTCTTTTCTTCTTTTTGTATTACTTAAAAACAAAAGAAAATGAGTAACCTAACCATGAGAACCAAGTCCATGAACCTACTACTCCGGCGCCCTTCTTGATACGGCACCCCATTCATGACCCTCGCCCTAATTTCCTTGAACCCCTCTCCGCCCTCGGACACTCCTGATGCACTGTACCTCTTGCTGGTGTGTTTCTCACCCGCTTAAGGTATCGAGGTTTCGACTTGAACTCCTGCGATTTGTCTGACTCCGCTTGCCTTTGACTATGCTTCCGGCCTCCCCCTCTCGGTGCGGCAATTTTCGAATCGCCAGCCCGTTTCATATTGGACCAACTTCCCGGTCACATCCTAAACTCCAACAAAAATCTCCTGATGATGTTACTTCGTTACCTTCCCATTATACTCGGAATAAGGACCGACACGGTCATTGAACACTCCCTCTCACGCTCAGTTTCGGACCACACAATGACTAAATTCTTTACTTTGAAGACCGACTTCTTCTTCTGCTATCATTCGACCTGTTTTAAGAAACAGCGCTCTATGCCATGTTGTAGAGAATTTCTTTCATGCTTTCAAGAACGGTACGTGCATCGTCACTGTCCAGAATGATACCAAGCTCATGATCTTCTTCTCGTTTGCATATCGATACTACTCCTATCATATTGAAAAACATCTTTCTCTCTAATTCTTGTTGATGGGATACTTGTCATCTGCCCCATACCATAGTGCAACAGAGATTTCAGACTGTGGCAATGACATTTCTTGAACAGCTTGAACTCCGGATCTCCCAAGTCCTCAAAGTAGACATTATGTCCTTCCTGCCCGCGGGCGGAGACGATACCCTTGCAATTTGGCTCGATTTGATTAACTTTTGGACAGCGTGAACTCCCGTCCTTGTTTATGTCGCGGGGGGACTTAGGTTACAAGTTCGAAAGGTGATACCCTACATTGCAAACAGTGTAGAAATTGCTAGCGATTTTGTCACCAAGCGATATATTGCAGCATCTATAGCAGATGCCCGTCTGTGGTGCCGATGGACCTTCTAATTACATCTTGCAGTCAACCTCATCTTGCCTTATTGTCATGAGGCTCACCTTCATACTCTCGCCATGTGCCAGGAACTACTTAAGTGGTGCATGAAATCGTTGCCTCGAAGAGGCAGAAGGTCTCCCCTTTGCTAGGCATGTTTCTCATCTCAGCCTCCAAGGGAGACTAACCGTGTTTCTTATTCTCGTGTTTCTAAAACGTCCCCCACTTCTTGGGTTCCCATCTTCTGAAGCATCCTCTGTTGTTACCCCTCCTTAGCCACTCTGGTATCTAATTCCTTTTGATGTCTGGGCTCTGATGTCCCTACTACAACTACAGTCTGTTCTCACATCTTCTCGTCCTTCCTCACAAGCCCCGGTATCGACAGATCTTGTACGACACTTATACCAAATCGCCAATCTTCTTCTACTGAAGTCCAAAATATCCCCATGCTCAAATTTTTTGCCCCCTCCTTCCCTTCATTCATCATCCGCATTTTACCTTTCCAGTCTCTGTGCCTAGTTCTTCCCCTCTCTCTGGCTCTATTTACAAGTGTGGAGGTTCACCCTCATCCTCGTACTATGTCTTCCACCCCCATCACTCCCAAGGTTTCTCCCTCTTTTGCACCTTACCAGGTTTCTGTCTCTTATGTCCCTCCCACACTTCTTCTCCAGTCCCTTACACTTTTCATCCCCCCTCTACTTTGGTACTGACATTACTGTCCCAATCTTTACTCACCCTCCTCCTTTTACTCAATTTTGTCTCCCATACCATCTTGAATTCAGAAACCTTGAAAGCCATTTCAGAATATATGCAGTGACTAAACCTTCTAATGGACCACTGTCCACCTCCTGTTCTTCTCTTCCTCTCCTCCATCTTCACAATCCATTCCTTCGCCAACGCTCTGTTCCTTCGCTGCTTGAACGTCTTCGGATTGCCACCGCATGTTGACTTTTCTAACCCCTCTGTCCGTAGGTGCCCTTCCCTTCGGGATTCCTGGTATTTTATTCATTGCCAACATGGCCTATTTACAGTGGAATATCGAGGCCCCTAGGTAATCTGGTGAGCTTCAGATGTGCTTTCCAGGTTTTTCCCTTTGGTGCTTGCTTTCAAGAACCATAATTACACTCATCTGTTTTCCAACTATCTCGGGCTATAATTTATTGTATTCGGATCCTTTCTAAGATGGGACCTTTAATGGAAAGTGCCCTTCTTCTACGCAATGATATTCCGTACTGTCAGCTATTTGTCCATTTACCTCGCCCCCCCCCCCCCCTTTCCCCTCCCCGGCTTACATGCAGCCCTTATCCAATTGAATAAGTGGTTTACAATATGTTCTTTATTTTCCTCCATCCTTCTCGAGCACTTTCTATTCCCAGATTTTGCCATTCTTGTTTCATCCTTAACTTGCCACCCATTCTGTTACTTCGGCAATTTTAATGCCAACATTTACTTGGGGGGGGGTCTCATTGTGAGTTCAGTAGCATCCAGTTGGAGGCTTTTTCTTGCCCTATCACCCCCTGCATTGTTTTAAATACGGTACCTCCACCCATTTGGTTCCTCATACTCTCTACTATCTCTTGCTCGATCTATCGGTCTTCTCTTCCTCCACTGCACTAGACTTCACCTGGTCTGTTCTACCGCGACTTACCAGACAGCGATCATTTTCCAGTCTCTTTTTTACCTTTCATATTCAACCATTTTTCATAGCCCATTGCTGGCAATTTTGTTCGGGCATTTTGGGACCTTTCACTCGCAACTCACAACTTTTAGGTGAGGTTCCTTCTTCCATCCTCCGTTGATGAGCTCCTATACCTATTCTCGACGTCAGTTTTAACCGCAGCTTCTTTTCTATACCCCAAACCTCATGGCAGGCATTTCAGAAAGTGATGCCTTGGTGGGTCTCATGCTTGTGCTCGTGCAGTAAGTTTGAAGTCGCACTGATGGGGCAGGTACTGGTACAATAGACGTGAGAGACTTCTTGATTTTAAGCACAAGCGTTGCGGCACTCTCGCCGTGTCATCCGTGACGCTAAAATGCACTTGCTGGCGAGATTGTTTCAACCACACCTCTGCTTCCTATATGAGTGCAGTCTTGGAAAAAAGTGAGGAAATTGAGTGGAAATAATCTCTACAGACCCGGCTCCTGTTCTACGGGTCGCCGGTGTTGATGTAGCAAACCCTACTTGAATTGCCATTGAAATTGGCATCATCTAAGGTCCGCTGTATTTCCCGGGGGCTAAATTCTATGCCCCTCGTTTTCTTTCCCTCTAAAGTCTGCCGAGAGTTAGTACCTTAGACTTTTTCTTCTCTCAGAGATAGTGCCCTATAATGCGCCTTTTACACTTCAGGGGAACTTGAGGCAACACTCTTCAGCTTGCCGATTCATCGGCAGGATGGGCCTGACGACATTCATATTCGTATGTTACTACATTTACATCAGTCAGCCCTTGTAGTACTTCTTACACTCTTCAATCTTATTTAGTCACAAGGAGTTCATTCCCGCGCGTGGAATCCGCCATTATTCTCCCTTTCCGCAAGACGGTGGTAATACGGACATGATGCTTCCCACTATCGTACATTGGATGGATGGCCACAGGATCAGTGGGGGTGGTGTGGTGAGGTAGTGGAACCCCATGCGTGACTACCAGCCCCGGGGGGACCCACGCTGTGACTCTTTCTTAAAGGACAAAGCGGGCGTCAGCCCAGCCCCCCCCAAACCACAACCCCCGCAAACCCCCTAGATGTCCAGTACCACCAGAAAACCGTATGTGGGATTGGCAGCAAAACCCCAATTTTTTTTCCCAAAGCCTCCCCATTTTTGAGACTTCAAAGGGAATTCTATCTTTTGTCCCCTTGGCCCCGGCCAATGAACTGGAATTCTTTAAATTATTCTTTGACCACCCCATTGAGGGAAAAACTATTGTCGGGGAAAAGTAAAGTTTTTTGAGTACCCCATGGCAATACGATCATATCCCACAGTCAAGACTAAAAAAAGGTGGAAAGGTCGACGTTGCAGAAATGTATTTGCTTTTTGCAAAAAATGCTTAGCCTCTGTCTTAAGCAAATTATAAAAGCTATGGCCCACGATCGGCTAATTTTACCCCGGTTTCAGGAAATCATGCAGTGAAAGGTTTTATTTTATCTTACGTTTTTTTGGACTTCTCTGAAAAAAAGGCCCTGACAAAAAGTGACAGGTTAAAAAATTTTAGAAATGTTTTCTGTATCTAAAAAAAAATTTTCGCTATACGTGGCCCCCCGGTTAACGATATTTTTTTCACCCCAAAAGTATGTTCAGGTTTCAGTACTGACCGATTTTTTCCCTAGGAAATATTGGAAAGTGTTTGCCATTTCGACCCCAAACTACCGTACAAACGCACTTACTAAATACACTTACATTTTTGGTACATTGGGAGGTAATCGTTAGGGGGGGTCCACTGTATTTTCCCATTCAAGAGTCTTGTAATTGACGGTCTTTGATTTTGTTCAAGTGGGTGTCATTCAAGCGTATATACCGAGCAGAGGAAACGCTTTGGTATAAAAAAGTTTGTCTCTGGACTGTGACAGTGGCTGGTGTTGGATATTGTTTTATACACGGGAAGTAAAAATTGGGAAAAATCCAAAATGTTATTGGGTATCTCAGGGCGTAGCGGAAAACTGATGGCACCTTTTCTTGGTAAGGGGCATAAATTATATACCCATAATGGTACAAGCCCATTACTCAGGTTTCTTTCGGTGAAAAAGGGGGATGTGTGTGGCCGTGCTTTCTAATCTAAAAAATATGCCCCGGCTCACGCAGGTGCTCGTGGTGATGACGTGCAGGGGTTTTCTGCCAAGACTCATGGCATTACGTGGGATGACAAACGAGATGTCACATTGTTGCAACCCTTCACCGTAAGAAAAAGCAAGGGCAGTGGCAAAGTTGACGAGTGACTAATGAGTATTCGAAAACCCGTGACGTGATTGATTATACACAAAAAAATGCGCTTGGGGTTTCAAAAAGGACATGCAGATTTGGTTTTTTTGGGGCTGTGTTAGTAAGAGTTACAAGTGGGGCATGAAACTTTTTTTCCATCCATGGACATTTCTATGCTCAAACAATAATATGTACCAAATAAAGATGGCAAAAGACCACCCTATGGTAAATTTTTTTTGTCTGTTGTAGAAAAATCATAATGAAGTACCAGGGAAGAACACGCTATACAACAAGGTCCCCAAAAATTTCTCAGGTAACCCCAAACGTTTGAGGGGGAAGGTGCATTTCATAATACAGCTTCCTTCAACCAGAAGAAATTTGCTAGGAGAGCATCGTCTGTGCACAAACAAAACGACGGCAACAAGACGCAAAGATGCTCGGTTTTTGTGTGAGGAATGTAAGGTGCCTCTGGCATGGTGCCTTGTTTAAAGGAGTTCCCAAGCCCAGCGTTCAAAAACCATGTTCAAAAACCCATGCCCAGTGATTGAAAATTGTAAATATATGATAGAACATTAGTATTATACAAGTTTGTGCATGTTTTTTGTAATAAAAAACAGTGACTTTGAAAGGGTCCAAGTCGGACTGAAACGTTGTTGTAAGCTTCTCTGTTTTATGCGCGGGTTATTTGTGTATTTTCCCCAGTCATGGTTTGTCCCTTTTTTTTTTTTTAAAACATTTGTCTCCATTCACTCCTATAAAATTTGTCACACATGCCGCTGGAATCAGCCCCTCGCAACAAAACCTCCTTTCCCCCTCCCCCCAACCTTTCTAGGCTGATCCTACCCCCTTTTCCACTCCGGGACTGTAGCTCTTGAAGTCATTCTGTTTCACTCCATTTCTCTCCCTTTTCTGAACCCCTCAAAACCCTTCCTAGCCCCGGGGACAACAGTTTTGGCAATCCCGCACCTCCTCCTAACTTCCAAACTACGAATTCTCTGCATTTTTATTCACACCACACATTGCCCTCAGACAAGACATCTCCACTGCCTCCAGCCTTCTCCTCGCTGCAACATTCATCACCCATGCTTTACACCCATGTAAGAGCGTTGGTAAAACTATACTCTCATACATTCCCCTCTTTGCCTCCAAGGACCAAAGTTCTTTGTCTCCACAGACATCCTAAGTGCACCGCTCACCCTTTTCCCCTAATCAATTCTATGATTCACCTCATCTTTCATAGACCCATCTGCTGACACGTCCACTCCCAAATATCTGAATACATTCACCTCCTCCATACTCTCTCCCTCCAATCTGATATCCAATCTTTCATCACCTAATCTTTTTGTTATCCTCATAACCTTACTCTTTCCTGTATTATTTTTAAATTTTTCTTCTTTTGCATACCCTACCAAATTCATCCACCAGCCTCTGCACCTTCTCTTCAGAATCCCCCAAGAGCACAGTGTCATCAGCAAAGAGCAACTGTGACAACTCCCATGTTGCAACCCTTGAATGGGTTACAATGTATATGATTTATATGTATATAATGTATATTATCTTTTCATAAAAATTTTATATTGCTTATATTTGCGATAATAGCTAAATCGTGAATATATTGCTTTATATTATTAGTTGCCTTAGTTGCTTTTGTTAGTAGGATGTAATACATATATTATGTGCTCAAAGTTCAAGTCTTGATTGTCTAACTACTGTAATTATCGCTTGTGGCTCGTTACTCTGCCGGCTTCTGTTGCTGGGCAGCAACTGTCCACGGAGCTATCACGTGATAGAGCTGAGGAGGGTGTTCACACCTCGCCTGAAGTATTCAGTCTGGTGTAGACTCGCTTGGTGGTTGGACGTATTCTAGACAAGACGAGCCTAAAATCTCCCTTATTGGCCCTTGTTGGAAGATCATCTCTTTTTATTATTGTTGTTAGTTCTGGAGACTCTGTTCACAGAACATTGTATAGACTTAGTGATTTTCGACGTTGTATTGAGGTTGTGTGTCACTTAGACACTCTGAGCAACTCAGGTCCTGAGCTGTTGCTTCTGACCTAATTTGTACTGGTATCTGTGTACTGTCACAGTCAGGGATTTTCTTATGCTGAACTTAGATTCAGTAGTATGGGAGTATTGTGACTTTTGTGGAGGATCTGCAGATGGTCTCTACTTAGTGTCGTTATATTATCTCCTTGTTCCTGATTCTGTGTTGCAGTTGCTTGTTATATTGCTATTGGACTTAGCGTTCTTTTTATTGTTCAAGCAGACTGATTGCCAGTTGGTCAAGAAGTTAGTTTATTTGAGGACTTTGTCAGTCATTTGTTCAAGTCTACTTGAGTCTTGAGACATAGCGAACTACTTAGAGCACTTACACACATGCACTTATTTGGGATATATTATTAAATGTTAATGTACCAGATGGTACTTAAGACATATATTATGTGATATGTGCTTTCAGCACAATATATACTGCACATGAGAGAAGTGATTATTATTAATTGTTTGAATTGATTAATTTAATTTAATTTGATATATGCCTAGACAACTTAATTATTAATAAATTTATTAAATTTTAATTTCTCTAGTTAGTAGCCTACCAGTTGTAATCCTGAAGCACTAATAATTCTTATTGAATTCTAATGGATAATTGGACAAGGATACTGACTACTTGTTACGAAATCCCATTAACAGGCCCGGATGCTAGGAGGGCAGTCCTTTCTAGTATTCACTCCTATCAAACATGCTCACGCATGCCTGCTGGAAAATCCAAGCCCTCGCACACAAAACCTCCTTTACCCCCCCCCTCCAACCTTTCCTAGGCCGGACCCCTACCCGCCTTCCTTCCACTACAGACTGATACGCTCTTGAAGTCATTCTGTTTCACTCCATTCTCTCTACATGTCTGAACCACCTCATCAACCCTTCCTCAGTCCTCTGGACAACAGTTTTGGCAATCCCGCACCTCCTCCTAACTTCCAGACTACGAATTCTCTGCATTATATTCACACCACACATTGCCCTCAGGCAGAACATCTCCACTGCCTCCAGCCTTCTCCTCGCTGCAACATTCATCACCCATGCTTCACACCCATATAAGAGTGTTGGTAAAACTATACTCTCATACATTCCCCTCTTTGCCTCCAAGGACAAAGTTCTTTGTCTCCACAGACTCCTAAGTGCACCGCTCACCCTTTTCCCCTAATCAATTCTATGATTCACCTCATCTTTCATAGACCCATCTGCTGATACGTCCACTCCCAAATATCTGAATACATTCACCTCCTCCATACTCTCCCTCCAATCTGATAACCAGTCTTTCATCACCTAATCTTTTTGTTATCCTCATAACCTTACTCTTTCCTGTATTTATTTTTTATTTTTTCTTCTTTTGCATCCTCCCAAATTTCATCCACCCCTCTGCACTTCTCTCAGAATTCCAAGTGCCCCGTGTCTCGAAAAGAGCAACTGTGAAAACCCCTACTTTATGTGTGATTCTTTATCTTTTAACCACGCTCTTACCAAGACCCTCGCATTTACTTCTCTTACAACCCCATCTAAAAATATTTAAACAACCCAGTGACATCAACACCCTTGTTAAAGGGCCCCTACTTTTATGGGAAATAATTTCCCCCTCTTTCACATACTAACTTGAGCCTCACTATCCTCGTAAAAACTCTTCACTGCTTTCAGAAACTTCTCTACACCATACACCTGCAACTTCTGCACATTGCCCCCTACCACCCTTTACCCCTTTTTCCAAACCCCTAAATGCACAAAAACCCTTTTTAGCCTTATCTAAATATTTTTTACTTTATTTTTCACTGAAAAACACCTGGTCAAAACCCCCCTCCCTTTTCCCAAAAAGCCCTTTTTTCATCTCTTTTTCCCTATTCTCGTCTTATCTTAATTTTTTCAATAAAACCCTCTACCATACACTTTCCCAGGTATACTCAACAGATTATCTCCTTTAATTTTTGCCTCTTTTTTGCCCCCTTCCCTTTTTATACAAAGGAACTATGCTGTCTGCCCTTCCTAGGACCTTACCCTCTTCCAAAATTTATTAAAAAAATTGCCCCAACCTCCAAAAACTTTATCCCCCTGTTTTTAAACATTTCTTTTTTTTTCCCCATCAATCCCAGCTGCCTTACCCCCTTTATTTTACCTACTGCCCCCAAAAAATTCCCCCACCTCAAATGGCTCTTCCTCACTCCTACAAGATGTTATTCCCCTTGCCATATAATGAAATCCACAGCTTCCCATCTTCATCAAATTTAAAACAGTTCCTCAAAATATTCTTCAATCTTCCCAATACCCTTTAATCTCCATTTAAAAAACTCTCCTTTCCTATTTTTTAACTGACAAATCCATTTGTTCTCTAGGCTTCCTTAACTTTTTAAATCTCACTCCAAAATTTTTTCTTATTTTCAACAAAATTTTTTGATAACTTTCTCACCACTCTCTCATTTGCTCTCTTTTTACATTGCTTCACCACTCTCTTAACCTCTCTCTTTTTCTCCATATACTCTTCCCTCCTTGATCACTTCTACTTTGTAAAAATTCTCATATGCTAACTTATTCTCCCTTACTACTCTCTTTACATCATCCTTCCACCAATGCTCCTCTTCCTCCCATACCCCCTTTCTTAACCACAAACCTCTGCTGAAACACTTTAAAAATCATTTTTAAAACTACCCTATACCTCTTCGATCCCATTGCCTATGTCTCATTAGCCATTATCTTGCAATAGCTGTTTTTTTTCTTACCCTAACTGCCTTCTCTTTTAGTTTATAAACCTTCACCTCTCTTTCCCTGATGCTTCTATTCTCTTTTATCCCATCTACCTTTTACTCTCAGTGTAGCTACAACTAAGAAATGATCTGATATATCAGTGGCCCTCTATAAACATGTACATCCTGAATTCACTGAACAGTCTTTTATCTACCAATACACAATCCTACAAACTACTGCATTTTGCCCTACTCATATCTTGTATTTCTTATTTATCCTCTTTTTCTTAAAATATGTATTACCTATAACTAAACCCCCTTTTTATACAAAGTTAATCAAAGGGCTCCCATTATCATTTACACTGGCACCCCAAACTTACCTTCCACATCCTCTCTAAAAATTTCTCCCACTTTAGCATTCAGGTCCCTACCCACAATTACTCTCTCACGTGGTTCAAAGGTTCTTATACATTCACTTAACACTCCCAAATTCTTTTCTCTCCTTTCATTCCTCCTTCTCAGGTGCATACATGCTTATTATGACCCACTTTTCGCATCCAACCTTTACTTTTAATCCAATAATCCCTTTAATTTACACATTCGTATTCTCTTTTCTCCTTCCATAACTGATCCTTCAACATTACTGCTACCCTTTCCTTAGCTCTAACTCTCAGATACTCCAGATTTAATTCCATTTATTTCCCCCCACCGAAACTCCCCTACCCCCTTCAGCTTTGTTTTGCTTAGACCCAGGACATCCAACTTCTTTTCATTCATAACATCAGCAATCATCTGCTTCTTGTCATCTGCACTACATCCACACACATTCAAGCATCCCAGTTTTATAAAATTTTTCTTCTCTTTTTTAGTAAATGTCTTCAGGAGAAGGGTTTACTATCCCATCACTCCTGGCATTTTAGCCGCCTCATACGACACGCATGGCTTACGGAGGAAAGATTCTTTTCCACTTCCCCATGGACAATAGAAGAAATAAAGAAGAACAAGAGCTATTTAGAAAAAGGAGAAAAATCTAGATGTATGTATATAGTGTTGAGATAGTGTTGTGTAGTCTATAATTTGTGAAAAGGCAAGGCAGTTGCATGATGATCTCATAAAGAAACTGCCTGAAACAAGGGCTGATGGCCTTAAGGCCAGCAAAGGCTGACTTGAAAAATTCAAGAAGCGAGGTGGCATACACAGTGTTGTAAGGCACGGTGAGAGTGCCAGTTCAGACAAACAAGTGGTTGAGAAATTCGTTCGGGAATTCAAATGTTATGTAGAGGCTGAAAAATTCCAACCCCAACAAGTGTTCACTTATGATAAAACAGGCCTGTTTTGGAAGAAAATGCCAAAGAGGACCTATATTACGCAGGAGGAAAAGGCACTCCCAGGACGCACGCCTATGAAAGACAGACTAACTCTCTTGTTGTGTGGTAATGCTAGTGGGGATTTCAAAGTGAAGCCTTTACTGGTGTATCACACTGAAAATCCCAGAGTGTTCAAGAAAAACAGTGTTGTCAAGAGTAAATTGTGTGTGATGTGGAAGGCTGACAGTCGGGCGTGGGTCACTAGGGAAATTTTCCTGGAATGGTTCAGTGAAGTGTTTGGCCCGAGTGTGAAGAAATACCTCCTGGATAATAAATTGCCTCTCCAGTGCCTCCTGTTAATGGACAGTGCTCCTGCTCATCCTCCAGACTTGGAAGACCAATTGTCTAAGGAATTGTTTTGTAACAGTGAAGTTGTGCAGGACAGGTATACAATGCCGACAAGATGAAAGTTAAGACACTTGTGCAACATCTGGTTATCTTTATTGTAGACGTTTTGCCATCCAGTGGCTTTATCAATACAGATTCTTGGACATAATTAGAAAACAGAAGAACTCTATATACAAAAGATGAGGTAATCAGTCCCTCAGCCTTGGAGAATCTCTAGAGAATCTCTACAACCATGGTGTTGTAAACACCACCTCCAAGGCTGAGGGACTGATTACCTCATCTTTTGTATATAGTTCTTCTGTTTTCTAATTATGTCCAAGAATCTGTATTGATAAAGCCATTGGATGACGAAACGACTACAATAAAGATAACCAGATGTTGCACAAGCGTCTTAACTTTCAACAGTGAAGTTCTTGCCTCCTAACACCACTCCTCTCATCCAGCCCATGGACCAGCAGATCATTGCAAACTTAAAAAAGCTGTATACCAAAGGAATGTTTCAAAGGTGCTTTGACATAACCTTGGACTCTGAATTGACCCTAAGAGAGTTCTGGAAGAATTACTTCAATATCTTCCATTGCATAGGCCTTATAGATAAGGCTTGGCAGGGAGTGACTTCCAGGATGATGAACTCTGCTTGGGGAAAACTGTGGCCAGATTGTGTCCAAAAGAAGGATTTTGAAGGGTTTGAGGCCGACCCTGTCGACCCTACATCTGTTGTGCAATCAACTGTGGCATTGGGGAATTCCATGGGGTTGGATGTGAGTGGCCAGGATGTAGAAGAGTTGGTGGAGGACCACAATGAAGAGCTAACCACTGATGAGCTTCAAGAGCTTCATCTGCAACAGCAGCAGACCACAGCTAAGGAAATTGCTTCAGAGGAGGAGGAAGAAGATGGAAGAAGGTGCCTTCTTCAAAGTTTTGGGAGATTTTGTGAAAAAGTGGACTAAAGTGCATTCAATAGGGGAGGAACTTTCCCCTGAAAAAGTTTGTAGCAACTGTGCTGGTGACTTTTACAATAAGTCCCTGTCCCATTTGGAAAATCTTATAGAGACCCCCAGAAACAGCCTTTGGAAGATTTTTGTGCGCGGGGGGTTAGTGACCTAAAGTGGTCCTAGGGGCACTAAAAAAACAAAGGGGGGAAAGTGACTTCAGATGGGGAACTTGGATTGAGTCCTTAGGGGGGTTCCCCTTCCTGAATGCCTCTTCTTCCTCCCCCTTTCCCCCCTCCTGTCTTCTTTTCCAGCAACAACACCCTTCAATAAAAATAAATTTTATGGTAATGTTCATTCTTTTGTGCATGAACTATCTTTAAAATAAAAAAAAAAAATTGTTGATCTTTGGGTGTTGAACGATTAATTCTATTTCGTTTTTTTTTTATGGGGTAAAGGGTTTTGATTTTTTGGCCAATTTCAGTTTTTGGCCGATGGCTCTGAAAAAAGATTAAAAACGAAAACCCGGGGGCCACTGTACATTAACAGTGGGGGCCCCCTTTTAAAAGGCGGGGGTTTGGTTCCAGGCTGTCGCCGGGGAAAAACAACATCGCCCAAAAGGGAGAACACCATTTTTTTTCCCTTTTTAAAGCATTAAAAAGCCAGACAAGAAATTTACACTAAATTATATTGGTTTTATAGAACTAGGCATTAAAAACACACAAAGTAAAAAACATTCACAGTAAATTCATTTTTATCTTAAATATTTTAATCTTAATGGGGAGAAAAGTGATAGTTTTTTGTAGGGGAAATAGGGGAGGTAACCAAGGTGTAGGTAGCCCCCGCCCCCTTCTCTTTTTAATTAATATTTTAAAAAATCCGAGAGGTAAAAAAACTAAGTACACTCATTATTTCCAAAAAAAATGTGTAGTCTTAAAATTTGAAAAGGTGAGTGTATTTTTTGTAGGGAAATCAGTGAGGAGCGTAGGGGTAGCCCCCCTGGGCTAAAACCACTGGCTAATACACTGGGCCCTTAATTCTTTCAATCATAACTCTACCATACACTTACCAGGTATACTCAACAGGACTTATCTCCCTATAATTTTTTTTGCAACTCTCTTTTGTCCCCTTTGCCTTTATACAAAGGAACTATGCATGCTCTCTGCCAATCCCTAGGTACCTTACCCTCTTCGCATACATTTATTAAATAATTTGCAACACCACACTCCAAAACTTTTCCCCACCTGCTTTTTAACATTTCTATCTTTATCCCATCAATCCCAGCTGCCTTACCCCCTTTCATTTTTACCTACTACTGGCTCACAAACTCCCCCAACACTCACACTGGCCTCTTCCTCACTCCCGTACAAGATGTTTATTCCTACCTTGGCCAATATACATGAAATCACAGCTTCCCTATCTCATCAACATTTAACAGTTCCTCAAAAAATTCCTTCCATCTTCCCAATACCCCTAACTCTCCATTTAATAACTCTTCCACTCCTATTTTTAACTGACCCAAAATCCATTGTTTCTCCTAAGGCTTCCTTAACTTGTTAATCTCACTCCAAACTTTATTCTTATTTTCAACAACAAAATTTGTTGATAAACCAATCCCCCCCCCTCACCCACTTCTCTCATTTGCTCTCTTTTTTACATTGCTTCACCACTCTCTAACCGTCCTCTTTTTCTCCATATACTCTTCCCTCCTTGCAGTCACTCTACTTGTAAAAACTTCTCATATGCTAACTTATTCTCCCTTACTACTCCTCTTTACATCATCCTTCCATACAATCGCTCCTCTTCCCCTCCCATACCCTTTCCTGTAACCACAACCTCTGCTGAACACTAACACTACATTTTAAACCTACCCTATACCTCCTTCGATCCCATTGCCTATGCTCTCATTAGCCATCTATCTTGCAATAGCTTTTTTTTTCTGTTTATACTTACCCTAACCTGCCTTTCTTATTTGGGGACTTAATAAACCTTCACCTCTCTCTTTCCCTGATGCTTCTATTCTCCTTGTATCCCCATCTACCTTTTACCTCAGTGTAGCTACAACTAAGAAGTGATCTGAATATATCAGTGGCCCCTCATAAACATGTAATCCCTGAAGTCTACTGAACATCTTTTTATCTACCAATACACATCCCCTACAAACTACTGCCATTTTGCCCTACATCATATCTTGATACTTATTTATCCTCTTTTTCTTAAAATATGGTATTACCTATAACAAACCCCTTTCTATACAAAGTTCAATCAAAGGGTTCCCAGTATCATTTTTACACCTTTTGGGGTCACCCCAAACTTTACCTTCCACATCCTCTCTAAAAGTTTTCTCCTACTAGCATTCAGGTCCCCTACCACAATTAACTCTCTCACGTGGTTCAAAAGGGTTCTTATACATTCACTTAACATCTCCCCAAATCTCTTTCTCTCCTCTACATTCCTCTCTCTTCCAGGTGCATACATCTTATTATGAACCCACTTTTCGCACCAACCTTTACTTGAAATCCACATAATCCTTGAATTTACACATTCGTATTCTCTTTTCCTCCTTCCATAACTGATCCTTCAACATTAATGCTACCCTTTCCTTAGCTCAAACTCCAATACTCCAGATTTAATTTCCATTTTATTTCCTCCCCCCACCGAAACTCGCCTACTCCCCTTCAGTCTTTGTTTTGCTTAGACCCAGGCATCAACTTCTTTCATTCATAACATAAGCAATCATCTGCGTCTGTCATCTGCACTACATCCACCACACATTCAAGCATCCCAGTTTTTTTTTTATAAAATTTTTCTTTCTCTTTTTAAGTAAATGACTTCAGGAGAAGGTTTTTACTATCCCATCACCCTGCATTTTAAAGCAGCCGCCTCATACGACACGCATGGCTTACGGAGGAAAGATTTCTTTTTCCACTTCACTCCCCATGGACAATAGAAGAAATAAAGAAGAACAAGAGCTATTTAGAACAAGGAGAAAAATCTGATGTATGTATATAGTGTTGGAGATAGTGTTGTGGTAGTCTATAGGGATTGTGAAAAGGCAAGCAGTTGCATGATGCTCTCATACAGAAACTGCCGGCCTGAAACAAGTGCTGATGGCCTTAAGCCAGCAAAGGCGACTTGAAAATCAAGAAGTCGAGGTGGCAATACACAGTGTTGTAAGGCACGGTGAGAGGTGCCAGTTCAGACAAACAAGTGGTTGAGAAAATTCGTTCGGGAATTCAAATGTTATGTAGAGGCTGAAAAATTCCAACCCCAACAAGTGTTTCACTTATGATAAAACAGGCCTGTTTTGGAAAAAAATGCCAAAGAGGACCTTATAATTACGCAGGAGGAAAAGGCACTCCCAGGAACGCACGCCTATGAAAGTACAGACCTAACTCCTCTTGTTGTGTGGTAATTCAAGTGGGAATTCAAAGTGAAGCCTTTACTGGTGTATCACACTGAAAATCCCAGAGTGTTTTCAAAAAAACAGTGTTGTCCAAGAGTAAATGAGTGTGATGTGGAAGGCTGACAGTCGGGCGGGGTCACCTAGGGAAATTTTCCCTGGAATGGTTTCAGTGAAGTGTTTTGGCCCGAGTGTGAGAAATACCTCCTGGATAATTAAATTCCTCTTCCAGTTGCCTCCTGTTAATGGACAGTGCTCCTGCACAATCCTCCAGGCTTGGAAGACCAATTGTCTAAGGAATGTTTTGTAACAGTGAAGATGTGCAGGACAGGTATACAATGCCGACAAGAATGAAGTTAAGACACTTGTGCAACATCTGGTTATCTTTATTGTAGACGTTATGCCATCCCAGAGGCTTTTATAATACAGATTCATGGACCAAATTAGAAAACAGAAGACTCTATATACAAAAGATGAGTAATCAGTCCCTCAGCCTTGGAGAATCTCTAGAGAATCTCTACAAACCATGTGTTGAAACACCACCTCCA
The DNA here is from genome assembly GCF_026875155.1 of Cherax quadricarinatus. NCBI lineage: Eukaryota > Metazoa > Arthropoda > Malacostraca > Decapoda > Parastacidae > Cherax > Cherax quadricarinatus. The sequence continues at coordinate 81,820,025 of NC_069401.1, read as the reverse complement.
AGGCTGAGGACTGATTAACCTACATCTTTTGGATATAGTTCTTCTGTTTTCTTATTATGTCAAAATCTGTATTGATAAAGCCTTGGATGACGAAACGACTACAATAAAGATAACCAGATGTTGCACAAACGCTAACTTCAACATGAAGTTCTTAGCCTCCTAACACCACTCCTCTCATCCAGCCCAGGACGCAGCAGATCATTGCAAACTTAAAAAAAGCTGTATACCAAAGGAATGTTTCAAAGGTGCTTTGGACATAACCTTGGACTCTGAATTGACCCTAAGAGAGTTTCTGGAAGAATTACTTTCAATTCTTCCATTGCATAGCCCCTTATAGAAAGGCTTGGCAGGGAGTGACTTTCCAGATATGAACTCTGCTTGGGGAAACTGTGGCCAGATTGTGTCAAAGAAGGATTATGAAGGGTTTGAGCCGACCCAGTCGACCCTACATCCTGTTGTGCAAGCAACTGTGGCATTGGGAATTCCATGGGGTTGGATGTGAGTGGCCCCAAGGATGTAGAAGAGTTTGGGTGGAAGGACCACAATGAAGAGCTAACCACTGATGAGACTTCAAGACTTCATCTGCAACAGCAGCATACCACAGTAAGAAATTGCTTCAGAGGAGGAGAAGAGCGATGGAAGAAGGTCCTCTTCAAAGATTAAGGAGATTTGTGCAATGTGATAAAGTGCATTCAATAGCGGAGGAACATTTGCCCTGAGAAAGCTTAGCAAACTGTGCTGGTGACATTTACATGACAGTGCCATGTCCCACTTTAGGCAAATCTTATAGAGACGCCAGGAAACAGACCTACTGGACTGATTTATTTGTGCAGAACAGGGTCCTAGTGACTCTCAAGGCTGTCCTAGTGGCCTAAAAAAAAAACAAAGGAGGAAAGTGACTTCAGATAAGGACTTGGTACTTAGAGTCCTTAAGGGGGATTCCCCTTCTAAGAATAGCCTCTCTCCCTCTCCCTCCCCTCTTCGCCTCCTTCCTGTTCCTTCTTCCAGCAACAACAACAGCCTTCAATAAAGATAAGTGTCCATGTGTAATGTTCATTCTTTTGTGCATGTAATTTTTCTATCTTTAAAGTAAAAAAAAAAAATTTGTTGATACTTCTGGGTGTCTTGAACAGAGTAATTCTAGTTTACGTTCTTTCTTATGGGGTAAATGTATTTCGATTATTATGGGCCAATTGTCAGGTTTTTGGGCCGCTGGCTTCTGAAACAGATAAATACGAAAACCGAGGGTCCACTGTACATTATACAGTAGGCCCCACTTATACGGCGGGTTAGGTTCCCCAGGCTGTCGCCGGAAAGCAGACAATCGCCAGAAGGTAGAACGCCTATTTTTTTTCCATTTATAAATGCATATAAATGCCAGACCAAAAGTTTTACACTAAATATATTAGGTTTAGTATCAGAACTAGCATTAAAAACACACAAAGTAAAATACATTCACCGTAAATTCAATACTTACTTAAAGTATTTGTAATTTAATGTAGTGAGAGAGAGAGTAGTAATTATTTTAGAAGTCAGGTGCAGGTAACCAAGGTGTAGGTAGCCCTGCTCCCCTTCCTCTTACTTAATATATGATTATTTAAAACATCCCAAGAGAGTAAAATACACATACAGAACACTCTTTATTACCTTAAAATATTGTAGTCCTTAATATAGGAAGAGAGGTGAGTAGATATTTAATTGTAGGAAGTCAGTGTAGGTAGCCAGTAGGCGTAGCCCACCACCTGGGCTACACCTACTGCTACCTAACACTGTGGCCCAAGCATATATTAACACGACATACTGTGGTTCACTGAATTAATCGTTTCTAACAACTACCATTAGATGCCGATCAAAACGAAGGTAGAATTAATGAAATAGATTTCATTGCCAAAAATTGTAAACAAAAGCGGAAGTGAGGGAGTGCTTGGGCCAAACACAGATTCATACAAGTTTATTCTCTGATGGCTGAACAGAGAAAACGTAATGTTGTCCCTCCACCCCGGGACCACAACGCCCACAAGATTATTATCAGAGCACATAAAATAGCAATAAATGCCCAGAAACAACAAGTTTACACTAACTTACATAGTTTAGCAATAGAAATAGGCATAAAAACACAATAAAAGGTAAGATCCACAAAGAGTACACTATTGCTTACCTTTAAAATATTAATATTAATGTGTGGAGAGGTGAGTGGCAGGGTGTTTTTATTGAATAAAATCAGAATTGGAACACCATCATCCTCTAACTTGGCACTTAAAGGCAAGAGGCTTACGATTCTCTTTTTATCACAGCTAACTTAACGCCATCGTCAATGAAGCCACTAGTAACGCAAGAGTAAACGAGAGAGAGAACGAGATACCCGAGTTGAGACAAAGTAAGAACACAAACGAACAGGTAGTGGAACGATCACTTGGTAAGGCGAAATAAAATTGCATATTAATATTTGTCTACTTAGTTCAATCATGTACAATGTAAGAGTTTGTGAGACCATTTACCCTCAATATTTTTTTATTATAATAATAATTACCTCAACAATAACAAATACTCTTACATTGTGTACAAGTTGTACAAGTTTTAGTTCAGAATAAAACAAACAGCAACACACCATTTTTAGAGTGAATGAAGGAAATATTAATAATAATATTATTAATTTTTTAATAATAATAATAAGTAATGATATAATTATTTATTATTATAAAATAAAAACGCACTAAACCCACAAGGGGTCATGAATTGCTATATATAAGAGGTAAAAGGCATACAAAAAGAATATTTTTGGCTTCATTATCCCCCAGTTTGACTAAGAAACGTAATTCTTTCCGTTCACTACCTACACAGGACTGCTTTGGGGGGTAAACAAATCTCATATTTATCATCAATTTGGTAATTCTGTGATGGTATGTATCAGTTTATATGCTATGTAATGGGTTTCATATATAATTTTTGAGGAAAATATCATAGATGGATTAAGAAAATGGGGGGGCCTTTATTGGATGTAATGCTCCAGAAGTGATTATTATTACGAGTATTGGCATCATGAGTAGAGGGAGACTTAGCGATTTTAATGTGTACCTGCACACCACACAGTGTGTAAGTATATTTAGGTACAGGTACACATAAGTATAATCATCAGAGTACATTATAAAAAATAAGCAGTAACTTTAAAAACACTTGAAATTTTTTAAAGTTTCCTGACATAATTAGATGTGGTCCGGAAAATTGTAAACAAACTGGGTGGGGGGCGCCGTATTTTTTGAAAGACTGCTTGCCGTATAGCAAAAATTTGGTCATTATTTGGCATCGCCATATTAGCGGAACTCGTAAGGCAAAATGGCCGTAAAGCGGGTCCTTACTGTATATACCTTATATACGTTTTATAAACATCTAACTGAAACCCTATATTTGAGTCTATTTAGACTACAAATATTTTAAGGCAAGTAATGAGTGTACTGTATAAGCATTTTATTCACTCTGGGCACTTTAAATGCCTAGTATATAATGTAATGCTCACTAGAGGAGACAAAGCCAACTGACTCACGATGCCTGTCGCAAGGAGACATGAAACGAGGGACAGGCGGAAAGGTCCTGGTACGCAGTTCAAACACAAGGACAAGTTTTATACTCGGGACAAAATTGGTGCAAAAAAAGCAGTTGAAGCTCGTAAGCAATTGAATCCTGATCTTCAAAACTCGGGTTCCACTGTATTATTATTAATATTAATTATTTATATTATATGATATTACCATGCGACATATACCTTGTTCACTGAGATTAATAATTTTCTTAAAATTGCCACAATACACGAGAATGTAAACACACAGATGAACACACCACTAACCCCTTTACTCTGAACTTCTTTGTACTTCCTCCATTTTCCTCTTGTTTTTGTCTTCTAAGTGCTGCTGCACTCCTAACTCTATCTTGTACTTATGGAGTGCAACATAAAGTACAACGTTTAACAAATATGTTTATCTTGGAGACCTGTGAAAGCTAGTAAAACTGAGTGGCTTAGATAAGAGATTCCGAGAATGCCTTGATGCTGAGATGCTATGCTGCCTGTTCATGACATAAGTTGTCATACACTTTATAATAATGACTCATCAAAGATCGTATCATTTGAGATGTCGTAAATGAGTATGTTGGAAGGTGAGGAGAGGCTGATAACGAAAGTATTTTACATTACAGTGGAACCTCAGTTTAAGTTTGCCCCTGGTTTTCGTCAGCTGACAGTGGTCCTGCCATAATAAACTTTTCGACCTGCGCCCACACTAAGCATCCCACGCGTTCCTCAGTCAGTCTGGCTTTTGTTTCATCGTCAGTAAGAGGGTGTTAGTGATGGTGGTAGAGGGTAGTAGTGAGGTGGTAGAGGTGGTAGTTGATGGTGGTAAGGGAGGCAAGTGATGGTGGTAGAGGGTGGTAGTTGGTTTGTGGATGGTGTATGTGGTGTGATGGTGGTAAGAGGATGGTAGTGGTTGGATAGTGGTAGAGGGTGGTATGATTGTGGTTCGAGGGTGGTAGTGATGGTGGTAGTGATAACCTCAATTCCTCACCCGCTCTGCCCTCTCCTCGCCATCCTTCCATGCACCAACAAGAGTCCCTTCAGTAAAGGTAAAAGTGGATGTTAAAATGTTATTATCATTCATGAGTCGTTTATATTTATTCTCATTGGGGTTCTGTATGTAAAACTATAAGTTATTCTCTATAAAATGTATTTTTTGTTAATGCTTTTGGGGTGTCTGGAATGAATTAATTGGATTTACAATATTTCTTATGGAAATATTGCTTCAGTTCTTGTCAGACTTTCTGGAACCAATTAATGACAAAAACCGAGGTTTTTTCCACCTTATTGTGCACTTTCTGGTTAAGATATTTGGCCTAACCGCTATGTATAATTATAAATATAAATATATTGAACGCTTAGCTGATAAAAAGACAGCAAATCGTCTAAACACAGCCGCCCCTGCAGACAGGTCTAGAAAAGCTGTCGAAGCATCAGCAACATGGCTGTCGAGAAATAAAATTTGTAATATAAATTACCCCTGGGGGGTGTTTAATGTCAGCAATATTTCATTCCGTGATGGCTACGGATATACCTACTTGTTTGGACTCAAAAGTCCAAACCTTACTGGGCCGACTATAGGTTGAATACTAACTCCTTGCGACTCAAGAACTGCGCCAGTCCCCCCCGATCGTACAAGAAATTCGTAACATACCTTGCTTCTTTAACGAGCATGGTGTTCTCAACACCTTCGACAGGTATCGTGACTTGATAGAAGCTGAAGTGTCTTGGATGTCACGTCTTCCATTGTCCTAGGAAACGCACACTGGTACACTATGTCCACAAGATTAGTCTTTATTGTTCATAATTTTATCAACCATGAGAAGCAGATCACAACTTCTCTTTAAGTGTTTATTGTTTTGTGAGTCACTTTTGTTCCACACTAACGCACAGATCAGTGTTCTTTGCTGTTATCCTTGGCGTCATGTGACTCTCACTAGAGTCAAAGGTAGTCTGGCGACGCCAACAACCGCCCCAAGCCGTCACTGCCCTATGCACAAAAAAAAGCTGAACCTATGGTACAACCTTTGCTTCCTTGCAACTTCCTCGATGAAGCAAAGCAGAATGTTTGATTTCTGCTGTCTTAAGCCAGACAACAAAGTCCAACTATTTTTTACCATGGTAATAAAGTGTGGAGCAGGATTTTTCCCCTTATTGTCCTGCTAAGTAAGAGATGTACTGTCTCTATAAAAATACACCTTGCAACACCGCTGCAAGGACAGAGGTCACCACTTTGACTACGTCCGCATAGCATCTGGTGATCAATTACTCACTGTTGCAGTAAACAATACGCTTGCACCCCTTCTGAGAGGGGCTTGGCCCCCTCAGGGCGTGAAAGGGGCTGAAGGGGCTGAAGGCTGAAGGGGGCTGATAACCCCCTCAGAGAAAATTTCTCCACACTGGGGGAGGGCGGCGAGGTTCGCTGCAAGGTGAACTATTCATCACTTAACATTAATTTTTGCTTTTCTCACTCAGCCACCACTGCCGCTTGTCTTTTCTGAGAACAGCTTCATTTTGTGGCGGTTTGCTGGAGAATCATAATTTTGTTTTCAACACTGTGTAATTCTACGGCACTAGTTTATTTATTGTCCGCTTATTCATTACACCTTTTGTTTAAAACATCAACCTGTCCTGATGATTCCATTTGCATCAGGATATATGGTCACAAGTTTTTTCCAAGTGGCCATTGGACCTCAGACCATCATTGTCAATAATCACTATGTCCACCAGGTCTAAGGACTTATGAATTTCAGGAACAACCAGCCCATAGAAGTGTTTCTCTTCAATGAGGTAGATAGTCTTCTCGCCAAATTTTCTCTCCCAATGTTCAATCACTTTATTAAGGTGTTTGAATTTACTTCTGAGTGCTCCAGGTTCGAAATAAGTAGATCCTCCCTATTGATTTCTTTATCATTCATGGAGGAACAGGTTCGCGCCTTCTGCCATGAGTAAATGAGATGGACTTAACACTTCTAAATTGTCCAGATCATCGGCTTATCATAAGTTAGAGGTCTGTTGTTGACTCTATTTCTATTTCAGTCACACCTGTTACGAGAATTCTTCTACAGTCGATTCTTTGACGATGAAGAGTCCTTCCTAAAACAAAACGTTTTACAATGCCGATCATTCTTCTAAATCCGCCGTGCCCATGGAGATTTGGAGGAATGTATCTCCAACGAAAACTGCGTTGATTCAGCATCTGTTGTACTTTGGTTGATCAAAGATCTTGCTTATATAAGCAGCCACCAGCAACAAAGTTCGTTGCATTATCTAAAACATCAGTCTGGGACATGCCCTTCTGGTGCAAACCCTTTTGAATAATTTGTAAAGGTTTCAGCAGACATGTCAGTGGCTATTTTCCTAGATGTACTGCTCTAGTTTTTTAGAACAAGGGGTGAAAACCCCCGTTGTACACCTTGGGGGATCCCCTGTCAACTGGTTTGTGTTAAAAAATTGGCCCGGGTAATCAAACACCTGCCCACCCAAACCCCCAAATGGGGAGTGATTATGACACAATGTCTTTCGGAGGATTTTGGGGGGTTGGCCTGGTCTGAATTTATTTTCGTACGTAGTGACGGACAAGTAATACGGTTTCCTTTATTTGCCTTTTTCCAAACTTTGTCAACCCCCCTTTGGGGTTTTATCCCGTAGGGGTAATTTGTCGGTATATGCCAAAGGGTGTAAACCAAAATACCCGGCCGGATTAAAAACCCGCGGTCCTTGGAAGGTTCTCAAAATCCGCCCTCGCGTCCCATAACAGTAGGCCTAATAAAAATTCACTCCAGCTTAGGTTTTTCTAGCAGCCAGAATTGTTTTGCCTGAGAGATCTAATTTCCTCTGTTTACCACTGAGTAATGCAAGTTTTATCGTTGAATTCAATTGTTTCTAGCGATGCCCACTGAAAGACTTTGTTCAAGTCCCTTGGACCTGCAGTCATCATGCAATAAGACACTGTCATGCAGATTGGCTATGAAAGGAACACCGGCCGGGTGAACCTTGTCTTGTCATATGAGGTTCAAAAGCTCCAGCCTGTGCCTGGCAACTTCAACCTAGCTAGCCTCGGATTTACTCTGTGACGAACTAGGTCTTGTTCTTTACCATGAGGAAAGTTAGACGCACTCTGACCGACAATATGCCATGTTATTTACACGAATTTCAGCTATGCATGGCACATGTCGAAGGCTTTTGCAAGTATTCCCTATGCGTCAAACATGCTACTGGTCTTCTAGGTGCATTAGCTTGCGAGGTAGTTTTGAGACAACTATGACCGACTGTTCTAAATCCCGTGCCCTGGGTTGTGTAACTGATGGTTTTATTGGTTGCAATCTTGCTTCATTACGACCCATTCAAGTTCTTTATGATATGACGGCATGTTAGTGACTTGAGCTAGTAGTTCGTCCAGCTGTTCTTTACGCTCAAGTGTAGCACAATTGAACAAAAATGTACACCTTGTGGAAACTTGTCACTGTTGGTTAAAATTTATATGGTCCAGTGAAATCTACACCTGTCACCTCAAATGGAGTGATATGACTAAACTCTTTCAGAGGGATATGGAGGGGACCTGGATACTGACTTCGATATCGTAGTGACGACAAGTAATACAGTCCTTATTGTTTTTTCACACTTTGTCGACCTTGAGGTATCCAGTAGGATGTCTATATGACAAAGTGTGTCAGCTACCCCACCATGTAACACGTTACTGTGGGCGTTTTGCACAATCAGTTTTGTTAGCCAATGATTCTTGGGATCAATATTGGATGTATGGCTTCTTTAGTAGTGAAGAATTATGAATTCTCCTCGACATCTTATAATCTTTTCTGAGTCGAGATAAAGTCCTAAAGAATTAATCATACAGGTTTTCTTTGGGGATTTATCTTGTGTTTCTAGAAATTTATATTCTGTTGATGAAAACATCTTTCTGTATTAGTTTCACCCAGTATTTAATGGGTTCAAGACATTCATATCAGTTTTATTCCTTTAATGAATTTAAAGACAAGAGCTGTAACTCTTAAGAGTTTACCCAAAGATGAGTATTTAGATCCATCAATGACTTTCTGTTGTGTCTGCAGTATTTACACAACTTATTTCTGCTGTGTTCAAGCAGACTGTTTTTCTCTGGCATAATGTGAGCTTTTTGCTGAGGCCAGTTATTTTCATTAGAGAGCCAGTTCGGTCCGTGGAGCCATAATTTATTATCCACAAATTTCTTGAGTGGGACACCACGTGACAACATGTCAGCTGGATTCTCTTGGGTAGAGACGTGGAGAAAGAGATAATCTCTCTGCATCTCTTTTATTTCTGTACTCTGTTCTGTACATAGACAACTTACTCTTATTATTTCTTAACCACTGGAGAACTGCTTCATTATCACTCCAGATCACGGTTTTTTCAATAGTGAGATGATCAAGTACTTTGTTGAGATAGACAGCTAATTTTGTACCTACATAGAGTGCTGTCAGTTCCAATTGTGGTACTGTTCTGACCTTCAAGGGTGCTACCCTGGCCTTTGAAGTAATTAGTGTACTTCCTCAGCATTACTCATGTAAGCTACAGCCCATAACGTCTGGTTGACGCATCACAGAACACATGTAATGTGTACTTGTTTCCCTCTTGACCTATTTGTCGGGAAATTAATTTGATGAAGTTGTTAAACTCCTTGGATATTTCATCCCATGCTTGACTCATTTCTAGAGGAAAGTTCTCATCCCATCCAATTTTGAGCTTCCATGCATCTTGCATAAGCATTTTACCCTTTATGGTAATTGTGAGACGAGTCCTAGAGGATCAAACATTGTGATACCTCTGACAGTAAACTACTTTAGTGAGTGTACTGCATGATTTATTGTTATTCCTTTTGAGACTCAAAGTATCTTCCTGTGTGTTCCAATTAAGTCCAGCACATTGTTGCAATCAGGAATTCAGCTTCAGGGAAAATCTTCTTTGTAAGTTCCCTTAATGCTTTGAATTTGTATTCCACATCCTCAGAGGCATATTGCTTCTTTCATCTCCTTGTTAGCTTCCCTGTATAAGGATTTCAAATCCTCCTCTTTATTCACACTACCTTGAAGATTGTCCACATAGAAACTATTCTATAAGATTTCTTTGAAGGGACTTTCAGATTTCTTCATATGTGTATTTAGAGTAGCTTCTAGTAAGAATGGAGAGGATGTTGCACCAAATAATACTGATTTGAAACGATAAGTTTTCACAGGACTTTGAGGACCATGTGGATTTTCAGGCCACAAGAATCGAGTATAATCTCTATCTATTTCTTGTAGTCCTACTCTTAAGAAAGCCTTGGAAATATCAGCCGTGTAGGCATATGGGTTTGTGCGAAATTTCATAAGCACGTCTCCAAGCTTCTCAGTTAGTGAGGGTCCGGCCATCAGACAATCATTAAGACTTGCTACATCTTTATTTGCACGTGCGCTGCAGTTATATACAACACGTAGTGGAGTGGTTTCAGAATCTTTTCTGACTCCATGGTGCGGGAGATAATGAGCTTCTGTCTTCAACTTATCTTCGACTATTTCCCCAATGAATTTATTGTCCAACTGTTCTTGTATGATATTATCATAGACAGTCAGTAGCTCTGGATTCTTCCTGAGCTCATGTATTTGTGCTTTCATCTGTCCGAAAGCCATGCGATAATTGCTAGGCAGATGTGGTGGATTTAATTTCCATGGTAACCTAACCCAATACTGTCCATCTTTATATTTGACAGTGTCCAAATATTGGTTATGAGTCTGAGACTCTTGTGGGCTTGGTTTACTTACATCAATACCTATCGCATCTAAATCCCACAACTTATCAACTGGTTCATTCATTTCTTCCAGTAATGATAATTTTTGCTGTGGTACATGATCAGCGGTTATTCTCGTAACTAGTACATTTTCCACTGAATCAATATCAGCTTCTTTCCCACTTTGAGAGGGAATGGGACCACATATCATGTGGCCTCCTGCTGTTTTCAGCAAGTGAACATCATGTTTACTTACTATATTTTGCACAAAACAGTGATAATAATCACTTCCAATGATTAAATCAATTGGACTAATGTGTCCGTCCCGTAAAGTCAGGACAGGGTAACTTGACCTTAGCTGCTTTCAGTGCTGCAACTGTTTCCTTTTAATCCCCGGATTGCACAGACTTAGCAAATCATCTACACCACAGCTTCTACTGTCTTTTTCCTGTTTCCTAGACCAACATGTTCTGGTAGGTATATGTCTGTTTACCTTGGAAAAAAACTTTTTTAAT
>NC_069401.1:81734509-81808706 GCF_026875155.1 Cherax quadricarinatus | reverse complement strand
TATTTTTTCAAATGAGACCCCAGAGCTAGCGCTTTTGGTCATCTGACCAAGGCCTTCCGCTAGCTTACTGCTCCACCCCCTTTAAAAAAATTTAAAGTTTAAAACAATTATTGAAGTGGGGTCAGGTGCTTGCCCACGCACACTCAAAACACTTGAAGATCGAGCCGGACGAGAGGGTCACAGACGCTAGCTTCAAAGCGCAGTTTAAAACTATGTGTAAAAGTGGTTCAGGAGTCCGATTTACAGCTCCGGCCCCGACCCCATAGCTCAATTTTAAAAACTATGGTTACACTATTTTATTGCTACCAACTTGATATAAAAGATAAAAAAAGAAAGATTTGTTGGGATTTTTAACCCCGGGGGGTTAGCCACCCAGATAACCCAAAAAAAGTCAGGCGCCCTCGAGGACTGCTAATTTAAATTTCCTTGGGGCCCTTTAAATTTGTCCCCCAGGATCGACCCACACCACCGACAACACCCAGGTACCTATTTGCGCTGGGAACAGACAACAGGTGAAGGGAAACGTTCGAAATTTTTTTCCACCCCCGGGGAACGAACCCCGGGGCCCTCCGTTGTGAGCGGACTTTAGCCACCAGGCCCCGGGCCTGGTGTACATGTAGACACTTGTGCATGAGCACACACGTGCTGCACACACACACATGTACATGTACACGCACATGTGCACGTAAAACACACAGGTGCATGTACATACAGAATCATGTGCCCAATGTTACGATTGAGGAGGCATGGCTGTGAAGAAATATTAAAGATATACCACTAGACATGTAAACTGTTAATAAACAGTATACATCACAACAGCCATATAAAACTGTGTTAAGTAGACAGTAACATCACAAGTGGGATTAACCTTACACAACAAAGATAAAATTTTAGCACTGGTATGTGAGTCAATGCTGGGAAGAACACACCTAGTTTATATTCAGCTCCTGGCACCTCCCTCTTAAGATGCTGTAACTGGGTTCACCCACTCCTACCATCCGGGTCCTATCATACCTATTCTTAAAACAATTTACAGAGTTTACGTTGACTACTTCTTCATCAAGGTCATTACACTTTCTTACCACCCTGAGGCTCAATATTATCTGGCATCCTCGTGACTCATCTGTCATTAACTTCCACCTTTTGCCCCTTGTTTATGTTTCCTGTATACGAACAGTTTTTTCCTGTTCACGCTATCATATTCTCTGAGCATTTTGTATGTTGTATGTTTCCCTTGGTCCTTCCATCCTTTAAAATCATCAAGGTCAGTTATTATAGTCTCTCAAAAATGTGTTATTTTCCTTTACTCTAATACACGTCGAGTTCGGTTTGTTGAACTTGAAAGTTTCTCACGTTTGTTGACATACTTGATAAGTTTAACGTTCATTATAGCGGCGCTTCATATTCTGTGATGAACCTGACACCTAACGTATATAAAATAAAAGTGACTTTTTTAAAATTTCCCCAAAATTAATCTTTGTTACGGTTTCGCGTGTTGCGAAATTTGGAGACAAAAAGAACCTAAGAAAGAAGGAACATGCAACGGGCCTACGGGCCCCCCATGCGAGGGGGTCCATTTCTCTTCCCAGCTTAAGCCAATGCTCTAACCTAAAAAGGGTCTGATCACATTCATTTTTAAAGGAAGGAGCATGGCTCGACCGGGAATACTCTTATTTATTACCCTTTTTTTTAAAACAAAACAATATTTACGTCTATGACAACTGGGGATTTGTTCCACTCATCCAAAAAACCTATTACCAAACCATGCTTTTCCTATATCCTTCCTAAAAATCTAAATTTTTTTCCAACTTAAAGCTTTGGCGAGTCCTGTCTGGGGCTAATATTTTTAGCACGCTATTTACACCCCCTTTATTTTTCCTTTTTTCATTTATACACCTCAAACATACCCCCCTTAATTATACGCCTTCTGGAGAGTGCAGATTCAGGCCCTCAACAAATCCTAAAGGGGAAGATTTCTGATACATGGGATCAACTTTGTCACCTCTTTGTACGTTTTTCCCAAACATTTTACCTTCTGAAATACGGTGATAAACGGCACTAGTCTAAATGACCCCAACCAAAGATATATGAAGTTGAAGAAAAAACCTGAGGACTTTATTATTTAACTTCTTGATAGAAGCCAAGGATATGTTAGCTTTTTTGCAACACTTAGAGTTGTCACCACCTTGCTAATAGGTATTTCATTTGCCCTTTTCCACTTTTCTGGCACAAGCCCTTTTTAGTGATACATTGAAAAGATTTGCCAAAGGGAAGGGTAATAAGTTCTAATAAGGTTTTTAGGGTCAGTCGTCACGTTCACGACCTTGACTGCTTTGGGGATTAGCGTGGACGTTACAAAACATGGCTTGCTTCTGCAGTGTTTTTTAAAAAAAGAGGTTGGAGAGTTGAAGGGGGAGTCCTTGCTTCCCAGGGAGATTAGGGGAAATTTAAACCCCCTCAAGGGTCGGGAGAGGTGTGAGGGGGCGGGGTTTTGGGGGAAAGAGGCTTCTAGCAGTGGGGCATTTTGTCTCCCTGTGAGGAGGCTTTTGGTGGGGAGGGAGCAACGGGCTACCCGCAGTGAGGTGCAGCCAGACCTGCTACAAGGGCGAGTGGGAACCATATGGAGGAGAATCAGAATAAGGAAGTTAAAAGGGGAAGAACGAAGTAGGGAAAACGCTTCTCTGTTCTTCAGGATAATGTCTTAGTGCCAGGGAAAAAAGGGACTACTGCCCCTGCAATAGAGGTAACGCATTCTTGTGGGGTTTGGGCTCTCAGGTAAACATATTGACCGTCTTTTTGTAATAGGAATAAGAAGATGAAGATAGAGTGTGCTTCCCTGGAGCGGGTTTTGGGGAATAGTAACGGCGGGATAATATCATGTCAGGTAAGGGGAAAAGCCCATTATTGTCCAGTGCGGGGAAATGATATTGGAAGGGTGGGAGAGAAAGCTGCTAGGAAAGTACGGGTCAATAAAGATTTCATTAAGTCTAAGGGGGGGCCCCAAATCAATGTAGCATTTTGCCAAAGGGGGGATAGGAAATGAATGGTTTCTAGGGCAATTGGTGTAAATTTCTGGCTAGACAGATACTGCAAGGAACTTGCAATCCCATTTATTGACAACTGGAACAACTTTTATGGGAAACAGAAAGTATGCAAGGGGTGGGGTACCTCTCTGGGGGTGGGGGGTAGCACTTGCAAACTCAATTTTAAAAGGCCATTGGGGAAATGCCTATTTTTAAACGATGGAAATAGAGGTATGGGTTGTGTGGGGAACAAACAGGTTGCAACACTAGGGTTGGAAACAGTAAAAAGTATAAAACATCAGCAAGAATTATAAATAAAAACAATAGATCAGGGCAGCAAACAAAGGGGGGCAGCAGAGGCAGCAAGGGACAGCTCCCCTTTAAAGGTTTTCTATACTAAAGCAGGAGGTTAAGAAATAAATAGATGACTAAAATTAATTGCAAGGCAGGAAACATAATTTATTGCTATAAAGAGAACTGGCTCAATCTGAAAGAAGAGAATGCCCCCCGAATGCAATACAAGGGTAAAATTTTTCCACACTACAGGGGCAACAGGGAAGGGGGGGTGGATACGATGTATGTCAGAGACAAATTAAATTTTTTGTGTTAACAAGAATAAAAAGAACTCAGCCACTAATCTGTTTGGTTACAGCTTTTCCGAGGCCGAAAAACTAATTTTGGGGGTTTATTTACAGGGGCCCCAAATCTTGAAAGGGGGTGCGAAACTTCTATGGGACGAAACCCAGGTTCCCGGACACGAGGCTAGTACATGATTAAGAATGTTTGGGTGTTGGAGAAATCACGGTGGTGTGATTCATTATATCATCACAAACTAATCACATAATGAATGGGCTGACTAGGCATAGCATTAAGATAATGCATTAATTAGAATATGAACAGTGTGGGACTGAGCACACCTCCCTGTGGGGTTCCTAATTTCAAATCTGTAGTTTACACTTCTATGTTCCCTGGAACAACACAGACGATTTTCTGTGGACAGGTATCCTTTAATCCACGGAGAAGCCATCCTCCAACATCCATTCTGGCAAGTTCACTAATGAAGAGTGTCTATCATGGTCTTGGCATCCCTCGATTTGAGAACCTTCAAAACGAGGGAGTCCAGCCCTTGATGACACTCTTCAGGCACGCACTTGTTCTATCTAGGGGCTTGAATATTTGCTGCACACTAACACAACACCTTTCAAGGCAGTGAAATTGTGATCTAGAAAATGTACAGAGAACCTTCACGGCACCATAACGAGATAAAACACCTCAATCACTGGGAGCAACATCTAGGTTCCTGAACCTGTATTCCCTGGAACGCAGGCCGGGGAGATACAGATATATACACCTGGAAAATCCTAGAGGACTAGTAACCGAACTTGCACACGAAAATCACTCACTACGAAAGCAAAAGACTTGGCAGACGATGCAACATCCCCACATGAAAGCAGGGGTGTCACTAGGCACTTAAGGAGACCATACAATAAAGTGTCAGGGGCCCGAGAACTTGTTTCAACTTCCTCCGAGCATACATAAGGGGGATTTACCAACAGACCCTGACAGGCGTCAAGCTGCACTGGACAAGCCACCTAAAGTCGTTCCTGATCAGCCGGGCGGTGGCTCGGACGTTGGTTTGTCGTGCAGCCCGCAGTAACAGCCTGGTTGATCAGGCTCGATCCCCAGGAGGCCTTGTCACAGACCGGGCCACCACGGGGGCGTTGACCCCCGGAAACTCACTCCTGTACACCTCCAGGTAATGATTACATGTGCGGTTGGCTACATCGAATGCGGATTATGGTCAAGGAAAGGTAAGAGTAATGACTGTCATGTCAGGGTGAGAAAGGTGGGCTATATGCAATGATGCACGCTCCTTCCGTGCATTGAAACCATGTAACAAGGGCAACTTGCAATGTGAACAACTGACTGATGTTGTAGTGCCAGGCTTAGTCTTGGTTTTATAATACTTCTGGCAGTTTGGGGAGTCACACAGATGATGATTCATCTAAAATGTAAATATGTGTCAGGCAGATGGTCACTCCTCTGAACACATGTGCTTAATTGTCCACTTATTGGAGGAATACAGAGACAGACAGTAAAATAACCATGTGACATGTCAGATATCTTATTAATGAAAAGAAGATACCAATATACTAACAAATTTCCTAAATTTGCTTGTAACAGAAAGTGAACTATAGATATGTAATAAAATCCATATGTATTCCTATTAACCCTGTTGGGCCTAAGTTTCCTAGGGCTTTGTGTGTATCCCATATGCTCTCGCGCTACCGCCACAGGATGGATATGGGGTGGCAACAATAAACTAGAGCCACTTCGGTGGCAAAATCTAAAAAAAAAAATCCTCTTGTGTCAGTGAATCTGCCTGAGTAGTACAAGTTTGTTTGCTGTTCTTTATTAATATTGGTGAGAACTGTTGAATATTGTTAAGAATATCTTTTGTATATAAGCCCTGTCTATATTGCTTTTCATATTATTTTTTATCAATGGATTTTCAGAATCCTCCCCTGGTAGCCATGCAACCGAGCCGTTTATTTCGTGACCTGTTTCGTTATATGGGACAAATGTTTGTTGTACAGTCTAAGTATTTTGTTAAGAAAATGTCTGTCCAATCATCAATACCATTGCATTGGAGAATTCTGTAGGCCATCAAAAGTCTCTAGGTCTGCTGTGAAATTCCTATTGAGGCCCTCGGTCATGGAGTCCCTAAAATGAACACTTTGTTGTATTCCGAGTGGTGGCTTACTAATGTATGTTAAGAGGAACGCTAAAGACATTCTCAAATGTAGTTGCTCCTACTCAACTGTTGCGCCAGTGGAGTTTTTTCAAACCCACGCTGGAGCAGTACTTTCTCCTCTCTTCGGAAGAAGAGTTAACTTCACCTACTAAAGCATGATTTCTTGGATAAACCTTGAGACTGCTGGTGTTACAAAAACCAGTGCACCTTGACAGCCTTATCAAGCCAGAGGACTGTGTTTGTGGCCAGAATCAACAGTTTAAATAAACACAGCACTGTTAATGAAATTGTTGATAACTTAATACCGAGAATTCTGACCTTAGGCTGTAGAAGCACACATAAAATTCTCGAATCCCAGACAACAGAATGGTAACTTTAAAATTAATATCGAGACACCTGAGGAAGGCCAAACTTGTGTGTTCAAAAAAATGGGCTTCAATATGTTTAGCCCCCAATGTACATCTGACCAAATTTCTCTGAAACGCTTGTCAGTGTGACAACATTTATCCAAAGTGTTATGCCTTTGGTCATAACTAACAAACAACAAATGCAGTACACAAGGGCAAATTTGTAGCATTTGCTCTGGCCACACTCTATCGTTATTGAGTACCAATAAAAATCACTAAATGTTCCCTCTGTAATGGACAACAACATGCTTGTTTCTGCTATTTGTCCTGAAAGAAAAAAGGAAAGCAGAAAATCTTGACGTCCAAGAAACTAGATCCACTCAAAGAAGACCACTCTCCCCAGGCACCGCAACCCATGTCCCAAGCTTCCTTCCCAGCTCTGCCTGGATCATGTGGGACTCCTCAGGTCTCTACCAATGGTTCCAATGTTTGGGAATTCGGCCCCGCTTGGAGCCCCCAAATCTAACCCTCACTTAACAACCAACACAACAACAAGGTTCAGCCCATCTCATATGTCTCAGTATTCCACAGACGGATATAACGAGAGCACAAACTAATGTACTTGGTGCCAAAGACCAGCAGGTGGTGATAACTTCAACTCTGCTTCTCATTTTATAATGACACTGTTATGGCTAATGGGATCACTCCCATCATTATCCCTGAAAATGTGAAGGCTATTATGACCCACCCTTCTCATAACAAGAATATGTACCATACTCTAACATCAAAATAAGCCTAAGTCAGCCCTGGCCCAGGATCGCCCTCCCTCGCAAAAACCCAGTTGTCACGCCTTCTCAACCCGATAAAGTCGCAGACACCTGCACCTAACAAGCCCAGAAATGGTGCCTACTCTCTCGCTATTGAGCTGATCCTGGTAACAGGACTTTCCTCAAGGTAACTTTCACCTTGCCTAGCGAATATTCCCTGGAGCCAACACAGTCTCCCATTAACTCCACGTGCCTCGGCCTTCCTGAAACTGAGAATAGCATACCTCTGTTTTTTATGATCGATGAATCTAAAGATTCTCATGAGTCTGTTAATATACTGCCTCTAGTGAAGATGATGGCATTTTTTAATCCTCGAAGCAACCACGGCAAAAGTTCCCTCCTCCCTTGACGAGTCCCAGCAGGATAGTGTAATACAACACATGACATTACTGCAGGCGTTTTTCAGAACGCAGTGTACGAGCGAAGAAAAAAAATAAGGGGATTACAATTTTCCAACTTAATGTGCAACAGTTCTTTAAGAACCGTTACCGTCGTTGAGTTGACTACATAACTACAATCCCGAGTGTATACTTTTGAACGAGACAGCTGCAAGAGTTTATCAACATAGAAATTACTGGAACTGTACTGTATAAATCGAGAGACCGTTTAGGGGTGAGCCCATCTTGGTAAAATTAGGATATACATTTAAAAAAATATTCATATGTGGATGAAGATAACATTTCTTGCAATAGACTAACAACGTCGCAATGGACAACTAGTGATAGCAACTGGATATTTTCCCCCGGGACAGCCATATATAGAGTCAATTCTCTACATAGGGATATTACGCAAAAATTCCAACAATTCTAGCCTGGAGATTTTAATGCTCCCCCCCCCATCACCCTGCCCTCGTCAACTGTGGGAGCTGGTATTCCACTGGTGACTTAAAAGGAAAACAGCTCTTAATATCATGACAGCTAGAAACTTGTCATTTCAAGGCCCATTCTTCAAATCGTACATTGGACCTCATCCCAGGAACACCAGATATATACTGACCAAACAGAGACGTGTACAATCTTTCAACTTGTCGTATAACTCCTGGTGGAAATGTAGATCACCAACATCCCCTGTTATAATACAACTACAACCTATCTCCATTTAGAATACCTGTAACTCCTAAACCCAAATCTTAACACCCAGATTTGACCCTTCAGGCATATCTGGGTAGAAATGAAAATAGTGTCTTGGAAAATCTACCTTTCCATGCAATTGATGAGGCAAGGTTCAGGTATCGTGCAACTATCGAATAATTGATGCTACCAATGCAACTTGCCCATTAACTTCCACAAAGATATACCAACTTATAAACCTACTAGAGAAATTAGAGACACTTTGTAAGAAATTATCAAGCAGAATGTCGAAGGCATCTTCCCAAACGCGACAAAACCACCATACTACACTGCACCGATTTAAAGCAAGAAATACTTAACATTATTAGTCAACAGCAAACAGGACATAAGGAAATTTCTAGTCTTCAAGCTAATCACTAAAACGTGAACCGCAGCAAAATTTTGGAGTAAGATCCGACTACTTTTTAGGGCAAAGCTACGGCTCCTAACTACCTAGTATTTCATACCTTCACTGATGAGGATGATGAAGATGTTGAAATTAACCTTGACGATCACCAGGACAAAGGCTTAATTTGATGTGATTTATGGGAGAAAATTCTCTCTCACAAGAACATCGTCGATTTTAATAATAACATTATCATTAGTAAATGAATGAGAGATGAAACTTGGATGATCTACAACCACTACCTACCATCATACTTTCAACCTCTTTGAAGATACCCACCCACTTACTAGAACCTATTACATTACTAGAATAAGTCATGGTTTCTTTGGAAGAATGAGAATTATAGCCCCTGGCCTCTCTGGAATAACAATGAAACAATAAAGTACCTGACCTAGAAATTGCAAACAGTCCTTGTAAATATCTTTAATGCCATCTTGGCTCAGACATTTTCCATTGTTTTTTTTTAAGACTGCAGGATGAATCTTTCTGCCAAGACCGCAAGAAAGACATCCACCAACCTGACAGTATATACCTATATCTTTACTTGAAGTCACTGGAAAAGTTTCTTGAGACAGTCATTTCCTACAGATTGAACTACTATATGGAGTTTAATCACTGTTTACTGAAAAACTATTTGGCTTTTAGAACACATAAAGGTACCAATTCATGCAATAAATGTTATTTTTGACACGGTACACTCTAAAACATCAGGGCAATCTTGCCTTAATTGCCACCGAGATGGTTCATAAAGCTTTTGATAGCTTACGGCGATGATGGCCTTAATATATCAAACTCATTGCTCCTATCTCATACATAACGGACTTTCTCAGAGTAATTTTATAATTCTTTAACTCAAAAAAATCATTCCACCTTCATGGCAAGTCGAACAGAACCTTTTATAACCGACAGCTGGTGTCCACAAGGGTTCTTGTCTCATCCCACTTCTGTTTAAAACATTTATGTACATGGACCTGTCCACATATCAGAGTTTAAGACACAATTGTGACACAGTTTGTAGATGATGTTTATTTCATGTCTCTCATCAACTCAGTAACAGGAAAAACTAACAAGTATGAAAAGAGTCATAGAAAAAATGATATTGAACTTCGTCAGAACATCTAATTGGAGAAGAAATGGAAGAATTACGACGAATCCTGACAATCCTTGTTAGCAACGATAGGAATTGTTTTGCCTCAACCATCGAAGATAAAGGGGGTATCCTCCAACAGAAGTTACACCTGTACCATTAGAAACCCTAACAAGATCTTGGGATATAAAATAACAGCTGCTCCACTCAAGCAATCTCACGTAACTCAAAACAGATCACTACAGCCAAAGTCGTCTATAGCAGACTCTTTGATTCAATCAAGCCCCCTCAACATGTCACAAAACATCTGTATAAAATGATAATAAGACTATACTCGAATACCCTTGTGTCCAATGTCATTAACAACAAAGACCAACATGCACGGTTACAAAGGGTCCAGAATAGTGCTCTTCGCTTAAATTACCGATACCAGAGGAAGACCAGAGTTAAAATGGCAGATTTACACACACAACAAGATAATACTGCCATAAATGGACGCCTTGACACCTAAAAAAGAAACAACTTTATACAATGCCAAAACTAACATGCCAATAGAAACATCCTATAACAAGCGATAACCTACCACCCAATTACAACCATCACTTACTCGCCTCACAGGACTCAAAGAATGACTCTCCCACAAAGGTTCGTCGTTTGTTTCATAAAGATGATTACCCTCGACCCATGATTTTGAGCAACTACCTGATGAGAGAAGATTGGATACCACCAGAACCCTTCTATGTAATACTAGAAAATCAATCGCCCCCATTAGGGAGACAATCTTAAATAACTTTCTACCTAAAATTATGCTATTGACTATTGTTGGCCACCACCATTAAGAAGCTATTTCACGAACTTATAAACGGCCAGAAAATTATTGCCTTTTATATGTCGTATAAAATATCCCCTTGTGCATCGCAAAAAAAAAAAAAAAAAAAAAAAAAAAAAAAAAAAAAAAAAAAAAAAAAAAAAAAAAAAAAAAAAAAAAGCAATTGCAACTTGTAAAATTACTAAACCGATTTCAGAGTCAGTACTTATATACCTATTATATCTATGTGACCCTGATGGGGTAGTATTATACCTCTTAAAGACTATCTTATAATTAACATACACCTTATTAAATTACCACCAAAGTGGTTGGCCACATATCTTTTATACCGCTAACCTCTCTCCCCCCCCCTCCCACCCTTTCCAATATTTCCCCATCCTTACACCCCATCCTCTTCCTACCCATCTGACCAAAGCGGTCTGGTCATCATCATCAAGAAGTCAAGATTAGTTCCAAATAGTAAATCAGGATCAAACAACATGATCCAAATGGAATGAACAATAGATTAAAATAGTCTGATTGGTCAAAAGAGAGGCATATAATAGGCAAATCAAAAGAAAGGGGCATTTAAAAATCCGATATATTCAGTTAAAGAGAAGAAAAATAAAGGAATTAGGAAAAGGCCTAAAGAATTATGAGGTTAACCGTGCAAGAGAATCAACTATCCCAAAAGATTCTTTCAGGTATACAGCAGTAAGAATCAGGGACAAGAATAGGCCCACTCAAAAGTTTCCTCGGGTCAGCTCACTGACAGAGAATAAGGAAAATGTGTAGAAATTTTAACACATACTTCCTCTCAGTTTTTTACCACAGAGGAGACCACGATAAGGCCAGTAATGATAACTTATGAAACAGACGATAAGAAACTGTGCACGATTAGGGTCACAAGTGACATGGATCCCTTAGGCAAATAGATAAATTAAAACCTACCAAATTCCCTGTCAGCCCTGAATAACTTATGGCAAGGGTTCTAAAGGAATGTATAGAGGAGCTAGCAACCTTTGCTATCTTTTCAACACAGAACACTACCAAACTGGGGCATGTTGCCAGATAAGTGGAAACGTGGCAAATGTGATACCTATTTTGCAAAACAGGTGACAGTCCCTGAGCTTCGAACTATAGACCAATTAAGCCCTAACCTCCATAGAGGGAAAATTAATGGAATAAATAATTGGCCGAGCAGTTCGAGCCCCTTGAAAAAGCAGAATTAATCAACGAATCTCCGCTGGGTTTTAACAACGGGCTTTCCTCCTTACGTCTATTTCTTAACTTTTTTCACTAAGGTATTGAGAGGTAGAATCATGGTATTGAATGTGGATAATGTGTAATGGACTTCAGTAAGGCTTTTGAACGGGTCCACCATCAGAGACTATTGAGAAAATTAAGGCACTATGAATAGGAGAGATTTTTTCCTGGATAAGGCCATGGTTGACAAATAGGCAGCAAGAGAGTTTGCATAAATGGGAGGGAGCAAATCAGAGTGGGAAGCGTCACAGCGTGTTCCCCAGGGGTCAGTGTGGGGCCCCCTGCTGTTCACAATCTACATAAACGTCATAGATGAGGGCATAAAGAGCGACATCGGCAAGTTGGCCGGGGACTGACAAAACCAAAATAGCCTCGAATTCAGTTTGACGAAGGGACATTTTTCGAGACACTCCAAAGATTTGAATAGACGATGCAGTGGTCGAGAAGTGCAGATGCAGTTTTAATATAACAAAACAAAGTTCCTAAATTTGACAGGACAATAACCTTCCACCTATAAACTAAATAATGTAGAGGCTTGCAATACATTACGGGAGATTGGTAAAAAGATTTAGAGTTCTGGTTTAACCCTGAGTTTACCTGGAGAGAGTTTCCCGGGGTCAACCCCCCGCGGCCCGTTCTGAACCAGGCTCCTGGTGGATCAGAGCCTGAATCAACCAGCTGTGCTGCTGGCTGCACGCAAACCACCATATACGAGCCACAGCCCGCCGGCGGATCGAACTTGACTTTAGGTGCTGGTCCAGTGCCAGCTTGAAGACTGCCTGGGGTCGTTGGTAATCCCCACTTATGTGTGCAGTGGAGGCATTGAACCAGTCCTCGGCCCTGACCCTTTTTGTATGTCCTCTTAACTGCTAGTGAAACCCCTGCTTTTCATTGGGGGGCTTGTGCAATCCGTCTGTCCAAGTCCTTTTTGCTTTCGTAGTATGATTTTCGTGTGCAATGCGGTACTAGTTCCCTCTAGGAATTTTCAGTGTATATAATATCAGTATCTCTCCCTCCTCATTCAGGAATACAGTTTAGGGAACCACAAGCGCTCCCAATAATGAGGTGTTTTATCTCCGTTATATGCGCGCCGTGAAAGTCTCTGTACAATTTTTCTAGTCGCAATTTCACCTGCCTTGAAAGTGCTGTAGTGTGTAGCACTATCCTAGCCTAAGATAGAACAGGTGACCTGAAGAGTGTCATCATGGGCTTGCCTCCCTATTTTGAAGGTGTCTCATTATCCATCCTGGTCATTTTTCTAGCAGATGCGATTATACAAATGTTATGGTCCCTTGAAGGTGAGATCCTCCGACATGATCACTCCCAGGTCTTTGACGTTGTGTTCGCTCTATTTTGTGGCGCAGAATTTGTTTTTGTAATCTGATGAAGATTTTAATTTCCTCATGTTTACCATATCCTGAGTAATTGAAATTTCGTCATCGTTGTACTTCATGGTTGTTTTTCTGCAGCCCACTGGAAAAAAAACGAATTTTATTTTTTGATGTCGCATGGAGCTTTTGCGTGTCTGCAATGGAAGACACTGTCATGCAGATTCGGTTTCATCTGCAAAGGCAAACACGGTGGCTGTGGCGACATCCTTAGTCTACTGTTCGGATATAAGATGAGAACAAGAAGGGAGCGAGACTGTGCCTTGTGGAACAGAGCTTTCACCGTAGCTGCCTCGGACTTTCTTCTGTTGACGACGACTCACTGTGTCTGTTCGTGAGGGAAATTATAGACCATCGACCGACTTTTCCTGTTATTTCCTTTAGCACGCATTTTATGTGCGCTATTACGCCATTGACACTTGTCGAAGGCTTTTGGCAAAGTCCTGTATATATTGACATCTCATTCTTTTTTGTCTTCTAGTGCATTTAGGAGCCTGTGTCGTAGTGGTCCAATATTTGAGACAGACAGACGACCTGTTCTAAACCCATGTTGCCCTGGGTGTGTAACTGATGGTTTCTAGATGTGGTGATCTTGCTTCTTAGAGGACCCTTTCAAAAGATTTTTAAATGATATGGAAGTTAGTGCTATTGGTCTGTGTAGGTTCTGTGTTGCTGTTGCATTTAACTGCCACCCTTTGTGGAGTGGGGCTATGTCTGTTGTTTTTAGTAACTGTGGGACGACCCCCCGTGTCCATGCGTCCCTCTCCATAGATGGAAAAGGCGCGATATGAGGGGCTTCATGCAGGTCTTGATGAACACAGAGTTCCATGAGTCCTGGCCCTGGGTCAGAGTGCATGGGGCATTGTCATTTAGTCGCCTTTCGAAGTCCTTAGGGGCCAGTGATCATCCGGAGTGGCTTGTGTTTATCAATTTTGGTGGCTCTCTCATAAAAAAATTCATTTTGGATCTCGACGCTCAGTCCTGGTTAGCGGCGTTGCTAAAAACTGAGTCATATTGGACTTGAGTAAATAGCACTCACCATTTCCTTGCTGTCATCTGTGTAGGACCCTTCTTGTTTAAGAGGGCCCAATACTGCCGATGTTCTCGATTTTGATTTGCATAGGAGAAGAAATACTTTTGGTTTCTTTTTGATTTCAATTTATGCTTTTAGTTCTTCTCCGCGATTCCTACTTCCTAAAGGATTCCTTTTAGCTTAAGTCGATGCTTGCTATTTGTCTCTGACTCAGTGTCTCCCTACGCATTTCAGATATATGGACCTCTTTAGCCGCTCTGGTTTAGTCTTTTCCGTCGCCTGTAAAGGGAGCGCCCTGTCCCTTTCTGTTACGATCTACTCCTTCCTCCTTTTCTAGAGGAATAAGCCTTGTGCAACATCGAGTGCCCACCGAGTTAACTGTTCTAGGCATACGGTGGGGTCGTGATGATTAGTATACTTCCCAGCTTATATCGGTTAGGACGTGGTTTACTTGGTCCCACTTTATGTTTTTTGTTATGAAGTTGAATTTTGGTGTAATGCTACTCCGCGTGACAATCTCATTATGTCGGTCCTGGGCTCCGCGCATACATGACTGAACCTCAATTATGTGGTGATCTGATATATTGGTTTTTGATATGGTGAATTTTCTATCAGATCATCATTGTTAGGAAGATGAAGGTCTAGTGTATCATCCAGTCTAGTAGGCTCCTATTATTTGCTGGTTTAAATTGAATTTTGTGCAGAGATTTTAAAAACCGTGTGAGTGTGAGTTTCATCAGGCGCTGCCTCTTGGTTTATTTACTGCAACAATCTTATTTGCCCTATATTCCCTCCATTTTAGGTGCCTTAAGTTGAAATCCCCCATAGCAAGATGTTGGGTGGCAGGTGCTGGATAGGTTTTCCAGACAGTGGAGTCAATTTTTAACAAGCTGTTCCTGGATGTGCGGGATGTAGCATCCGAGAGCGGGTAGACTATCAAGGGAATGGGGGGGGGGGGGGGGGGCTCAATGACTAGTTTTGGGTCTCGACCGTTACTGCTAAAACTTCCACTACATCATTTGGAGCATTTAGCAGTCGTGCAAACAAGTACTCTGCAATTACTGGCCAACCCCCCCCTTTTGCCTGTCACTCTGTGCAAATCTGTATAGGTTTGTAACCTGGGATCCATATTTCGTTGTCCAAGGATTTCTTTATATGTGGGTCCTCAGTGAAAGCCGCGAACATTGCCTTGCCTCGCAAGCGTCCCCGATGAAAGTATTTTGTTGTTTGTTGTCGGCTTTAGACCCTGTATATTTGCAAAGAAAATGTTTATCGGAACTGTGGTATTGTTGGACTGGGGGGGGATTTTTTGCCGCATTAGTAGCTGTAATCTGTTTGTTTGGAGTGAGGCCATCGACTGGTGGGGTTCACTCCAGGGGATATGACTGGTTGGTGTCCGAGTTTTTCTGACCATTTCCTGCCGAGTTTTTTATTTTCCTTCCTGCACTAAAAAGCCTCTCCCCTTGAGTGCTGTGGCTACCCAGGTTATTCCTCCCATGGTCCTGTTGTTTTGTATCTTTTGTCCCCTTTAGATGTATGCCTGGCATTTAAGTTATACACAGTCTTTCCTTACTAAGAGGTACACAGTTCAGGGAAAAAAGCTGACAGGATGGGATTGCATTTTCCCTGTTTGTCATTGGGCATGTGGCAATTTCCTGGGTGGTCAGATTGCACGTCCCATCTGTTTGGTCCAGATTTCCCATGCACAGATACCGGAGTTGCATAGAAATGGTGCACAGCTGTTGCAGGTTTGCCTTGTTTCGTGACTGTATTCCTTTGGTGCATGTTTCCCAGGTTACTTACTTCTTGCCTCCCTAGCTCACCAACAATGGAGCTCACCACCAGTTTTGTTTTGGTAATATATCCGCACTAATGCGTGGGAGTCCGCTTTTTTGCTATTTCCTTCCGGATTTCCTAGTGGCAATATTGGTTTATCTTTTCTTTGAATACACTTGTTCCCTACTGATGGCTCCGGTCCCCTTTGAGGCATGTTATAGGTATGATCCTCTCCTGCGTATAATGTCCCGACTACCTACAAAATCTCCAGCTTCACCCTTACTTCTCCCAGACAGCATCTCCTCTTCCCATTTCTGTCTCCCAGGACAGCATCTCCCTTCAACACCATTACGTCTCCCAGGACAGCACCTCCATCTTCACCATTACTGTTCTCCCAGACAGCACCTCCATTCCCCATTACTGGCCTCCCAGGACAGCACTATAGCCCCCCATTTACTGACTACCAGGACATCAACTCCAGCCGTACATTTCTAACTACATGGCCATATCGAAGGACTAGTACCATTCCAGCCCGGTCTTTTTATGTTCCCAATCTGTTTAGAAAGCTACCAGGTTTTCAATGAAAGCAGCTTTGATGTTGACCTCATTTAAAACCCTTTTATTTTAGTCCACAGATTTATCTCATTTGGGCATACCCATAAACACTCCCTGTTTTAATACTGCTTGTAGCTAGTTTGTCTTGGTTATCCACAATGGGCGTACACAATTTCCACAGAAATGACGATTTATGCATGTGAAGCCCCGTTTTGGGACTACCACAGACTACACACACTTCCTATGATTTGGAAATGGAGATTTACTGCTAGTCTACTAGCAACCTCTTGAAATATGCTATTAAAACCTGCTAGGTGGTGCAACAACGAAACCGTTTGAAACCAATCCAGGTGTCGACCCAGTCAAGGGTTTCGGAAACCCATCAAGGCGACCGAGTCAAGGGTTCGACCAGTCCTATCTTAACTGATAGTGGGTCACTTATTTAAACCATACTGGTCGGTGATTTGAGCTAACCCATGAATGATCTACTGAAATTAGTCTACCAGTAATATGTGATTTGATTGATCCAAAAGTATAACTCATGTGTTAAGAGGCCGCGGTGACTGCTGGTCTCCTACAATGACGAACGGTCGAGCTCCACCCTTGTTTATCAATCCGCAGTATCTAGCTTCTCTATTTTTTTTTTTCCGTCCCACCACAATAAATGCATATTATCAACTATATTGACTGTGCAAATTTGGAGGAAGGGCGCTTTTTCTGTAGTAATATTGCTTCAGCGTTGTTATATTGCGACCCCTGCTGGAAACTACAGGTTATATGAAATACACAGGTAACGTCTGTATTTCAAGAAAAAGAAACTATGAAAGTCACTTCCACTCCACTAATACCCATTATAATTACTGGTAGTTTGCTCTACAACACTGTATTTCTGCCGATCACTGGATCACTAGATTATATGCGAGTACACTACAAGGCCAGGAAGATTATTAAAAAACAGCTGACCTGTGTAAGTTTCTGTGACGTCTGGCACCTGCTCTATAGCTTACACTCAATTACAAATTTCACGCTTTTTCAAATGACACTTTAGCCTTATATCAATCAATATTACTAGGGAGCCACTGTAGTATGACACTATACACGGCTGTAATACGCAATGCTTTCAGGGAACTTTCTTTTCCTCGGAACACATATTCAATATGTATAATTTTTTTCAAACGGGACACAGCCTATGATTCCCTCTGCAGTATACTCTGCTAGTATGCAACACTAATTCTTCCTATTTTGACTCAGTAATAATGTTATTCATCCCGCCAAGATTGGTTCCAGCGCTAAGGGATATATCTATAGATTGATGACACAAATTAAAGTTCTAGCAACGTAAAGCGACCGTGAAAACACCAAAAACCAGGAGCACAACGAGGCACGCTTGACACTGTCCCTATCTATGTGTTGGCACAGTGGAGGCAGGAAAAAAAAAAAAACCATACATAGTTTAAAAGAGGTAGGACAAAGCTCAGAAGCAGAGAGAGATGGATCCAGTAGCGATCAGTGAAGAGGCGGGCCAGAGCTGAGTCTCGACCCTGCAACCACAATTAGTGATAACAATTAGGGAGTACACATACATATACAAATTCATACACACACACACACACACACACACACCCACTACACACACACAACAACATACACAAACTCATACAGAACACACACGCACACACACCATACACACACACACTCATGCAAACACACAACACACACTCATACACATACACACACACCACACAAACACACTACACACAAACACGACACAGCTCACAATACTCACACACACACACAGGACTTGGACTCGACCCCTGCAATCCTCAACTAGGTTAGAGTGCACACACATACACACAACACACACATACACACCACACCACACCAAAAACACACCAAACACACAGCCAAACACACCTCACATACCCACACACACACAAACACACACACACACACACACACACACACACACACACACAAACACAGCACACACACACACACCACACACACACACCAACACACCCACACACACAACACACATACACATCACACATAACACACAAGTGGTAATCTTATTTTCAGCTAGCAAAGTCAGGGTATTCTCCAAATGGTCTGTTCACAGACCGGCCGCCGGGGGCGTTTGACCCCCGAAAAACCCCTCTCATCCAGTAAACT
This sequence comes from Cherax quadricarinatus, assembly GCF_026875155.1. Classification (NCBI taxonomy): domain Eukaryota; kingdom Metazoa; phylum Arthropoda; class Malacostraca; order Decapoda; family Parastacidae; genus Cherax; species Cherax quadricarinatus. Next base: position 81,790,154 of record NC_069401.1, on the reverse strand, counting down.
CCATAAAGTACCACTGGTGGATAAGAAAATACCTTTGCCATTTTCTGAACATTTCTGATGAGTTGTTTCTAAATTCAGTAATGTTATCACCACTCCATAATAATGACGAGGTGTGACAATATCCCATCTGAGCAAAGGTTTACATTTCGTTTGTCCAATCTGTGATGGTCTTTAACCTGCCAAAAACTTGTAACCCCAGCCGGAGCCGGGCAGTATGACATCAAGAGTCTGTTTATTTGTTTGGATGCACCATAACATGTGGCGTCCTCCTGTATGAATAGAATGATGATAGATGGACTCACAGGTGTCAATCTCCCTAGCCTTAATCCATAAAATCATTGAAAGTTTTCTTTTCGTATTATTGTTCTCAAACTACAACCTACATGCCAAATTGTAATCTAACTCCCTCGTTGAGAAAGCATGCAGCTTAGTCCAATTATCAGTTCTATCATGCATCTGAAACCCTTGAATGGAAGCCACAGCATGTGCACATCTGACTCCACTGTCCACAATCCTACCATACTGTGTCTGGCTTCTTCTGACACTAGCATCCACAATTTATGCTTAATGAAGTTCAAGCATTTATGGATACAGAGAATCATTACAATTAAACTGGCATCTTTCAATACTAGATGCAGTTCCAGTGTAAGGAATATGGCAAACAGTTTGTCTGAAGGTAGAGGCCCAATAATGGATGCGTGCTCCAATTTCCTTTAAGAGAGCCATCACTCTGTACGACAACACAGCACTACCAAGCTGTCAGACCATGGATTGGTGAGCAGAACCATCAGCGTAAATAAGTTGCGAGTTGTTGCTGTTGTGGACTAAGTTATCATACAGCTTAAGGCCTCATGTTGGCTTCAAGGCCAAGTTTGGTTGTGATTTAAGAAGTAGTTTGGGGGAAATGAGGAATGGTAAGTTTGGAATGGGGTAATATTCCATGGAGCGGAGAGATGCCGCTGTTTGCCTTACTTGACCAAGATCATGTAATCTGATTCATGCGGAGTCGGTTCCCATTTTTTTATCGTTCATCTGGAGAGTGTTCACACAGTGCTGAGTGAAAGTTGAGGGCTTCTGTGGCAGGGGGGTTGGAACTGAGCTTGCCTGAGCATATTAACCCCATCTTAGCTATTTCTTTCAGTAACACAGACGATCTCTGAAGCATGAATTCAAGTTCTGTTGGATGCATATTTAAATCTTTTTGGCAGTACGAGGGCATCCTAAATGAACCTCATTGCTTCGTTCTGCAGTTTTTTCCCAGCCCTCCCAAGCTCCATCAGACACAAGAGCAAGTAGTTGGCGCCGCCTAATAGCAACCCAATGATCTAATATAAGCAAGATACACATTTTCACAATTTTAACATTACACCATACCTGGGGTGAAGCCCTGCCACAACTCTAAGGTCTCTTAGTCGTTCTTTGTATTGCGACAAAGTCTGACAACAGGTCCTAAGTAGTGGAACCTCGAAGCCTCGATACCTGTATCGCTTACATATTCTATAAGAGACCCATCTTGCAATTGGATCTGACGAACTGTGCCTCTCTGTCTAGGAGGACGCCTATTGAGTATCTTTGTTTTAACAGGGAGATTATCAACCCAGGTTCCCGGACACGAGGCTAGTACATGATTAAGAATGTTTGGGTGTTGGAGAAATCACGGTGGTGTGATTCATTATATCATCACAAACTAATCACATAATGAATGGGCTGACTAGGCATAGCATTAAGATAATGCATTAATTAGAATATGAACAGTGTGGGACTGAGCACACCTCCCTGTGGGGTTCCTAATTTCAAATCTGTAGTTTACACTTCTATGTTCCCTGGAACAACACAGACGATTTTCTGTGGACAGGTATCCTTTAATCCACGGAGAAGCCATCCTCCAACATCCATTCTGGCAAGTTCACTAATGAAGAGTGTCTATCATGGTCTTGGCATCCCTCGATTTGAGAACCTTCAAAACGAGGGAGTCCAGCCCTTGATGACACTCTTCAGGCACGCACTTGTTCTATCTAGGGGCTTGAATATTTGCTGCACACTAACACAACACCTTTCAAGGCAGTGAAATTGTGATCTAGAAAATGTACAGAGAACCTTCACGGCACCATAACGAGATAAAACACCTCAATCACTGGGAGCAACATCTAGGTTCCTGAACCTGTATTCCCTGGAACGCAGGCCGGGGAGATACAGATATATACACCTGGAAAATCCTAGAGGACTAGTAACCGAACTTGCACACGAAAATCACTCACTACGAAAGCAAAAGACTTGGCAGACGATGCAACATCCCCACATGAAAGCAGGGGTGTCACTAGGCACTTAAGGAGACCATACAATAAAGTGTCAGGGGCCCGAGAACTTGTTTCAACTTCCTCCGAGCATACATAAGGGGGATTTACCAACAGACCCTGACAGGCGTCAAGCTGCACTGGACAAGCCACCTAAAGTCGTTCCTGATCAGCCGGGCGGTGGCTCGGACGTTGGTTTGTCGTGCAGCCCGCAGTAACAGCCTGGTTGATCAGGCTCGATCCCCAGGAGGCCTTGTCACAGACCGGGCCACCACGGGGGCGTTGACCCCCGGAAACTCACTCCTGTACACCTCCAGGTAATGATTACATGTGCGGTTGGCTACATCGAATGCGGATTATGGTCAAGGAAAGGTAAGAGTAATGACTGTCATGTCAGGGTGAGAAAGGTGGGCTATATGCAATGATGCACGCTCCTTCCGTGCATTGAAACCATGTAACAAGGGCAACTTGCAATGTGAACAACTGACTGATGTTGTAGTGCCAGGCTTAGTCTTGGTTTTATAATACTTCTGGCAGTTTGGGGAGTCACACAGATGATGATTCATCTAAAATGTAAATATGTGTCAGGCAGATGGTCACTCCTCTGAACACATGTGCTTAATTGTCCACTTATTGGAGGAATACAGAGACAGACAGTAAAATAACCATGTGACATGTCAGATATCTTATTAATGAAAAGAAGATACCAATATACTAACAAATTTCCTAAATTTGCTTGTAACAGAAAGTGAACTATAGATATGTAATAAAATCCATATGTATTCCTATTAACCCTGTTGGGCCTAAGTTTCCTAGGGCTTTGTGTGTATCCCATATGCTCTCGCGCTACCGCCACAGGATGGATATGGGGTGGCAACAATAAACTAGAGCCACTTCGGTGGCAAAATCTAAAAAAAAAAATCCTCTTGTGTCAGTGAATCTGCCTGAGTAGTACAAGTTTGTTTGCTGTTCTTTATTAATATTGGTGAGAACTGTTGAATATTGTTAAGAATATCTTTTGTATATAAGCCCTGTCTATATTGCTTTTCATATTATTTTTTATCAATGGATTTTCAGAATCCTCCCCTGGTAGCCATGCAACCGAGCCGTTTATTTCGTGACCTGTTTCGTTATATGGGACAAATGTTTGTTGTACAGTCTAAGTATTTTGTTAAGAAAATGTCTGTCCAATCATCAATACCATTGCATTGGAGAATTCTGTAGGCCATCAAAAGTCTCTAGGTCTGCTGTGAAATTCCTATTGAGGCCCTCGGTCATGGAGTCCCTAAAATGAACACTTTGTTGTATTCCGAGTGGTGGCTTACTAATGTATGTTAAGAGGAACCTCATGCATCAGCAGTCAGGGACACAACCAGAGAGAGAGGGGAGTGAGCCAGCAAGACTGGATCTTGTGTTCACCCTGAGCAGTTCAGACATTGAGGACATCACTTACGAGAGGCCCCTTGGAGCTAGCGATCATGTGGTGCTGAGTTTTGATTATATAGTAGAGCTACAAGTGGAGAAGGTAAGAGGAACTGAAGGGGTAAGGCCAAACTATAAAAGGGGGGACTACACAGGTATGAGAAACTTCCTGCAGGAGGTTCAGTGGGACAGAGAAATGGTAGGAAAATCAGTAAACGAGATGATGGAATATGTGGCAACAAAGTGCAAGGAGGCAGAGGAAAGTTTTGTTCCCAAGGGAAACAGAAATAATAGGAAGACCGAAACGAGTCCTTGGTTTACCCGAAGGTGTAGGGAGGCAAAAATTAAGTGCAACAGAGAATGGAAAAGGTACAGGAGGCATAGGACCCATGAAAACAAGGAGATTAGTAGAAGAGCCAGAAACGAGTATGCACAGATAAGGAGGGAGGCCCAGCGACAGTATGAAAACGACATAGCATCGAAAGTCAAATCTGACCCGAAACTGCTGTATAGCCACATTAGGAGGAAGACAACAGTCAAGGACCAGGTGATAAGGCTGAGGAAAGAAGGTGGAAACTCACAAGAAACGATCAAGAGGTATGTGAGGAGCTCAACACGAGATTTAAGGAAGTATTTACAGTAGAGTCAGGAAGGACTCTGGGGGGACAGACCAGATGGGGACACCAGCAAGGAATACACCAACAAGTGTTGGACGACATACATACAGAATGAGGAGGAGGTGAAGAAACTGCTAAGGGACATCGATACCTCAAAGGCAATGGGACCGGACAACATCTCCCCGTGGGTCCTTAGAGAGGGAGCAGATATGTTGTGCGTGCCACTTACCACAATCTTCAACACGTCCCTGGAAACTGGGCAACTACCTGAGGTATGGAAGACGGCAAATGTAGTTCCCATTTTTAAAAAAGGAGACAGAAAAGAGGCACTAAACTATAGACCTGTGTCATTGACGTGTATAGTATGCAAAATTATGGAGAAGATTATCAGGAGGAGAGTGGTGGAGCACCTGGAATGGAACAAGTGTATAAATGCCAACCAGCACGGATTCATGGAAGGCAAATCCTGTGTCACAAACCTTCTGGAGTTTTATGATAAAATAACAGAAGTAAGACACGAGAGAGAGGGGTGGGTTGATTGCATCTTCTTGGACTGCAAGAAGGCCTTTGACACAGTTCCTCACAAGAGATTAGTGCAGAAGCTAGAGCATCAGGCGCATATAACAGGAAGGGCACTGCAATGGATCAGAGAATACCTGACAGGGAGACAACAACGAGTCATGGTACGTAATGATGTATCACAGTGGACACCTGTGACGAGCGGGGTCCCACAGGGGTCGGTCCTAGGACCAGTGCTATTTTTGGTATATGTGAACGACATGATGGAAGGGTTAGACTCAGAAGTGTCCCTGTTTGCAGATGATGTGAAGTTAATGAGGAGAATTAAATCTGATGAGGACCAGGCAGGACTTCAAAGAGACCTGGACAGACTGGACACCTGGTCCAGCAAATGGCTTCTCGAATTTAATCCTGCCAAATGCAAAGTCATGAAGATAGGGGAAGGGCACAGAAGACCACAGACCGAGTATAGGCTAGGTGGCCAAAGACTGCAAACCTCACTCAAGGAGAAAGATCTTGGGGTGAGTATAACACCGAGCATGTCTCCGGAAGCACACATCAACCAGATAACTGCTGCAGCATATGGGCGCCTGGCAAACCTGAGAACAGCATTCCGATACCTTAGTAAGGAATCGTTCAAGACACTGTACACCGTGTATGTCAGGCCCATACTGGAGTATGCAGCACCTGTTTGGAAACCGCACTTGATAAAGCACGTCAAGAAACTAGAGAAAGTACGAAGGTTTGCGACAAGGTTAGTTCCAGAGCTAAGGGGAATGTCCTATGAAGAAAGATTAAGGGAAATCGGCCTGACGACACTGGAGGACAGGAGGGTCAGGGTAGACATGATAACGACATATAAAATACTGCGTGGAATAGACAAGATGGACAAAGACAGGATGTTCCAGGGAGGGGACACAGAAACAAGAGGCCACAATTGGAAGTTGAAGACGCAAATGAGTCAGAGAGATATTAGGAAGTATTTCTTCAGTCATAGAGTTGTAAGGCAGTGGAATAGCCTAGAAAATGACGTAGTGGAGGCAGGAACCATACACAGTTTTAAGACGAGGTTTGATAAAGCTCATGGAGCGAGGAGAGAGAGGGCCCAGTAGCAACCGGTGAAAAGGCGGGGCCAGGAGCTAAGACTCGACCCCTGCAACCACAAATAGGTGAGTACAGGCACACAGGTACACAGATACACAGGTACACAGGTACACAGGTACACAGGCACACAGGTACACAGATACACAGGCACACAGGTACACAGGTACACAGGCACACAGGTACACAGGTACACAGGTACACAGGTACACAGGTACACAGGCACACAGGTACAAAGGATAATGTAAAGGTTGGAGTTGAATATACAAACTTGAAAATTTGGCAACAAAATGTTATGAAATTCAATTCAAAGTTTATTCTCTATAAAGATTACAATGTTGAATTTACAGAATTTGGTTATTGTGTGGTTTACATGTAGTTAAATAATGATTACAGGGTGTACCACTAGAACGCCTAGCATGGCTAGGCATTTCGGGCAGACTTAGTTTAATTCTTTATTTTAAAATATTACAGATTATGAGGTAAGTTGGTATTATGGCTAAGTGACTAAATACTAGTTTGTGAGTTTAGCAATGTGAATTCTTTTGTTTAGGCACAGTACATAGTTTCAGTATTGGAGTATCATAGGATTCATTATTTTAAGATTGAGATTAATATTTCTGTTTATGGTCAAATGGGTGAGTGAGTGTAAGTGTGAACCACCAGGTGGTATTCGTGTAATTAGTTGATGGGGTTTATCAGGGAGATAAGATGTTTTCTAATAGTAGTTTTGAAGGTGACGAATGTGTCTGCAGTTCTAGAGTTCTCAGGTAGGGTGTTCCAGATTTTAGGACCTTTGACATACATTGAATTTTTGTAAAGGTTTAGTCGGACATGGGGAATGTCGTAGAGATGTTTGTGTCTGGTGTTATGCCTGTGGGTTCTGTCACAACTATCAAGAAAGCGTTTTAGGTCAAGGTTGATATTGGAGTTTAAGGTCCTGTAGATGTAGATTGCACAGTAGAAAGTGTGGATGTACTGAACAGGGAGTAAGTTTAGATCTATGAAGAGTGGGAGGGTGTGTTGCCAGGGATGGGATTTAGTGATTATTCTTACTGCAGCTTTTTGTTGGGTTATTGTTGGCTTTAGGTGTGTTGCTGCAGTTGATCCCCAAGCACAAATAGCATAGGTGAGGTATGGATAAATAAGTGAGTGGTATAGTGTGAGAAGGGCATTTTGCGGCACGTAGTATCGTATCTTGGAGAGGATCCCAACTGTTTTGGATACTTTTTTGGTTATGTGTTGGATATGGGTGCTGAAATTCAGGTTGTTGTCAAGGTATAGGCCTAGGAATTTGCCCTCATTATGTCTGGTAATTAGAGTGTTGTAGATCTTAATGCTAATTTGTGCATCTCCTGCTCTGCTACCAAACATTATATAGTAGGTTTTGTCAGTGTTAAGCGTAAGTTTATTGGCTGTCATCCAAGTCGATATTTTGATCAGCTCCTCGTTAACAATGGTGTTGAGGGTGGCAAGATTAGGGTGAGAGATGACATAAGTCGTGTCGTCAGCAAAGAGAATGGGTTTCAGGTGTTGGGATACGTTTGGAAGATCATTGATGTATATGAGGAAGAGCAGGGGACCAAGGACACTTCCCTGCAGAACTCCAGTATCAAGTGGCCGAGTTGTTGATGCTGTGTCTTTAATGGTAACATACTGATACCTATTAGTAAGGTAAGATTTGAAATAAGCAAGCGCATGGCCTCTTATACCGTAATGGTCAAGTTTGTGGAGTAGGATGTCGTGGTCTACTGTGTCAAAAGCTTTTCCTAGGTCAATAAAAATTCCTAGTGGATATTCCTTATTTTCCAATGCTGTGTAAAGCAGATCTAGCATTTTTATGATTGCATCATTAGTGCTTTTATTTTTCCTAAATCCAAATTGGCAGGGGTTGAGTATGTTTTGTGCCGTTATAAATGAATATAGTCTCCTGTGCACGAGTTTCTCAAAGATTTTGGATAGCAATGGTAAGTTTGATATTGGCCTATAGTTGTTTAAGTCTGTAGGGTCACCACCTTTATGTATTGGTGTAACCCTTGCCATCTTGAGTAGTTTCGGGAAGGTGCTAGTTTCTAGTGACTTGTTAAAAAGTAATGAAATAGCATGAGAAAGGATATGGGCCGTTCGCTTGTACAGTAATGGTGGGACATTAGACAGATTCCCTGAGTTGTTTTTAAGTGACTTTATAATCTCGGTGACTTCCGTGGGCTCAGTTGGTGCAAGATAGAAGGAATTTGGGAAATTCCCATCTAGGTAGTCCCCGGCATGGGCATTAGTATGTGGGATTTTATTGGCGAGATTAGATCCTATGGTTGAGAAGAAGTCGTTTATCTTGTTATCTATGTCAGTGGGATGTAGTGGTGTTTCATTAGGTTTAGTTAGGACAATATTCCTTTTTTTTCAGTTTGTGGGTCCCTAGAATCTGAGAGAGTGTTTTCCAGGTCTTTTTTGTATCTCTCTAGTGTCTGTGAATCTACTGGAGTAGTATAGTTGTTTGGCTTTCTTTATTACTTTGGTGAGAACTGATGAATAGTGTTTAAGAATATCTTTGTGTATTAAGCCCTGTCTATATTGCTTTTCATATTGGTGTTTCTTGTCAATGGATTTCAGAATGGCGCTGGTTAGCCATGGACAACCAAGCCGTTTGTTTGTGATCTGTTTCGTTTTAATAGGACAATGTTTGTTGTATAGTCTAAGTAATTTGTTAAGAAAAATGTCTGTCCAGTCATCAATACCATTGGCCTTGGAGAATTCTGTAGGCCAGTCAACAATCTCTAGGTCAGTTGTGAACTTCCTTATTGAGGCCTCGTCATGGAGTCTAAATGAGACTTTGTTGTATTCAAGTGGTGGTTTATTAATGTTTGTCAGGAGGAAGGTAGGGTAGTGGTCTGTAGTGCTATCTGTGATTATCCCTGATTTAAGGGGGGCTAGTATATTGGTCCATATGTGGTCTGTTATGGTTGCACTTGTCTCAGTGAGCCTGGTTGGTTTATTGTTGGTATGAGAAGTGTGTTGTTCATATTGTTGATGAAATCAGTTACAGGCTGATCATCTAGTAAGCCAAGGTTGATGTTGAAGTCTCCAGCTAAGAGAAGGTGGTGCTTATTCATTTGTCTGTTTGTTATTAGTGACTTTAATTTCTCACTGAAATTTGGGATGTTTGTGTGAGGTAACCGGTAAATGGCACTGATTGTTATTGGTGTCTTAAGGTTTTTTACAGTAAAATTAGCAAAAATGTATTCCCCATATTCATCACTAAAGCAAGTGGTGCTAATACAAGATAATTGGTTAGAGTAATAGATTGCAATACCACCCCCAACTTGGTATGGTCTGCAGTTGTGAATTGCTGTGTATCCTGGTAGAGGGTAGATATCTAGTGTGTCCTGCTTAAGCCAGGTCTCAGTAACAATAATGCAGGAGAAGGGTGTCTTTAGTGATTCAAGGAGTGCCAGGAGGTCATCATAGTGTTTGCTTAAGGACCTGATGTTGTAGTTAAGTACTGATAGGCTTTTAGCATTGTTTAGGATAGTGATTAACGTACAAAAGTAAAACTGACTGGTAGTAAATATGGTGTTTAATAAAATTTTAGTAAGTAATAATGATTACAAAAAAATATTAATTAGCAAAAAAAAAAAAAAAAAAAAAGTGAAAAAGTAAGGTTTATTTCAAGTATTAAATTTTAAGAACAGTTATTTGGATTCAATATTGCACTGGTAGTTATACTTGAGGTTGTTTGGCAGTACAAGGTATTTGTGGAAAATACTGTTTACCTGGAGTTTACCTGGAGAGAGTTCCGGGGGTCAACGCCCCCGCGGCCCTGTCTGTGACCAGGCCTCCTGGTGGATCAGAGCCTGATCAACCAGGCTGTTACTGCTGGCTGCACGCAAACCAACGTACGAGCCACAGCCCAGCTGGTCAGGAACCGACTTTAGGTGCTTGTCCAGTGCCAGCTTGAAGACTGCCAGGGGTCTGTTGGTAATCCCCCTTATGTATGCTGGGAGGCAGTTGAACAGTCTCGGGCCCCTGACACTTATTGTATGGTCTCTTAACGTGCTAGTGACACCTCTGCACCTGCGCAGAAAAGACTCGCCATGTTTGAATTGAGTTAACACAAACGTTAGTGAATAATGGGAAGAATTTTTGTGCTCTAGAGGTAAAGTTGGGCTGACACCTCTCAAATAGAAGCCGAAATTGTTGGATGTGCATTCCTGCATAACTTGAGATATCAGGCGACTGGACAAGACAGCTCCAGGAACCTCAGATAAGTTTGTTTATGTTTGTAACTCTGCCCAGTGTTATTTTCATAAATTTAGTTAGAATGAGGTTTTTTTTTGAGTATGATACATATTAATCTCCAGTCAAATTGGTGAGTGATGTTAAGATATATTCTCCTTCTGTTATGTAAATGTGTGTATATATAATCATTTATTAATTTTAATATACAGTCCACAAATTTTATATTTTCCAGAATTCCTGGTGATGTACATTTCATTTGTAATTAATAGGTCTAGAGCAACTTGTGGATATGACAGTGGTAGGTATCGAAGGGGGACATTTTTTGTGACCTAGGTGTCCCAAATTCCTACTTGTCTGTGTAACCTTGATAAATAATAATTATCTTTGTTACCATTTACTGGTATGTACCTTATGAGTTACATCCAGATAAATGCAATTTTCCACAGTATTTAAGAGTACTCTAAGATAGTAAATGTGGTATTAAAACAGGTTATGGTAATTAGACAAGTATTGGTAATTAAATGATGTCAAAAATGTTAAGAGTAAATTGTACTGATAGTAAAAATGGTAATTAATTATTAATTTTAGTAAGTAATATCAATTAATAATAATTAAAAAACATGAGGTAGTAATATGGACAGCTAATATTCAGCTAATATTTAAGCAAACAATAGTAAATAAGAAAATTACATAAGGTGACTTATGCTTACTAGTAAAATCACATAATGACATCCAAGAGTCTGTTTATTTTGTTGGATGCACCATAGACATGTGGCTCCTCCTGCATGATGGAATGATGATAGATGGACTGACTGGTGTCAATCTCCCTGAGTCTTAAGTCAATAAATTTCAGTTGAAGTTCTTTTCTTATTATTGTTTTCAAACTGCTAACTGACAAGCCAAGATTGTAATCTACTCCCTCTTTGAAAGCACACAGCATAGCCAATTTATCAGTTCTATCATGCATCTGATAGAACTGATAAATTGCATTTGACAGGGTTAAATTCAAGGAGCCAGTTGCTGGACCAGGCTTGCAGCCTGTCCAGGTCTTTTTGTAGTCCTGCCTGTCCAGGTCTCTTTGTAGTCCTGCCTGTCCAGGTCTCTTTGTAGTCCTGCCTGTCCAGGTCTCTTTGTAGTCCTGCCTGTCCAGGTAACTTTGTAGTCCTGCCTGTCCAGGTATCTTTGTAGTCCTGCCTGTCCAGGTATCTTTGTAGTCCTGCCTGTCCAGGTATCTTTGTAGTCCTGCCTGTCCAGGTATATTTGTAGTCCTGCCTGTCCAGGTATCTTTGTAGTCCTGCCTGTCCAGGTATCTTTGTAGTCCTGCCTGTCCAGGTCTCTTTGTAGTCCTGCCTGTCCACGTCTCTTTGTAGTCCTGCCTGTCCGGGTATCTTTGTAGTCCTGCCTGTCCAGGTATCTTTGTAGTCCTGCCTGTCCAGGTATCTTTGTAGTCCTGCCTGTCCAGGTATCTTAATACCTTACCACCCTTTATATACAAAAAAGTGTCACAAGAACTATCACCAATCATTGCAACACTCTTTAACAAATCCATTGAATCCTCCACCTTCCCTACAGCTTTCAAAATAGCAAGGGTCACCCCGATCCATAAGGGAGGAGACCAGAGTTGAATAACTATAGGCCAATATCCAATTTACACCCTCTCTCAAAAATCTTCGAAAAATTAATTCATAAACGAATCTACTCCTACCTCATCTCCCAAAACATTTTCAACCCCTGCCAATTTGGATTCAGGCCTAATAAAAATACTAATGATGCTATTATACACATGCTAGAACATATATACACAGCAATAGAGAAAAAAGAAGTCCCACTGGGGATCTTCATTGACTTACGTAAAGCTTTTGATACAGTTGACCATGACTTGCTCCACGTAAAATTGTCACACTATGGTATTAGAGGGCACTCCCTCAACTACCTCAAGTCTTACCTCAGCAACAGAAGCCAATATGTGTACGCAAATGGGGCAAGCTCTTCCGCTCAACCAATTACAGTTGGTGTCCCACAGGGAAGTGTCCTTGGCCCTCTTCTCTTTCTCCTATACATAAATGACCTACCAAATGCTTCGCAATTACTCAAACCCACACTTTTTGCAGATGACACTACATACGTCTTCTCTCACCCGAGCCCAGTCATGCTTGCCAATACTGTAAACACCGAATTACAGAAAATATCTACCTGGATGAGGACTAACAAACTTACACTAAACATTGACAAAACCTACTTCATTCAGTTTGGTAGCAGAGCTACAGATGTACCTCTTAACATAACGATAAACAGATCACCTATCACAAAGCTAACAGAGGGAAAATTCTTAGGAATCCACCTCGATAATAGACTCAAATTTCATACACATATACAACAAATTTCTAAGAAAATTCCCAAGACTGTAGGCATACTATCGAAGATACGGTACTATGTTCCACAGTCAGCCCTCCTGGCCCTTTATCACTCTCTTATTTACCCTATCTCACCTATGGAATTTGTGCATGGGGCTCAACAACAATTAACCATCTCAGACCACTAATTACCCAACAAAAGGCTGCAGTTAGAATGATAACAAATTCTCACTACAGGCAGCACACTCCACCAATATTCAAAACACTCAACCTACTCACCATACAAAACATCCATACTTATTACTGCACCTATTACATACATAGAACACTTAACTCTGATATTAACCCTCCCCTCAAACATCTCCTTGCCAACCTCAACAGAACACATGACCATAACACAAGGCACAGATCACGCTTTGATGTTCCTCGTGTCCATCTCACGCTATGCAAAAACTCAATGCACATAAAAGGCCCTAAAATCTGGAATTCATTACCTGTAAATATAAAAGAAACACTACCTGTTTATAAATTCAAGTCTCTTCTCAAAGATCACTTACTCACTCAAAACCAAATAAATACTGAATAACTTAACCTTAAAAATTGTATATCCTATATGTTACTCACAATTATATCACACAAATGTTAAACCTAGGACCCAATCTAACTTTGTTATTTTTTTAAATACACTACCTAACAGAATACTCCATTCGACTGAATGTACAGCAATGCAAGCAACCATATGACCTGTCTTTGTAATACTCATTTGTGCCTTATAGTTATCTGTTTACAATAATGTTTTATTACTAATTTCATCATTGCTTAGTTAATCTTAAGTTAATTTTAAGCCAGCCCGTAATGCTATGCATATAAGTGGCTTTGGCATGCTGCTCTTACCTGTATTTTTTTGTACCTCTGTATGTATGCTAAAATTACTAAATAAATAAATAAATAAATAAATCTTTGTAGTCCTGCCTGTCCAGGTATCTTTATAGTCCTGCCTGTCCAGGTATCTTTGTAGTCCTGCCTGTCCAGGTCTCTTTGTAGTCCTGCCTGTCCAGGTCTCTTTGTAGTCCTGCCTGTCCAGGTATCTTTGTAGTCCTGCCTGTCCAGGTATCTTTGTAGTCCTGCCTGTCCAGGTATCTTTGTAGTCCTGCCTGTCCAGGTATCTTTGTAGTCCTGCCTGTCCAGGTATCTTTGTAGTCCTGCCTGTCCAGGTCCCTTTGTAGTCCTGCCTGTCCAGGTCTCTTTGTAGTCCTGCCTGTCCAGGTATCTTTGTAGTCCTGCCTGTCCAGGTATCTTTGTAGTCCTGCCTGTCCAGGTATCTTTGTAGTCCTGCCTGTCCAGGTCTCTTTGTAGTCCTGCCTGTCCAGGTCTCTTTGCAGTCCTGCCTGTCCAGGTATCTTTGTACTCCTGCCTGTCCAGGTATCTTTGTAGTCCTGCCTGTCCAGGTCTCTTTGTAGTCCTGCCTGTCCAGGTATCTTTGTAATCCTGCCTGTCCAGGTAACTTTGTAGTCCTGCCTGTCCAGGTATCTTTGTAGTCCTGCCTGTCCAGGTATCTTTGTAGTCCTGCCTGTCCAGGTCTCTTTGTAGTCCTGCCTGTCTAGGTATCTTTGTAGTCCTGCCTGTCCAGGTATCTTTGTAGTCCTGCCTGTCCAGGTATCTTTGTAGTCCTGCCTGTCAGGTATCTTTGTAGTCCTGCCTGTCCAGGTATCTTTGTAGTCCTGCCTGTCCAGGTATCTTTGTAGTCCTGCCTGTCCAGGTATCTTTGTAGTCCTGCCTGTCCAGGTCTCTTTGTAGTCCTGCCTGTCCAGGTCTCTTTGTAGTCCTGCCTGTCCAGGTATCTTTGTAGTCCTGCCTGTCCAGGTCTCTTTGTAGTCCTGCCTGTCCAGGTCTGTTTGTAGTCCTGCCTGTCCAGGTCTCTTTGTAGTCCTGCCTGTCCAGGTTTGTTTGTAGTCCTGCCTGTCCAGGTCTCTTTGTAGTCCTGCCTGTCCAGGTCTCTTTGTAGTCCTGCCTGATCCTCATCTGATTCAATTCTTCTCGTTAACTTTATATCAGTGTTCGTTTAATATCTTCATTATGCACCCCATACCCATGCTGCGGGCGTGTGTATGTAAATTATTACGCAATGTGGTTCAAATGTTTTAAAGGATACACTGAGAATAGTAATTTTATTAATTAAATTTATTATGCACCTCAGATTCATCCAGAGGAAGGTAGTGAAAATAGATGCACACAATGGGTCCAGGAACTGTGCCCGAGTGTTACCGTAGCAAGTTACAGTGGCAATGAAATATTTCCATATTTATATGTGGTTACAGTCGAAATGAGTTATTTATGCAGACGTGAACACAATCACGCAAAAAAAGGTCACGAATTAAAAAAAAAATGTTGATTTGTGAGGTAATGAATGTAGGTGTGTGTGGTGGAGACACCTGGCGGCGGGTGGTGGAAGTTACACCAGATGACGTAAACAAACACACGTCAGTTGCCAACCAAGATGGCAGAGGATGGTCCCTCCAAGAGTGACATTGAGGCCGTGTTTAAGCGACTCCGTGCAATACCCACCAATAAAGTAAGTTTTTTCAGACAGGACGAGGAGTGATGTCAGTGTTGTAGCCTGGACAGTGAGCTTGTCTCCTTCCTCCAGCAATGGTGACGTCTTCCTCCACTGTAAAACTCCCGATGTTTCCAGACAACGACAAATTTATATATGTTGATGTTTTCGTTAAATAAAAAACAATTATTGTCGGCCACCTTGTGTATGGCCATGAATTTTTATAAGTTAAGATACAAAACTAAAGAGGACGTTAATCCGGCTTCAATATTTACTATTTGAAATGGATAACTTTTATTATATTTCTAGGAAAAATCTTATTACTTTTAAAACTATTTATTAATTGTATTCTGAATTAACATTAATTACGCGAAGCTTGAATTGCCAGGCGAAACTTGATGAAGTTTGTTAGATAGTTATGAAACCCAGTAACAGCTGGTGTGTTAATGTTGGCAGCCCACCACAACCATCACTCTCACTTTATGACACTTTAATTTAAACATGTTACATTTTTTTTACGTTATCCTCGTTAATTTAAACATGTTACATTTTTTTACGTTATCCTCGTTAATTTAAACATGTTACATTTTTTTTAGGTTATCCTCGTTAATTTACACATACGTTACAATGTGCAGAACAACCATTGTGATAAAATAATAAACTTCTAAGCACATTCGTGATTTCTCATTTCATTAAGGAACTGTAAATTAAAGGTGGCCTGGCTGGCAAAGCTCTAGCTTCACACACTGAGGGTCTGGGTTCGATCCCCCAGCAGGGTGGAAACATTCGACGCATTTCCTTACACCTGTTGTCCTGTTCATCTAACATGTAGGTACCTGGGTGTTAGTGGACTGGTGTGGGTTGCATCCTGGGGGACAAGATTGAGGACCCCAGTGGGAATAAGACTGACAGTCCTCGATGACGCACTGATTTTCTTGGGTTATCCTCTGGGGTTAAAAATCCAAACAAAATCATATCTTAAGGCAAGGGCAAGATTACACCTTGCAGTCAGTGTAAACAATTCACCCTTCCAGGTTAGGTGATTTTTCTGTACAGTACTGCACATTTTGATATGTGGGGAGATAAGATAAGATTTCGTTTGGATTTTTAACCCCGGAGGGTTAGCCACCCAGGATAACCCAAGAAAGTCAGTGCGTCATCGAGGACTGTCTAACTTATTTCCATTGGGGTCCTTAATCTTGTCCCCCAGGATGCGACCCACACCAGTCGACTAACACCCAGGTACCTATTTGCTGCTAGATGAACAGGACAATAGGTGTAAGGAAACGTGTCGGAATTTCCACCCGCCGGGAATCGAACCCGGGCCCTCCGTGTGTGAAGCGGGAGTTTTAGCCACCAGACCACCGGGCCACCGAGAGCTACTTTTGGTTCTTTCAGGGGTCTCACTTTTTAATCATGGGAGTGGGGGAGGGTATTAATGTGCAGCGTAGCCCATGGTCAGGTTGCACGAGTAGGAAAACTCTAAAAACTCTTGAAGAGTATATCAAAGTACATTGTAGTTCATATGACTTAACATGCTGTTGGAGTTTGAACAAGGTAATATTTATATAGGGATTCAGGGAAACTGGTTAGCCAGACTTGAGTCCTGGAGGTGGGAAGTCTGAGGGAGATGTGGGGTTGTTGCAGTTTGTAGGGTTGTTTAAACTGTGATATCTGTGCACTTATGGCAAAATAGCTATTGACGAACATTTTTTCTCTCCCTTTCTTGGCAGGATATGGTTGGTGTGTTAAAAATAAAAAGAATATGCATATTGCAAATATGCAAAGCTGTCATCAGAATGTGCCAAATGTAATTTTTTAATAATTGTCTAATGTTTTGCATTAAATATCTACAGGCATGCTTCGATTGCAATGCCAAGAATCCCACTTGGGCCTCGGTGACATATGGAGTGTTCATCTGCATCGACTGCTCAGCTGTCCATCGTAGCTTGGGAGTTCACTTGACATTTGTAAGGTCAACCCAGCTGGACACAAACTGGACGTGGTTACAGCTTCGTAATATGCAACTTGGAGGAAACACTAATGCTGTAAGATTTGTCATAAGAAATCATTTACATTAATTTCTATAGGCAACAAATATAGTGGAACTTCTCTTGTCCACAAATGTTTGTTCCTGATCATGGCAGATAGCAAAAGTCCTCTTCTTTTAACCCCCACTCCCATCCCCATCCTCATCCTCATCCTATCCTCATCCTCATCCTCAAAGTCCATACACAATACTATATGATAAATACAAGTAATAGATTTTAAATTAAATATTTAATAAGCAGATGTTTGTGAAGAACTGTATTTCATATATAGCTTGCCTACCATATCTTACTTATGGTACCATGAAGTACAATACCTTGACTTAAATTGGAACTATAAGGTGTGAAGTAAGAGTTACAGCTTCTCAGAGAAGACTGAAAACTGGAAAATCATTTAACCCTTTCAGGGCTTCTGACGTACTAGTACGGCTTATGCACCAAGGATATTGACGTACTAGAGCGCCTAAATTCTAGCGCCTTCAAATCTGATGAGAGAAAGCTGGTAGGCCTACATATGAAAGAATGGGTCTGTGTGGTCAGTGTGCACAGTATAAAAAAAATCCTGCAGCACACAGTGCATAATGAGAAAAAAAAAAGACTCCGACCATATTTTTAGTTTAAAACGGCGACTTAGCACTTTATTTTCATACGGTATTTATGGTTGTATTCTAACTTTCCTGGTCCCATTTTATAGATTGGAAGACATATTACAGAAATTGAGATGATTTTGATTGGTATCATAATGAAAAGTACCTTGAAATTGAGCTCCAAGTAGCAGAAATTTTCGATTTTGACCAAATTTCAAAAATAAACAAATCAGGCCAGGCGTCCAATACTCGTCAACTGGTGAATCTAATATTCTTTCACAAATGCACTGATATTATTTATACCATTTCTACACTAATGCAGTAGTTTGCATAATAGTAAATCTTCTAATTTTTTGTGAGAATAAAAATTCCAAATGGAAAGCAAAAGAATGTAAGAGGGGCATGGGGACATGACTGATGAACAGAGAAAATGTTATTTTAGTGCCAGGAATGTCTTTCTTGTTTATTCTGGACCCTATTTGGAAATAGGCATCTTCTGAAATTTGTGTGAAATTGGCAAAGTTGCCAATTTCTGACCACTTTATTGGATACTTGAAATCGGTAAATGGGTGGTTTCTTGTACTCATTCAATAGAAAAAATAGAGTTCTAGCAAAATAGTTATGATTTTTGTCAACTAGTACACTGAAATTGGCTGAAAATAGGGCTCAGAGTGGGCAAAATCTCCGATATGTAAACATCATCAAGACCGCTAACTTCGTGAGAGCATAATTCCGTAAGTTTTCCATCAAATTTCCTACTTTTGGTGTCATTATGATCAGGTAAAGCTTCTCTATCATTTCGTAAGAAAAAAATAATTTCTTTTTCCCAAAAATTTTCTACCCTGAGAACAAGTTTAGGAGAGGCCCTCTCGACCCTGAAATGCTTAAAAGAATAAGGGACTAAACTGATGGTAACTAATGGAAATTAGTGGACATAAGGGATGGAGCTAAAGAGGGAGAATGATAAAGAAACAGGTTTAGAAAGCATATTACCCTCTTCTTTAATTGCAGGATGATTGTTGTTTAGTAACTAATAAGGAGGACAGAAAATTACAACTTAAGAAAGCAAGGATATGCATGATGTATTTGTTGGGGACCCGGAGGGTAGATAAAGCATTCTGTAACAGTGATAGTGAAAGTAAGCTCTGTTTCCCTTAGGTTGGGATGGAAGATGTTAGCAGATTAGAAAATGCCATAAATAGACAGTTTTACCATACATAAATTGAAATATTTGGTAGGTTGTTATTAACCCTTTGACTGTTTCAGGCCCCTCTCTGAAACTGTCATTCTATGTCGCCAAATATTAAAAAAAAAAATTATTTTTTCTTATGAAAATGTTAGGAATATTTTTCTGAGTGTTTTAAGCCTAAAAATTTTTTTTTGCCATTAGTACTTACAGAGATATAGAGCCACAAAGTTTGCAGAAAGTGACGTGCGTATGGCAACACTGGCGACTGCCACCCACCCAGTATTCTTTTATTTACTCTAATTCAAAGGTTTCTTGCATTATTCAATATTTTTCTGTTCCGGGTAACTTATGTGGCCTGTGAGACCAATGTAAGGTGCATTGTTCAAAAATACATCATTTTTTTACAACACAATAACAGAACAAATTTTATCCTATTTGTTTGTGTATACACTTTGTTTACACAACAAACAATACAAAAAAAATGTTTATTACTATTGTTCCATAATATATTACATATTTTACAGTCACTAAACCGTTCCTAGAACTACTGCAGCTTGTGGAACTCTTTGAAAATGGGTATATGCAGGGGGCACATGACAATCCTAAACCATAAAACGAGTGTCTCTGCGTGTTTTGGGCGTATTGTTTTGTGTACATACATAACACCTCTTCTGAGCATTTTTCTTGGCAGTAGTAGGAGGCAGTTGCATGGGGTAGTATCGCCAGGCCTGAAACGAGAATGACGTGTGTTGGTAATTTTCGTGGGCGCTGGGTTATTGTAGGTGTTGCTCCTTGGTACTTTGCAATTATTTGTCTGATTATGAAAGCAAAAAATTCACCATATTTTGGTGTTTTTTTGGTCTTCAACTTGCATATGTTAAAAAGCATTTAGCATAGAGATAATCAACAAGATGGAAAAAAGTTTTATATACCACTTATTACTTTTGCGTACACTTTCTGCAAACCCAATCTGCATGTACATTTGTCCACTAAGCGCATATTGAGGTTGAAAGTCCATGACAGCGCAGGCTTTGAAGGGTTTTCATTGGTCTCTCTGTTGTGCGTGCACTGTGTACCATTTCGTTTTCGGGGGAACTGATGTCAACAATGTGACATCATGTTTGTCATGCCACCGAAATCCCATGATGTCATTGGCAGCAAAGGCTTGCACCTCACCTCTGCGAGTGCCAGCGTCGAACCTTGGAATATGTTTACGTTTACGACGCACTGTGCCCACATGTCTTTTCAAGTTCACTCGCAAGAAATCACTGAGAAAGGGGGCTTGTGTACCAGTTATCAGTAAATAACATATCCCCCTTTACCAGATATGGTTCCATCATTGTTCGAAACCACATCACCAGAGATACCCAATACTTCATGGTATCTCTCAAAGTATTACTGCCAGTTTTACACAGTGTTATCCAAAACTAGACCACTTCTGCAATCACACAGTACAAATAGTTTTTATACCAAAGCGTTTCCTCTTGTTGGTATATATTGCTTGAATGAGAGTCTTCCTTTAATAAAATCAAGGACTCATCAATAACAAGCTTCCTGAAGGGATAAAAATACATGCAGCACTTTTGTTTGGGTACATAAACACATTCTTATCTTATAAAACCCTGTCGCTTCTGTCAGGCCTGGTTTTGTCTGAAAAGTGTAACATACGTAACAGTATCGGGAAAACGATTGACACCTATAATGTCACAAAAACCCTGGAGTGAAATCAGGCGTTCTGTTGTCCAGTATGTGGTGACAGTGTGCTTTATACACATGTGGCATAAGCATTATTGTGGAAAAAAACAGGTACATCTCTGCCACAGTTGTCTACTTCAACTTGTGTAGCCGTGATTTTGGTGAGAGAATTGTATTTGCCATGGTGTAATCACAGTATGTGTTTGTTTCCCTGACAATGATGTCCATCAGGGGTTCATCGAAGAATAACTCAAAGCAGTCCAGTTCACTGGCATTGTTCCCAAGTGGACATGATGGCTTTATTCCACTTTGTGTTTCATCAAAGTCATGGGGACTGGGAACAAACTCGTCACCGTCCTGCCAATCCCAGATGCGGTCTGCTGGTGGGGTCTGGATATTGTACCGTGGTTGTGCAGGTTGTGGTTGTGCAGGTTGTGGGAGTGTGGGGTCGGGTGAGGCTGGTTGTTGTGCAGAGTCAGCAGTGTGGGTAGTAGCGTGGCCCTCTGATGGTGCCCATGGGCCATGCCACCCCCACTATCACCACCCCTGCTCCTCCCCCACTCACATCATTCATACCCATCGTTACAATATCGTCATCTTCACTATCAGGTCATGGTGTAGGGCCACAGGATGTGCTCCCAGAGTTTCTCCTTCCCCTTGGAACAACATATGAAACACTACCAGACCACATGCTACGTCGTACATACTGCCGTTTCACTGGGGAATATTCATCCTCACTGTCACTAGAACTGCTTCAATTTACCTTGAAATCACTATCACTATCACATTCATACTAACATTGGGTGTTGTACACGACCAAATAGTTTCCTCTTTCGTCTGGTACAGGCGAACGTGAACGTGAACAAGCCGTGCCCCGCACCAGAGGGGGAAGGTTGTGGGTCATCTGGGTTTTCATCACTAATTACGTTATCCTGGGGACTTTTTTCCCGGTAACACTACTTCAAAAACCCCGGAATTCACTGTCACTGACATTTTCATTGCTGTTAGAGCTATCACTTGGGAACAAAAGACCTCCAGTCCGCCGAGGAGTGAGGAACTTCTTACCGAGAGGCATGGTGGAAATGGACTAACAAGATGGCGTTCCCACAATGCACCGCTGGGTCCCAGATTTTTTTCACAGGGTGCACACCGACCACTGAGACCCATTCTCCCTCATGTAGGCCTACCAGGCCTTTCCCGCTTGATTTGAAGCCTCTAGAATTTGT
This sequence comes from Cherax quadricarinatus, assembly GCF_026875155.1. Lineage (NCBI taxonomy): Eukaryota > Metazoa > Arthropoda > Malacostraca > Decapoda > Parastacidae > Cherax > Cherax quadricarinatus. The sequence goes on along the minus strand of NC_069401.1, from coordinate 81,768,312 downwards.
GCATATAAATACGTCAGAAACATTGGCTCGTAAGACGTATTTATACGTCGTAAACAGTCAAAGGGTTAATTATGAAGTTTTTCATTTTGAAGCCTTTTTTTTAGCTTTTGAAGTTTAATCCTATGTTTTGCATCGTTGCAGAGAACTTTCTTCCGTCAGCATAACTGCACAACCACAGATGCCCAGCAGAAATATAATTCACGGGCAGCACAACTGTACCGTGAAAAGCTGTCACAAATAGCACAGCAAGCTATGAGGATTCATGGGACTCGGGTAGGATTACCATCTTGTAACGTATTTTTGGGCATGCAAACTAAATTATGCAAACTTGGTTTGGGGAGTGATATGTTTGATAGTTGGAAAAAAATTTTTGAAACCTTAAAAAAAGTTTCTTTATCATTGGTGTCAATATGATTTCTTGATTGTTCCTATTAGTGGCATGTTATAACACTAATACCAGTATCTAATGTGAAATTGACAAGGATATAACTATTCATGGATAATAATGAGCAGGTAATATAGAGTACTAAAAATAATTTGAATTAAAAAAAACGCTAACGATAAAAATGTAAAATGTACTAATAATTTTCACTCGGAACAATCTTTTTTTTGGCAGAGGCTTTACCTGACATCTTTTGCTCTATTATCTCGACAGCATAGAGCACCTGTAGAATATATACAGTAGGTGGTAACAATTTCTTCTGGCTTTCATGCAAGTGGAATACTTGCTTTAAATGCTATTAAGATAATATATTTACAAACGTGTAAAAAATAATGGTTGCTTTATCAAGTTTAAAAAAAAAATGGTGCATATTAATATTTTTTGGCAAATGAAAAATAAGATGTATATAGGAAGAGGGGATAAAGGTTAATTAAAATAAGAAACCATAATAAGTACAGGGTCTGAGTAATATGAAAATTATCCCCAAACCAAGTACTGCTCTTGTATGAATGCAATTTGTAATACAGTACTGTATAGGATTTGTAGTACTGTATTTTTTTATTTCTCTAGTAAGGTTATGTTCAGAACTTTGTTTTAAAATTGTTTAAAATAAAGACTAAGTGAGGGACAGCTATAGTGACCCCCATCTAAATCCACTTTACTTCAAGTCACTAGAACTTTTGTATAATAAGGTATTGAAGTTTTCAGAATGAGTATTATTGTAAGGTACAAAAAGAGTACAGTAGTTAATGTGCTTTTGAATACTGTTCTTTTAAGATTTGTTTCTATTTTACTTAATTTACTACCAGCATGAATGCAGAAGCTTTTAACATTCCATAAACTATTTTCTTGAAATTAGCTGTCGTTGTGAATGTTTATTTTTCCCACCAAGATGGAGTTAGACCCTCAGCAAACCCATAGACTGGCTAGCACAGTAGGCCTGGTCGCATGGTCTCCTGCAAGTTTATCAGCATCACAATCAACCACTCAGCCAAAGTCTATAGTGGTGAGAGAGGGGAATAGTTAATGGTGTTTGAGTGTGGCACAGTCTTTGCTTTGGTTTGAAACTGTATTTTATGAATCATACTGTTGGAGACTACAGCAGTTTGCTGTAACCTGTCTATTCATCCTTACTGCACGTAAATAATACCAAAATCTACAAGGTGATGTATGCTGGTTGTAGTAACGTGAAAATACAGATGGCTATGGTGAGCACACAAATTCAGATGTAACAAAACATCCATAATGGGAGCAGGAAAGTTACAGTATTTTGGGTTCTTAACAATATTACAGAATTGTGCTTAATTTCCTTTGCTATAATTCATAAAAAGATACTACTGTGTGTTTGTGTTTGGTGTATGTGTGGTATGTTTGCATGTGGGTGCATGTATGTGTGCAAGGCATGAGTGTGTATGGGGTGTGTGTGTTGTGCATGTGGCATGTTTGTGTATGGTGCATGTGGCATGCTGTGTGTAAGTATGCATATTGGTGGTGAGGGCATGCATGTGTGTGAGGAGAGTATACATGTGTGTGCATGGGGAGCATGTGTGGGGGGAGTGTACGTTTGTGTGGAGGAGCATACGTGTGTGTGGGGGAGCATACGTGTGTGTGGGGGAGCATACGTGTGTGTGGGGGAGCATGCGTGTGTGTGGGAACATACGTGTGTGTGGGGAGCATACGTGTGTGTGGGGAGCATACGTGTGTGTAGGGGAGAGTACATGTGTGGGGGCATGTACATGGGTGAGGGAGCATGTGTGTGTGTATGGAGGAATGAACAGTGGAACCTCTACTTGTGAGTTTAATCCGTTCCATGACCTTGCTCACAACTGGATTTGCTCATTTGCAGAATCAATTTTTCTCAATTAAATAAACTGAAATGCAATTAATCCGTTCCAGTGGAGTTCTGTACTTCAATAATTTCGCTAATATCAACTTTACGGCTTATTTATCTATCTCACTTGATCTAATATGACATAACAGTATAAATAACATAGAAACCTGATATATACTCTAAAATGAATAAAATACGTAATTCATGTAGTGGTATGGGCGTTGTCGGCGGTGGACGACAGTTTGTCTGGAGACCGGACAAAATACTTCTTGAATAATTTCACTAATATCATCTATATGGCTTATTTATCTATCAGAGTTCATCTAATATGACATAACAATATAAATAACATAGAAATCTGATATATACTCCAGAATGAATAAAATGTCATTCTGTAACAGGTGGAGGAGGCCACAACTGCTCCCTCTTTGTTGTGACAAACACTGCCATCTAGTGACAGCCTTTTGAAGCTGTCTATTATAATTATTATGTAGTACATTATTATTATTATTATATATTATTACTGAAACAGCAAACACTCAATGTTTTCTTCACCATAGGAAAAAACCTTGCAGGCAAAATTCCAAGCTCAAATACCCCACCCAATGACTACCTTACTGGCACCTACCCGAACACTATTCCTCGCTCCGACCAACCCAACAGAAGTCTCATTTATTATCAACACACTAAAGAACAAGACGGGAGATTTAAATACCTTGGCACCCTTTATGTACAATCATAAGTGCTGTCACCAATCATTGTAACACACTTCAACAAATCCATTGAATCCTCTACCTTCCCTACATTTCTCAAAATAGCGAGGGTCACCCCGATACATAAAGGAGATCAAGCAGACTTGAATAACTATAGGCCAATATCCAACTTACACCCTCTCTAAAATCTTAGAAAAACTAATTCGTAAGCGAATCTATTCCTACCTCATCTCCCACAACATGCTCAAGCCCTGTCAGTTTGGGTTCAGGCCTAATAAAAATACGAATGATGCTATTATACACATTTACACAAATATACACTGCACTCGAGAAAAAAGAAGTCCCATTGGGGATCTTCATTGATTTACGTAAAGCTTTTGATACAGTTGACCATCATTTGCTGCACATAAAATTATCATACTATGGTATAAGAGGGCACTCCCTCAACTACCCAAAGTCATACCTTAGCAACAGAAGCCACTGTGTGCACACAAATGGAGCAAGCTCTTCACACAGCCAATTACAGTTGGTGTCCCACAGGAAAGTGTCCTTGGCCCTCTTCTCTTTCTCATTTACAAAAACGACCTACCAAATGTGTCGCAACTACTCAAACCCACACTATTTGCAGATGACACTACATACGTCTTCTCTCACCCAAGCCCAGTCATACTAGCCAATACTGTAAATACCAAATTACAGAAAATATCTACCTGGATGATGATTAACACACTTACTCTCAATATTGACAAAATCTACTACATTCAGTTTGGGAACAGAGCTACAGATGTCCCTCTTAACATAATGATAAATGGATCACCTATCACAAAGCTCACAGAGGGAAAATTCTTAGGAATCCACCTTGATAATAGACTCAAATTTCAATCACATGTACAACAAATTTCCAAGAAAATTTCCAAGACCGTAGGCATACTATCGAAGATACGGTACTATGTTCCACAGTTAGCCCTCCTGGCCCTATATCACTCACTCATTTACCCCTATCTCACCTATGGAATTTGTGCATGGGGCTCAACAACAATAAATCATCTCAGACCATTAAATACCCAACAAAAAGCTGCAGTCAGAATGATAACAAATTCCCACTCCAGGCAGCATACTCCACCAATATTCAAAACCCTAAACTTACTCACCGTACAAAACTTCCATACTTATTATTGTGCCTACTACATACATATAACACTAAACTTGGGTATAAACCCTCCCCTCAAGCTTCTTACCAACCTCAACACATGACCATAACACAAGACACAGATCACTCTTTGATGTTCCTCGTGTCCATCTCACACTATGTAAAACCTCAATTCACATAAAAGGCCCAAAAATCTGGAATTCATTACCTGTGAAATACTGTCTGTTTATCAATTCAAGACTCTTCTTAAAAACCACTTACTCAACCACAACTAAATAATTACTGAATAACTGAATCTCATAAACGTATAACCTGTGACCCTATCAAACTATGTTTTTTTTAATTACATTACCTAATAGAATACTCCATTCTCTTGAATGCACAGTAACTCATCTAATGACCATATGACCTGTTTCTGCACTGCAAATCATTGATTTTACTCGATCTGATTCGATTATATTATACATTGTTATGCTACAAATTTGTACAACTTTAATGCTTCTTATTTGAAATACTCATTTGTACAGGTCCACCATCACAAATCCGGCAATCAGTTATTTGGTTCCTTCAGTTATTCGGCACTAATTTTGGCTAGCATAATTTCAAATTTCCAGGGTCACCACACCAACCTCCTGGTACTGTTTGGTGGCGCTACTTGCTGCATAAGTCATTCCAATTTCTTTTTCTCCATTTATTGTTTTAACCTGCTTACTTTTAGCCCTAGCCATGGTTGCAATGAATAAAAGAAATGCTTCTCATTGTGTAAAGCACCTACACAGTACATTATCCATTAAAGATAAGGTGGCTTTGAAGCCATTGTCAGTTGCCATGAGCTCAGTCTCATGAAGCAGGAGAATATGCTTTATTATTACGCTAATATCAACACTACAGCTTATTTGCCTATCACAATTGATCTAATAAGACATAATAAACAATATAAATAACATAAAACATGTTAAATACTCCAGAATAAATAATTGGCATAACACCGAGCAGTTCGACAGTTATGAAGAGGATATGATATACAAATACCATTCTCCTATCCCTGTCTTGGTGGCTTATATTAGAGAAAACGGAGTGTAGCACAGGGCTAACTGTGATATACACTCGTACTCCACCATAAACCTGAAACAAAAAAGTTATTTTCTCTATATAGATTATCACACACAGCAGCATATGTGTAGAGAACCTAGGATAACCCAAAAAAGTCAACGTGGCTTGGGTTAGCCATATATGATTTTTGGTAAATATTCGATTCCCAGCCAGGGTAGAAGCATTAGGTGTGTTTCTTTACACCTGTTGTCTATGTTTACCCATCAGTAAATGGGTACCTAGGTGTTAGTCGACTAGTGTGGGTGTTATCCTGGGACACTGACCTAATTTTCTTGAAATACTCAGCATAACAAGCGGCTTTCTATACAGTAGTATGTCACTGATGTCAGCTAGGCCTGTATACCTTGTATGTGTAGTAAATAAAGATTTTTATTATTATTATTATTATTATATTATTATATTATTATTATTTTCTCAGTTGTTTGTTGGGTTATCTTATTCAAACTTGGGCAGTGTATGATGGAAAGATGCTTCTTCACGTATACCAAAAATGAAAGAAATCAGACCATAAATAGCGGAGTTCACTTCTCAGCCATTAGCGGCTGCTTAGCGGTATATTTTTTGTATGGTTTTATGGTTATATTCTCATTTTTTCGGTTTCATTTGATAGAATGAAAGATATATTACAGAAATAGATATGATTTTGATTGCTTTCATGACGAAAAGTACCTTGAAATTGCGCTCACAGTAGCGAAAATGTTCTATTCTTTAGCGAATCTCAAGAGTAAACAAATGACATCACCGTCCAATACCTGTCCGCCTGCCAGTCCAAATTCCAATATGCAGTCAAGAATGGGTTGACATTATTTATACAATTATTACAATAATGCAGTAGTCTGCATAACAGTAAATCTTCTACTTTTTTGTGAATAAAAATTCCAAATGGTAAGCAAGAGTAATATAAGAAAGGGCCTGGAGCCATGACTAATGAACAGAGAAAATGTTATTTTAGTGTCGAGAATGTCTGCATTGTTTATTCTAGACCCTATTTTGAAATTGGCATCTGTTGAAATTTGTGTGAAATCTGCCAAACTGCCAATTTCTGACCACTTCATTGGGTAGTTGAAATAAGTGAATGGGCAATTTCTTGTACTCAGTTGACAGACTAGAAGTAAATAAATGTATTAAGGTATACACAAATACAGTTACATAGATTATCATACATAGCAGTGTATGTGTAGAGAACCTGGGATAACCCAGAAAAGTCAGACAAAGTGACTTATTTCCAGTACCTGGCTTGGGCTTGCCATGTATGATTTTTGGTAAATATTTTTTTTCTCGGTTGTTTGTTGGGCTATCTCATTGAAACTTGGTCAATGTATGATGGAAAGATGCTTCTTAACGTACAACAAAAATAAAAAAGACGGACAATAAATAAGGGAGTTCACTTCTCAGCCATTAGGCGCCTCTTTGCAGTATATTTTCGTATGGTTTTTTATGGTTGTATTCTTATTTTTTTTGGACTCATTTGATAGAATGGAAGATATATTACAGAAATAGACATGATTTTGATTGCTATCATGTTGAAAAGTACCTTGAAATTGAGCTCAAATTAGCGGAAATGTTCGATTTTTGCCGATGTTCAATGAACTTTGTGCAAGTCAAGTTGGTTAATTTTATTAAGTGTATTCTAACCTAACCACTCTGTAATCCGGCAAACTCAGTAATCCGGCACACTACAGGTCCCAGTGATGCTGGATTTGTGATGGAGGACCTGTATGATATTCTATGTAACTTTATTTGTGTATACCTAAATAAACTTACTTATGATGCCACACGTGCTTGAGTAAGTTTATTCAGGTGTACAGAAATACAATTACATAGATTATCATACATAGCACCATATGTATAAAATCCTAGGATAACCCAAAAAAGTCAGGGTGACTTAATTCCATAGGGATCCCTGTATCTATACCATATGGTGTCCTGTACTGTATGATACCCTGTGCCATATGGTACCCTGTGCCATATGGTGCCCTGTACCATATGGCACGGACCCTGAAAGGGTTAATAAGGGTGTAGTCTAGCAAGAAGACTATTTTGTTTGAATATTTCAGGCTATATAGGTGGTGAGAATATATTAAAAATAGAATAATGCAAGAGTCATTCTATCCAGATGAAAAACTTTATCCAGTTACATAGCTAACAATCCCCTATTTTCCATTACATGAAGTTTTTTTCCAAGACTGAAAACACTTGTTTACAACTTGTTCTTACTTCACCAGATCCCAGTGTTGATATTTCTACCTCCCATCACATTTGTAGAAGTTATAATACACAAATAACTTACACTTAAGAGATAAACTCTGTATGATTAGTTAACAGTCCCAGTCGGACCAAAATGTCTTCGTAAGTTTCAGTCTCCCAAGAGCAGGTTGTGTATTGTTCCTGTCACAGTACAACATTTCTTTCATTTACAAATTATAAAAAACACTTTCCTCCATTCCTATACCATATGGTACCCTATACCATATGGTACCCTGTACCATATGGTACCCTGCACCATATGTTATCCTGTACTGCATGGTACCCTATACCATATAGTACAATGTACCATATGGTACCCTGTAACATATGATACCATGTGGTCAATAGGTGTTGGTGGCAGGAGACGCCAGCCAAGACTGAGTGAGTGACAACGCAAGCTAGCTACTGACTCCGCAGTTTCCAAGACAAAGCACTTTGTCATCCACCTCAAGGAACATGTCGAGTTCCTGTGTATTTGTAAATATATAATAGAACATTACTAATATACAACATTTTTGCATATTTTTGTTGTAAACAATTATTGTAAACAAAATAATGATGAAAATATTAGTGTTTATTGTGTTGAATACAACAGTACCATATAGTACCACATGGTACAATGAACCATATGGTATCATTGTACTGTATGGTACAATGTACCATATGGTACCATTGCACCATATACCATATGGTACCATTGCACCATATGGTACCATTGTATCATATGGTACCATTGTACCAAATGGTGCCATTGTACCCTATTCTATCATATGGTACCATTGTATCATGTGCCATTGTACCATATTGTACCATAGTACCATATGTACAATTGTACTATGTGGTACCATTGCACCCTATGGCACCATTGTATCATATGGTACTATATGGTACCGTTGTATTCAACACAATAACCACACTAATATTTTCATCATTTTGTTTACAAAAAACTTGTAAACAAGTTTTGTAAGCAATATAATGATAAACAAATTAGTGCAGTTATTGTGGTTAATACAATGAGTGTACAATTATACAATATACATTATATTGGTCTCACAGGTCACAAATGTTACTAGAAAAAGAAAAAAAATTTGAAAAGAAAAGAAAAAAAGTATAAAAAACGTAAAATAAAAAAATGCGATTTTGTGGAAGTCACTGATGTTGCCGCCACCCGGTCATTTTGGGTCAACTTTTCGCTGCTGCGTCTCGGTAAGTACTGATCAGAAATTTTTGTTTTATTACCTTCACAAAAATATTATCTTTAATTCTGTAAGAAAAATCTTTTTTTTTTTTTTTTTTTTTTTTTTTTTTTTTTTTTTTTTTTTAAATTTCTTGGACACTGGGGCACCCCTTCCGATTTTGGCCTTGGGCCCTGAAAGGGTTAATACAGGTTGGCTATCACTAATCTGGCATCATTGGGACCTGTAGTGTGCAGGATTAGTGAGTTTGCCAGATTACAGTGTGGTTAAGTTAGAATACACTTAACCTATCAATAGAGAGACTTTTTGTCACATCTTCCTCATTTTCTTCACTGCTTTCTCCTCCACTGGCTTGCTGCTGGAGATTTACAACCATCTGCACAATTTCTGAGTCTGTATAATGATGAAATTTGAGACAATATAATGATGAAATTTGAGACAATATAATGATGAAATTTGAAATTATGCTAGCCGAAATTATTGCCGAATTGCTGATGGAACTGGATAACTGATTGCCGGATTAGTGATGGCCAACCAGTATCACCTTTGCACCATTTATTACATTTCTGGTAAATTTTTAAGTGTTTATACAGTAGTATACTGTATATTGTAATAAACAGAATAGAAGAAATCAGCTCTAATATACATTATTTAGGTATGCATTCTGGTCAGAGAGGTTGTACTACTATGAGGAGAGGCTGTATATATATATTTAAGTTAGAGATACTAGTTGCTTAGCTTAAGGCAGTAGTTATACTTATCATAAACAATAGGCCGTAGGCACCTTCCGCCCACCAGTTTGAGTGTACACAGGGTAGGCTTAGATGACAGTGATTAGTCACATTGCAGGAATGAGACAGGGCACCTTTTCCTCTGGGTCCTTGCATTGTGACTACATACATGCACCATATGTTCACCACAGGCAGGGGACTTGCTAGCTGAACCAGGCAGTTGTGTGACTCAGAGGTATTTCTCAGATAACCCCCACCCCCCACCCCTATCACATGAGTATTGTGAATGCATTCAAGTGTAACCATGTGGAGACGTGGTACCCCACAAGCATAGATTACCATATCAGTTCCTGTCACAAATTGCATTGCCTACTGTGAGGAATAAAGTCAGTACCCCATTGATTGAAGTACCCCCTGAAGTGGAGCGGCAAGCTTCACGCTGGGTTCATGGCTGAAATGTGGGACCACTAACCTGACTCGGGTATGATCCCACAAACACTGCCTAATTCGTCACAATGTGGGGGAGTATGTGTGTGTGTGTGGGGGGGATCGTGCATGTGTATGTAGGGACCGTGTTTGTGTGGGGGGACCGCACTTGTCTGGCGGAACTGTACGTGTGTGGGGGACCATGTGTGTGTTGGGGGCGTACATAAGTGTGGGGAAGCATATATGTGGGGAGCATACGTGTGGGGGAGCATTCATGCGTGTGGGGGAGTGTACATGCCTGTGAGGGAGTGTACATGTGTGTGGGGAATGTACATGCATGTGGGGGAGCATATGTGTGTGTGTGGGGAATGTTGGTGTATGTGGGGAGAGTACCTATGTTGTGAGGGAGCATACATGCATTGTAGGGGAGCATATGTGCATTGTTGGGGAGCATACGTTCATTGTGGGAGGTGTACATGCATTGTGGGGGAGCATAAATGCCATGTGGGGGAGTGTACGTGCATTGTGGGGAGCGAACATGCATTGTAGGGGAGTGTACGTACGTTGTGGAGAGTGTACGTGCATTGTGGGGGAGTGTATGTGCATTGTGGGGGAGCATACATGCATTGTGGGGGGGCGTACGTGTGTTGTGGGGAGCGTACGTGCATTGTGGAGGAGTATACGTGCCTTGTGGGGAAGCATGCATTTGTTGTGGGGGAGCGCACGTGTGCATGGGAGGAGTGTACTTATGTGAGGGAGGAGCATACACGTGTGTGTAAGGCAGCATACGTGTGTGGGGGAGCATGTGTGTGGTGTGTATACATGCTTACCTACTGTGTGCGCGTGTGCATGCGTGCAAAGGCGAAAGGAGGAAAGAGAGGGGATGGAGGAGACAGACAGGAGATCCCATACCCAGGAAGAAGATCAAATACAGCCCCCCTCACAACTTCCTATAGAAGCCCCCCAACCAGGTCAACCCCAGTGCAACCAAACACTAAACCAAAATTCCCATACCATATTTAATGCCCCCACCCACTGCATTACAAACTCCACCCCCACAGCAACCACCCATAGTTCCTTATCAGGTCTCCCACTTCCCCAACCCCAATATACCTCCCAGACCACAGTCTTAGAAAAGAAGTTGAAGGTGTGGTATACAAATGCAGATGGAATAACAAATAAGTATGAGGAGTGGCATGAAAGAATCAAGGAGACATCCCCAGACATAATAGCACTCACAGAAACAAAACTCACCAGAATAATAACAGATTCAATCTTTCCAACCAGATATCAAATCCTCAGGAAAGACAGAGGGAGGAGAGGGGGAGGAGGAGTTGCACTGCTCATTAAAAACCAGTGGGGTTTTGAGAAAATGGAAAGAATGGATGGCACGGGTGAAAGGGACTACTTAGTAGGAACAATCCAGTCTGAGGGACACAAGGTGATAATTGCAGTAATGTACAACCCACCACAGAACTGCAGGAGGCCAAGAGAAGAATACGATGAGAGCAACAGAGCAATGGTCGACACACTAGCCGAGGTGGCCAGGAGAACACACATGGGGGGAGCAAAGTTACTAGTTATGGGTGACTTCAATCACAAGGAGATTGACTGGGAAAACCTGGAGCCCCATGGGGGTCCCGAAACATGGAGTGCCAAGATGATGGATGTGGTACTGGAAAACCTCATGCATCAACATGTTAGACACACTACCAGAGAGAGAGAGAGAGAGGAGAGGATGAACCAGCAAGACTGGACCTTGTATTCACCTTGAGTAGGTCGGACATCGAGGATATCATGTATGAAAGGCCCCTGGGAGCTAGTGATCATGTGGTTCTGTGCTTTGACTACATAGTTGAACTCCAAGTGGAGAGAGTAGCAGGAATAGGGTGGGAAAAACCAAACTACAAAAGGGGGAACTACTCAGGCATGAGGAACTTCCTGCAAGACATTCAGTGGGAGAGGGAACTGACAGGAAAACCAGTACAAGAAATGATGGACTATGTGACAACAAAATGCAAGGAGGCAGAGGAAAGGTTTGTTCCGAAGGGAAACAGAAATAATGGGAAGAACAGAACGAGTCCTTGGTTCACCCAAAGGTGTAGGGAGGCAAAAACTAGATGTACTAGAGAATGGAAAAGGTACAGAAGACAGAGAACTCAGGAAAATAAAGAGATTAGCCGAAGAGCCAGAAAGGAATAGGCACAGATAAGAAGGGAGGCTCAGCGACAATATGAAAATGACATAGCATCGAAAGTTAAGTCTTACCCAAAGCTGTTGTATAGCCACATCAGGAGGAAAACAACAGTCAAGGACCAGGTAATCAGACTGAGGAAGGGTGATGGGGACTTCACAAGAAATGACCGAGAGGTATGTCAGGAGCTTACAATGGAAACCAGTAGGACTCCAGCAAATCAGAACGGGGGTACACCAGCAAGTGCTGGATGAGGTACATATAACCAAGGAGGAGGTGAAGGTGCTATGCGAACTTGACACCTCAAAGGCGGTGGGACCAGACAACATCTCTCCGTGGGTCCTTAAAGAGGGAGCAGAGATACTGTGTGTGCCATTAACAAAGATCTTCAACACGTCAATTGAAACTGGGCAACTCCCTGAGGTATGGATGATGGCAAATGTAGTCCCAATTTTTAAAAAGGGAGACAGGCATGAGGCACTAAACTACAGACCTGTATCACTAATGTGTATAGTATGCAAAGTCATGGAGAAGATCATCAGGAGGAGAGTGGTGGAGCACCTGGAAAGAAACAGGTGTATAATTGACAACCAGCATGGTTTCAGGGAAGGAAAATCCTGTATCACAAACCTACTGGAGTTTTATGATAAGGTGACAGAAGTAAGACAAGAGAGAGAGGGGTGGATCGACTGCATTTTTTTGGACTGCAAGAAGGCCTTCGACACAGTTCCTCACAAGAGGTTACTGCAAAAGCTAGAGGATCAGGCACACATAACAGGAAAGGCACTGCAATGAATCAGAGAATACCTGACAGGGAGGCAGCAACGAGTCATGGTACGTGACGAGGTGTCAGAGTGGGCGCCTGTGACAAGCGGGGTTCCACAGGGGTCAGTCCTAGGACCTGTGCTGTTCTTGGTATATGTGAATGACATAACGGAAGGGATAGATTCAGAAGTGTCCTTGTTTGCAGATGATGTGAAGTTAATGAGAAGAATCAAATCGGATGAGGATCAGGCAGGACTACAAAGAGACCTGGACAGGCTACAAGCCTGGTCTAGCAACTGGCTCCTTGAGTCTAACCCTGCCAAATGCAAAGTCATGAAGATTGGGGAAGGGCAAAGAAGACCGCAGACACAATATAGTTTAGATGGCCAAAGATTCCAAACCTCACTCAAGGAAAAAGATCTGGGGATGAGTATAACACCGAGCATATCTCCTGAGGCTCACATCAATCAAATAACTGCTGCAGCATACGGGCGTCTGGCAAACCTACGGATAGCGTTCCGATACCTCAGTAAGGATTCATTCAAGACTCTGTATACCATTTACGTCAGGCCCATACTGGAGTATGCAGCACCAGTTTGGAATCCACACCTGGTCAAGCACGTCAAGAAATTAGAGAAAGTGCAAAGGTTTGCAACAAGACTAGTCCCAGAGCTAAGGGGATTGTCCTACGAAGGAAGGTTGAGGGAAATCGGCCTGACGACACTGGAGGACAGGAGGGTCAGGGGAGACGTGATAACGACATATAAAATACTGCACGGAATAGACAGGGTGGACAAAGACGGGATGTTCCAGAGAAGGGGCACAGACACAAGAGGTCACAATTGGAAGTTGAAGACTGAGATGAATCAGAGGGATGTTAGGAAGTATTTCTTCAGTCATAGAGTAGTCAGGCCGTGGAATAGCCTAGAAAGTGACGTAGTGGAGGCGGGAACCATACATAGTTTTAAGGCGAGGTATGATAAAGCTCATGGAGCAGGGGGAGAGAGGACCTAGTAGCAATCAGCGAGGAGGTGGGGCCAGGAGCTATGACTCGACCCCTGCAACCACAAATAGGTGAGTACACATGCACACACACAGAATGGCGGTTCAGCAATACAGACATTTCAAATTACAATGGAACCCCGAGTTTTCGAACTTAATCCATTCTAGGAGCTAGTTCTAAAGTCTAAACTTTCGAAACTCGAAGCAATATTTCCCCTAAGAAATAATGTAAGCACAATTAATCCATTCCAGAAACCCAAAAATTTTCTCAAAAGAAAAATACATTTTATAGAGATTAATTATAGTTTTACATACACACAACAAACATAGATAGTACAATTAATAGATAAACATTTAAATAAACTTAAAATACTTAACATTTATACTTACCTTTATTGAAGATTGTTGATGGCATCTGGAAGTTAGGGAGGAGTGAGGGAGCACTTATTGGTTGGAAGGGAAATCCCCTTCCGTAAAGACTTTAGGTAACAAGTCCTTATCTGGGGTTACTTCCCTTCTTTAAGATTTCCCTAAAATGAGACATGGTTCTGTCACTGAACTTGTTGCAAAGATGCCTTGTTTCAGCTTGCTCAGGGTGATATTTTTCAGCAAATGCCTGCACCCTATTCCACATTGCACTAATCTCCTTAATTTCTGAAGAAGGCACCATCCACCACCATCCACCAGTACCATATACCACCACCACCAATACCATATACCACCACCACCAATACCATGTACCACCAATACCATCCACTATCACCACCAATACCATTCACTATCACCACCATGGTAGCTTATTTCACAGTCACACTTAATAAACAAGTGCCAAACTCAATGAATTAACTGTGAAATGTTTAAATGAGCGTGCAGCTTAGTGTTCACTCGAGCATAAACAAAGCCAGACTAGCTCACGATGCCTGCACAGGGGACGCAGGTAGGCGGACAGGTCTGGTAAGCAGTTTGAAACGCTGGGCAAGTTCGATACTCAGGACAAAATTGGTTTGAAAAAGTGGTTGAAACTCGAAGCATTTGATAGTCGATGCGTTTGAAACACAGGGTTCCACTGTATACCCAAAAATTTGTTTATACAGCTCCTGATTTGCTATTACACTGTCCATTCGCCTAAATAAACTTACACACTTTGCTGGCATGCAGGTGTATTAAAATTACTTTTTCCCCCAATTTTAAAAACTCAATAACATAAAAACTTGGACCCCCAGTAGTTTAACCCTTTTCAAAAATGGGTCAAACCGATTCTGTTGTATCCGGAATTTTTCCCATAAAAAAAAGGAAACGAATTAAGGCCAGCACCAAAAGTTTAAAATAATTTTTACGAAATATAAATTTTTAAAAAAAAACAGTGGGAATGCTTTAAAAACAAAAAAAAATTTTAAAAAATGATAACTTTATTGAACATGTGATGTAAAAAGGGCTGGTGCAGGTTTAAAAAAATTGTTTTAAGGGGAAACCCCCCAAAGGGACTTTTAATAACCCCCATTTGTTTAAGGGGTTTTTCTTTGTTTTTTAATGGTTTTTTTTAAATTGGAAAATTTTTAAATTTTAAACCAAAAATTTTAAAAAATAAATAAATTAAAATTTTAAAAAAAACATTAACATAAAAAATAATTTAATATAAAAAAAAACTTTTAAAATTTAATAAAAAAAAAAACTTTAAAATTTTAAAAAACCCCCTTTTAAATAAAAAATTTTAAAATTTTAAAAATTTTTTTAAAAAAAATTTTTAAATAATAACTTTTAAATAAAAATTTACCAATATAACCAAATTAAAAAAATCAAAATAAAATTAACTTTAAAGAAAATTTTACAAATACAATTTTAAAATTAACCCCCCTTTTAACAAAATAATTTTAACCAAAAAAAAATTTTACCAAAAAAATAATTTAAAAAAAAACCCTTAAAAATAATTTTAAAATAAACCCATTAAATAAAATTTAAAAAAAAAAGATAAAAAAATAAAAAAAATTAAATAAAATTTAAATAACCCCCCCTTTTAAAAAATAATTTTAAATAAAAATTAAAAATATAATAAAAATTTAAATCAAAAAAAATTTTTAAAATAAAATTAAAAAAATAAAAAAAATAAATACAAATTAAATAAAATAACCATAAAAAAATAAAAAATTAAAAAATAATTTTAAAATCAAAAATAAATTAAAAAAAAAAAATAAAAATTAAATAAAAATAAAAAAAATAAAAAAAAAACCCCCCCCCCCCAAAAAAAAAAAAAAAAAAATCTAAATAAAATAAATTAAATACAATAAATTTTAAATAAAATAATTTTAAAAAAATAAAAAATAACCCCCCTTAAAATAAAAAATTAAATCACAAAATCCCATTTAAATAAAAAAATTAAAAAAAATAATTAAATACAAAATAAATTTAAAAAATAAAATAAAAATAATAATTAAATAAAATTAATTAAAATAAAATACCATTAAAAATAAAATAATTAAATAAAAAAATTAAAAAATAATTTAAAAATAAAAGTAAAAAATTAAATAAAATAATTTTAAAATCCAAAAATTAAAAAGATAAAATTTAAAAATTACAAATAAAAATAAAAAAAAATTTTTAAAATATAAAATTAAATAAAATTTAAATTTAAAAAATAAAAAAATTAATGTTAAATAAAAATGTTTAAATAAAAATTTAAAAAAAAATTTTAAAAATAATTTTTAAAAAAAAAAAAATCAAAAAAAAAAAAAAAAAAAAACCCCCCCCCCCCCAAAAAAAAAAAAAAATAAAACCCCCCCCCCCAAAAAAAATTTTAAATCAATAAATAAACCCCAAAAAAACCCCCCCCCCAAAAAAAACCTAAAAAAAAAAAACCCAAAAAACCAAAAACAAACCCCCAAAAAAAACCCAAAAATTTCCCAACCCCCAAAAAATAAAAATAAAAAAAACCCCCCCAAAACCCCCCCCCAACCCCCAATTACCCATACAAACTCCACCTCACAACCACTCCCCACCCCTCCCCCCCTTCAAAAACCCCAAAACCCCCTCACCCCAACACAACCCACAACACCCTTAACCATCAAAAAACCCCTCCCACCCCCTCCCACCTCACAACCAACCCCCCCCAAACAAAACCAAAACCCCAACCCCACACAACCATACACCCTTACCCCATAAAAACCCACACCCCCTCTCCCACCATCCAACCCTGCCACCCTCCCACCAACACCACAACCCCCCTCTCCCCCCTCAAAACCAAACACCCCTTACCACAAAAACCACTCCCCACCCTTCCCATCAAAAAAACCACTCCCCCACCCAAAACCCACTCCCCCCTTACCCCCAAACACAACCCCAAAAAACCACCCTCTACCCCTCAAAACCTACCCCCCTTCCACCATCAAAAACCAAACCCCCCTCCCACCACAAAAACCCCTACCCCTCACCACCATCCAACCACACCACCCTTTCCTCTCAAAACCATACCCCATCCAACCACAAACCACCCCCCCCACCATCACAACCAAAACCCACCCTACCACCATCACAACCACTCCACCTTCCCACCTCCAACCACTACCACCTCTCCACCTCAAACCCACCCCCCTCTACCCCATCCAACCACTACCACCCTCTACCACAACAACCACACCCCCCCTCTACCACCATAAAACCCACAAACCACCCTCTACCACCATCACACCACACCCCCTCTACCACCATAAAACCATACCACCCTCACCATCATCACAACCACTACCACCCTTACCACCACAAAACCCACTACCACCTCTCCCCACAAACCACTCCACCCCTACCCCCATCACAACCACTACCCCCTCTACCCCCATCAAAAAACCATTTCCCCCCTCTACCACCATCAAAACCAACCACCCTCTACCATCATCACAACCACACCACCTCTACCACCATCACAACCACAACCCCCCTCACCACCATCACAACCACTACACCTCTCCACCATCACAACCTTCCCCCCCTCTACCACCATAAAACCCACTCCCCCCCTCTACCACCACACAACCACTACCCCCCCTTACCACCATCAAAAACACTACCCCATACAACCACTCCCACCCTACCACCCAAAACCCACTACCACCCTCTACCCCCATCAAAACCACTCCCACCTCTCCCACCATCACAACCACTACCACCCTCTACCACCATACAACCACTACCCCCCTCTCCCACCATCACAACCATACCACATCACAACCATACCCCCCTCTCCATACAACCACTACCCCTCTACCCCATCAAAACCCACTCCACTTTCCACCATAAAACCCCCTCCACCCTCTCCCCCATCACAACCACTACCCCCCTCTCCATCATCACAACCCTACCCCCATAAACCATACCACTCTCTCCCCACCATCACACCCCCTACCACCACCCAAAAACCACCCTTACCCCCATAAACAACCACTACCCACCATCAAACCCATACCCCCCCTTACCACCATCACACCATACCACCTCAAAACCCACCCACCTTCCCCATCAAACCACTACCACCCTCTCCACCATCACAACCCTACCCCCCTTTTCCCACCACCACTTTCGTATTTTCTACAAACTTTTTCTTGAATTATATCATGTTTCTCACATTCTTTACCAAAGGGCTGGCATAGAAGCTTTTTTGGGCCCCCATGGTGGTTATTTTGCGTTAAAGCACTAAAAAACTATGAAATAATAAAAAATGTATCGCATTTTGTGTGGAATCGTCCTCACGGCTTGTAAACAGTGGCACATGGCTCTACATGGAGTGGCGGGTCCTCGGGCCCCGTGGACACTTTCGGGAGAATGATTTAAAACTGAGTTGTTTGTTAACTGAGCCAATATTTTGACAAAAAAAAGTGTCTTGATTTTTACGTTATCGATGACTTTTGTTAATGGGGTCCACTGTATAGTAATTTAATAACAAAATAATAATAAAATCACTCTGGGTTCTTTAAAAGCTGTATAGACATTTTTTATAGACTTTTCATTAAATTTATATGTGCATTTTCTTTAAATAATTTTAAGAAAACGCTACTTCATGTAAAAATAATGCATGCAAAACCCTAGTAAAAAAAATTCACGTCTGCAAAATGTGGGGAGGGGTGGGCATAGAGAAGTGTACGACATTTTTATTTGGGAACAATTGTCTCAAGTACAACACACCAGAGAAAAAGTGTATAGTATTTCTGGGGGGAAGGTAAATGTAAAAAACTTACTTTTTTTTGCTTTCACTCTAAATGCTCTCTTGCTCTAGAAAAGATGTGTTTGTTATGTATTTACTGCACCAATGTTAAGAAACTTGTTGTTTTTGAAAGAACGTAAGCAAACACTATACATATTTATTGAAACGTTTCGGTCCCGGGACCTTTATCACTTCTACTACAGAGGTAGAAAAAACATTTTTTATAGGAAGCTGGGGGGATTGCCCTCAAGGAAGGTTGGGGGAAAAAGGGCCTGACAATGGGGCAGGGGGGTCAGGGGAACGTGATAACGAAATAAAATACTGCAGGGAAATAGCAGGTACAAAGCGGGATTTCCAAAAAGGGGGCACAGACACAAGAGGTCACAATTGAAGTTGAAGACGAATAAAATAAAGGGGAGTTGGGGAATTTTTCTTCTCAAAGTAGTCACCCGTGGAAATAGCTAGAAAGTGACGTTGGAGGGGGGAACCATACTATTTTTTTAAGGGGGGTATGATAAAGCTCAGGAGCGGGGGGGAAAAGGGCCCTATAGAATCGCGAGGGGGGGGGCCCCGGAGCTAGCCCCGCCCCCGCAACCAAAAATGGGTGAGTACCCACCAAAACAGAATGGGGGTTCAGAAAAATACAGACATTTCAAATTTACAAGGGAACCCCGAGTTTTCAAACTTAACCCTTTTGGGAGCTAGTTCTAAATCTAAACTTCAAAAACCGAACAATATTTCCCCTAAAAAATAATGTAACAAAATTTAATCCATTCCAGAAACCCCAAAAATTTCTCAAAAGAAAAAAAATTTTTAAAAGATTAATTATAGTTTTACTACCACAAAAAACAAAATTAGTAAAATTTAAGATAAACATTTAAAAACTTAAAATACTTAACTTTTTATACTTACCTTTTATTGAATTGTTAGGGCATCTGGAAGTTAGGGGGGAGTGGGGAGCATTTATTGGTTGGAAGGGGAAACCCCCTCCGAAAAGTTTTAGGTAACAATCCTTTTTGGGGGTTATTTCCCTTTTTAAGTTTTCCCAAAAATGAGACGGGTTCTTCACTGAACTTTTTGCAAAATGCCTTGTTTGGGGTTTGCTCGGGTGTTTTTTTTCAGCAAACCTGCACCCTATTCCCATTGCATAATCTCCTTTTTTGAAAAAGCACATCCCCCACCATCCACCTACCATTTACCCCCACCCCAAAATACCATATACCACCCCCAAAAAAACCAAACCATCCAAAAATACCATCACTATACCACCAATACCTTTCCTATCCCCCAGGGTAGCTTATTTACATTTCACACTTATAAAAAAGTGCCAAACTCAATGAATTAACGTGAAATGTTTAAATGAGCGTGCGCTTAGTTTCACTCGGCATAAACAAACCAGACTACTCACTGCTGCACAGGAGCAGGTGGCGGACAGTCCGGTAAGCAGTTTGAAACGCTGGGAAGTTCGAAAATCAGGACAAAATGGTAATTGAAAAATGGTTGAAACTCGAAGATTTGAAGTCGATCTTTGAACACAGGGTTTCCCTGTATACCCAAAAATTGTTTATCAGCTCCTAAATTGTATTACACGTCATTCGCAAAATAAACTTACACACTTTGCTGGCATGCAGGGTTATTAAAATTACTGAGTTTCCCCCACTATTGTGGAAGACCAAAATAAGCATAAAATACAGTGGACCCTCAGAAACGACATTAATCCGTTCAGAGAACTGTCTTTAACCGATTCTGTTGTATCCGGATTAATTTTTCCCCTAAAAAATAAAGGAAATCGAATTAATCTGTTCCAGACACCCAAAAGTATTAAAATAATTTTTTACATGAAATATACATTTCCTTACACAGAAAACAGTGAGACATGCAGAATAAATACATTAAAAATTAATAAAATAAACCTTAACTTTATTAAAGACGTATTGTTGAGTGATGAGATGGGAGGAGGCGAGGATGCACGATTTACAATTGGTTGGAAGGGGAATCCCCTTCCATAAGGACTTTAGGTACCAAGTCCTTAACTGGGGTCACTTCCCTTCTTTGTTTTTTAATGCCACAAGCTTCTATCTACTCCACATTGCACAAATCTCATTACTCCACCTCAACCCTACCACCCTTACCCAATCAATAAACCACTACCACCCTCTTACCACCATCAAACCACTTTTCCACCCCTTTCCACCATCACAACCACTACCCCTTCTAAACCCCATCACAACCACTACCAACACCTACCACCCTCTAACCCCATCACAACCACTACCACCCTTACCACCCTACACACACTACCACCCCCTACCACCATCAACCACTACCACCCTTACCACCCTCCACTACCCCCCTCTACCCACACTACCACTTTTACCACCATCACCCTCCACCCCACCACTAAACCATCCTACCACCTCTACCCATCACGCCACTACCACCAGCATTACCACGTAACAACACAACCACTTCACAAATCACTACCACTTTTACCACTCACTACCCTTTCTACCCCATCCTACCACTTTCTACCACCCTCACAACCATTTTTACCACTCTACCACCCTCACAACACTACCACCCTTACCACCAACAAACACTTTCCACCATCACAACCACCTACCACCCTCAAAACAAATTTTACCCACACAAACCACCCTCTCCCATACAACCACCTTACCACATCACAACCCAAACCTTACCACCCTCACAACCCACTCTACCACAATCACAAAACCACCCTCTACACCCAACACTAACACGTCTACCATCATCACAACCACCCTCTACAACAACATAAACCCCCTCATACACCATCACTTACCACCATCACTACCACCCTACTACACCATCAAATCACCACCATCACAAACCCCTTAAACCATACACCAAAATCAACCATTTCCACATCACAACCACTACCACCATCACAACCCCTACCACCATCACAACCACTACCACCTACAAACATACACCCTCTACATACAACCACTACCCCCTACCTTCACAAACCCTACACCATTTACCACCTCTACCATTCACAACCAAAATCTACACATCCAAAATACACCCTACCACCATTTTACAACACAAACCCCCTTCTAAACATAACACCCACCCTAAAACCCACCACCAACCCAACCACCCCACCACACAAACCACTACCACCTCTACACCATCACAACACTACACCCTTACCAATCACAACACTACACCTTACCCTCAAAAACCCCTAACCCCAACACTACCACCACCTACCACCAACAACATACACCTCTACAAACCCTTCACAACCAACCCCTTACCACCATCAAAACACTAACCACCTCTACCACATCACAACCACTACCACCCTCTACACATCACAACAACACCCTTACACATCACAACCACTCCACCTCTACACCATCAAAACCACTAACCCCAACCTAATTAACCACCCTTACCACATACAACCACTTAAACCTCACAACCACACCTCTACAAACAACCAACCACCTCTACCACATCACAACCACTACCACACCCTCTACCACCATCAAAACATTTCCACCCTTACCACCACATACCACCTCTACCACCATCACTACCACTATACCACCATCACAACCACCCTCTACCAAAAAACACTTACCACCAACACTACCACCTCACACATACAACACCCTACCAACACTTTCACTCTAAACCAACATCACAACCACTTTTAAACCCTCACAACCATTCTACCACACAAAAACCAACCTCTACCACCATCACTACCACTTTACCACCTCAACAACTTCTACCCATAAATACACTTCCACCCATCAACCCTCTAACAACATACACCTTAACCAAACCCAAACACTTACACTTCTAAACCACCATCACAAACACTTAATACACACCATCAACCACTTCTACCACACACAACCACCTCTACCACCATCACAACCCTCAAAAAACCCACAATTACACCACCCAACCCCATTACAAACCCTCCCCAACATCAAACCTTAACCCAACCCCTCCACACACAACATAAACCCCACCAATCACAAACAATTCTACCCTTCAAAAAATCACACCATACCACCACACAAAACAACCACCCCTACCACCATCAAACACTACCAACCCAAACCCCTCCAACACTAACCCCCCACCATCACAACACTACCCTCACCACAATCCAACCACACCCCTTACCACAACCAAAAACCCCAACCTCTACCACCAAAAACTACTCCCTCTACCACCATCACAACCAATACCACCATCACAACCACTCCACCTCTACCACATTAAAAACCCTCCCCCTCAACCCTCACAACATACCAACCCCTAACAACCAAACCTACCCCCTACCATACATCACAACCAATACCACCTTACAACACTAACCACCCTTTTACCCTCAAAAACCACAACACCTCTACCACCATCACAAACCCAACACCCTATAAACCCTCAACAACACCCTACCACCATAAATCCCTCCCAACCAATTTCCCCAAACCAACCAATACCCAATAAAACCCATACCCTAAACCACAACCACTTAAACCCTCAAACCCACATCTACAATCCCCAAAAACCCTCTACCACCATCACAAACCCCTACCATCTACACCATACACCAAAACACCTCTACCACCATCACAACCATACCATAACACATCACAACCACTACACCCTCTACACATCACAACCACCCTCTACAATACAACAACTACCCTTAACCACCTAACAAACACAACCACCCTCTACCCATCAAAAACCACTACACCATAAAAAATACCACATCACAACCCTACCACCTTCCACCATCACAACCACTACCACCTTACCACCATCACAAACCAATACACCTTTTCCATCCCCCACCTTACCACCCTCAAACCATAAACCCCCCCTACCACATCAAACCACTACCACCCTACCACCATCACAACCACACCACCTTACCACCATCACAACCATACCACCTCTACCACCAAACAAACCACTACCACCCTCAAACCCCCAAACACCCACTACCACCCCTAAACCCATTTAAAACATACCCCCCTCTACCACCATCAAACAACTACACCCTTACCAATCACAAACCACCACCTCTACACCATACAAAACCCTACACCCTCTAAACCCCATCAAAAACCACTACACCCTTACCCCCATCAAAAAACAACTACCACCTCTAACCATACAACCACTACCACCTTAAACCCCCATCACAACCACTACACCTCTAAACCCCCAAACCCCCCACCACCCTCTACCACATCCAACCATACCACCCTACCATCAAACCACTACCACCTCTCCCCATCACAACCACACCACCTCTCCACATCACACCACTACACCCTCCACCACCTCACCCTACCCCTACCACCCCACAACCACCCTCTACCACCATGACAATCTTTACCACCATCACAACCACTACCACCCCCCTCTACCACCATCACAACCACAAACCACCATCACAACCACTACCACCATCACAACCACTACCACCATCACAACCACTACCACCATCACAACCACTACCACCATCACAACCTCTACCACCATCACTACCACCCTCTACCACCACCACTTTCGTATTTTTCTACAAACTTTTTCTTGAATTATATTGTGTTTCTCACCTTCTTTACCAAAGGGCTGGCACTAGAAGCTTTCTTTGGGCCCATGGTGGCTTATTTTGCAGTTACAAGCACTAAAAACTATGAAATAATACAAAATGTATCGCATGTATGTGTGGAATCGTCCTCACTGGCTTGTAAACAGTGGCACACTGGCTCTACATGGAGTGGCCGGGTCACTCAGGCCCCGTGGACACTTTCGGGAAGAATGACTTTAACTGAGTTGTTTGTTGTTAACTGAGCCAATGTTTTGACACAAAAACGTGTCGTCTGATTTTTACGTTATCCGATGACATTGTTAACTGAGGGTCCACTGTAATAGTAATCATAATAACAAAAATAATAATAATAATCACTCTGGGTCTCTTTAAATGCTGTATATGACATTATTATAGACATTTTCATTAATTCATATGTGACATTTTCTTTAAATAATTTAAGAAACACGCTACATATCATCTAAACATAATGCATGCAACCATAGTAAAACAAATTCACGTCTGCAAGGTGTGGTAGCCGGGTGGGCATAGAGAAGTGTACGACAATAATTACTAGTGTAACACATTGTCTCAAGTACAACACCACCAGAGAAACTGTGTATAGTATTTCTGGGGGGAAGGTAAATGTAGAAAAACATTACTTTTCTGTGCTTTCACTCATAAATAGCATCTCTTGCTCTAGAAAAGATGTGTTGCTGTTATGTATTCTACTGCACCAATGTTAAGACAACTTGTTGGTTTAGAAAGACACGTAAGCAAACACTATAACATATTTATTAGAAAACGTTTCGGTCCTGGGACCTTGATCACTTCTAACATACAGAGGTAGAAAGACATTATATATATAGGCGGAGAGTGAGATGTGACGCACGTGACCTGAGGAATGTCATAAGAACATAAGAATGGAGGAACACTGTAGAAGGCCTACTGGCCCATGCGAGGCAGGTCCTTATCAAAACAACCTCTACCTATGATGAGGATGGGTAGACGATGAAATCATGTGACCCCCTGTGTTGTTGGGTTGGTGCTGCTTAAGTATCAAAGTATGCCAATGTTTTTGAAATTTGTAGTTTCCAGTGTTGCGTTCTATAGTGTCAGTGATAGCGATTAGTTTAGGCTTCTAGGCCACCCTCGGCGTCTGAGGGCTGGTTTGGTGAGAACGAGTTGTGCCTCGTTTCCAGTCATCAAATGCCCCGTGGAGTCTCCTGTGGGGGACACAGGCGTACCTTTCATCGTCTCTGTAGAGGCATTCGATGTTCATTCAGGCGGACTGCAAGATCTCTGCCTGTCTCGCCTACATTTTTTTTGGGACAGAACCCACGGGGGTTTGTTTAGCCGCCTGCTGTAAAGTTAAAGGTGTGGGGCTGGGTTTTCGAAAGTGGGGGCCCTTTGATAAAAGGGATTTTGTTTATGGTGGAAATTTGATTTTTACCCCATAGCGGGGGGGCCCCGGCGAGTATTCGTGGAACATCGCCACAGGGAGTACTAAACTATTTAGGGGGTTTTCCAGGGGCGGTTTTTAAGGATAGTTTGGGTCCTTTGAGTCTCCCCTCTCGGATGAAGAAAATGGGAAATGAAGACTTGAAAAAGGGCTTGGGGTTATTTAATTTGGCATTCTTTTCTAGAAAAAAAGGGGGTGGAGATGCGAAAGCTCTCAAGAAAAAAGCCAATGGGGAAAACTCCTCTCTTAGTGGGGGGTTGCCCTTGGTGTGAATAAAAGTGGAAAGGATCGTCCTTTTTGGTGGGTTTTCCCTATACATTTTTAAAGGGAGAAGTTTGTCACTGTGGGGAAATTTTGCCCGACATAAGAAGGGTCGAGGAAAAGGAAAATTTTGCCTCATTTTCGGTTCAAGTGTAAATTTTTATTGATGGTTAAAATGCTTTGATTTTGTTGGAAGGGCCTGGTTTATTGAACGTCTCGGATAGAAAACCAATATAAAAATAAACTTTATCTTAGCCAGAAACGGTTTTTGGGGAATGAGGGGGCTAAATTTTCCCCTGTCCCCCGGGTTTTTTCCATGAAGAGGGGGCCCAAGCCAGCACTGAGCGGCGGGCCTTTGTCATCCCAAAGCTTTGGGTTGAAAACCCAAGTTGTCCTGATACGAAAAATTTTAAAAATTAAAACACAAATTTTCCACAAATTTGAAAAAAATCTAGAAGGGAAAAGGGGAGGCGTGGTTTTCAGTGACCCTCTTTTAAAGAATGTAAATTGAAATTTTTCAGTAAGGAACTTTGGTTTAAAGGGGGGCTGTGACATCAAAGGGAACCCCAAGCACCAACCCAACAACCCCGGAGTAAACATGTTTTCACGTCAAACCCGTCCTCATAATAGGTGAGGTTTTTGATAAGGACCTGTCGCAGGGGCCCAGTGGGCCCTTTTACAGTTTTTCCTCCATTCTTATGTTCTTATGACATTCCCAGGTCACGTGCGTCCATCTCACCTCCGCCCCCCTATTTTATAATGTCTTTTACCTCTGTATTTAAAAGTGATCAAGGTCCCGGGCCCGAAACATTTTCTAAAAAATATTTTAAATAGTTTTTGGTTATTTGTCTTTCTAAAAAAAAACTTGTCGGTATTTTTTCCCAAAGGGTTTATACCAAGAAAAATTTGTACACAATGGAAAGGGCCCATTTGTATTTGAGCTGGGAAAGCCCCCCCAATCCCCTGATCTTTCTTTAAAACATAATGCAGGGGGAAACCCATGTATCAACAGGAAGTATGGGGTTATTAACATGCATTCTCTGCCCTCCCCCCATTGTTCCCTCTTTTAAACTTTTCTCTGTGGCCCCGGTTTCTCTCTTTTTTACTAGTGTTTTTTGGTTTTCTCATTTCTCTTTTACAATGGCATCTATGGGTTTAGTTAAAAAAAAAAAGGTGAATTAGGGAAACGGGGTTTTGTAGTGTCCTCATTTAAAATTTTTGTTTCAGTGCTGATGGCCCCGTTCAAAGTAGGGGAAATTTTGGAAAGCTGGAAAAAATTACGGGAGATTGTTTACAGCTCTCATTTTTGGCCTGTAAAGCACCTAAACTGCGGGGAAAGCCTGCAAGGCTTGAAAGTATTCCATAGGAGCGGGGGGAGAATACATGAAAAATTATACAGGGGACCTTCGGGTAATGGCGGCAGGGGGGCTAATCCCAAAATGGGGATAGCGGAAATTTTTTTTGTGTAAAAAAATATTAGCTGGGGCTAACCCCAAGAACTGGTTTAAGGGGAATTGTCCTGAATGTGAAACGCGGGGGCCTGGGGCCCCATGTACAGGTAGTGTGCCTGTTTTAAAACCCAAGTGGGGAAACGATTCCACGCTTTCCCATGAAATATATTTTGAAATTTTTTCCTTTTTTTCTAGTACTTTTAACGGGCCTAAATAAGCCCCCAGGGGGCCCAAAGGAAAGGGTTTGTCAGCCCTGTGGAAAAGGGAAGGGAAAAAAGCACAGTGTTTCAAGAAAAACCCCGTAGAAAAGTCCAAAGGGGAAGAGGAAGAGAGAGGGGAGGAATTTTCCTTTTCCCTTAAAATTGATTCTCCGATATGACGATACTAAAGCGGGCGGTATTGAAAAAGGGGGCTATAGTGCCAGTTAGCGAAAAAGTGTAGAATTAACAGTGAAAGAAAGTAAGTTAAGAGGAAGCGATAGAAAAATGCCGGAAAAAGTAACTCCCCAAATGTTTTTTGGGGTTTGTGTATGGGGCCGCTGAACTTTGTGCCGGCCTATCATTTTCCCACCCCCCCAAAAACCTCGGTGGCATCTCCCCCCATCAAACAAACTAATTAACCCTTTCCGGTCGACGGGCCCTCTCAGAGATTTGTTAAAGGGTTGGCCCAAATTTAAAAAAAAAAAAAATATTTTTTTTTATAAAAAATTTAAAATTTTTTTCCCCCGATTAAAATGAAAACCAAAAATTTTAAATTTGATGGAAAACTTAGGGGTTTAAAGAAATTTAGCGGTCTCGACGATGTTTACGCATCGGTGATTTTCCCCCACTTTGAGCCCAATTTTCTGCCAATTCCAGTGTACTTGTCGCCCAAAAACCCATAAATTTTTTTACCCCAAAAACTCCTTTTTTTTTTTCTATCGAATGAGTACAAGAAACCCCCCCTTATCCCAAATTTAAACCCTATCCAATACAGGGGTTCGGGGAATTTTGCAATTTTGCCATTTCACACAATTTTCAAAAAAATGCCTATTTTTTGAATAGGGTCCCGAAAAAAACAAGAAAAAAACCCCCCCTGGGACTAAAATTTAAATTTCCTCTATTCATTAGCAGTCCCCCCTGCCCCTCTTTTCTTTTGCTTTTTTCCCCTTAAAATTTTTTTTTCTCACAAAAAAAATAAAAATTTACTGTTATGCAAATACTGCATTAAATGTTTAAAAAGATATAAAATATTATCAGCGGGACTTTTTTTTTTTATTTTTATTATAACACTGGCCGATTTTTCCCCCCAAGGCAGGGTGGGCCCCTAAAAAGGAAAACTTTCCAAAAATCAATTCACTCCATCAAATGGGCTTGCCAGAAGGGGGTTTTTTTTCCCTTTACCTTAAAAGTTTTTAAAAGCAACATTAACACCCCCCTTCAGGTGCAGGCACTTTTACTTCCCCCTTTTCCAAAGGGCTCAAGGTTTGGCCCCGCCGGTTTTTTCCCGAACCCCTTTATAAATGTTACTTTGCTCACAATCCAACAGGGACGTCAAGTATTTAAAAAAACCCTTTTTTCCCCCATTCACTCCAATCAAACACGCTCCCCGCATGCCGCTGGAAATCCAAAACCCCCCCACCCAAAACCTCCTTTTTTCCCCCCTCCCCCCCAACCCCTTTTCCCAGGCCCCACCCCAACCCCCCCTTTTCCTTTCCCCCTACAAATGATTCCCTTGGGAAATTATTCTGTTTTTGCTCCATTCTCTCCCCCATGTCCAAACCCCCCTCAACAAACCCCTTCCCCAAACCCTCGGACCCAAAAGGTTTTTTTAATCCCGCCCCTCCTCCTAACTTCCAAACTACGAATTCTCTGCATTATATTCAAAACCCAATTGCTCTCAGACATGACATCTCCACTTTCCTTTTTACCTTCTCCCGCTTTCAACATTTCATCACCCCTGCTTAAAACCCAATAAGAGCGTTTGGGAAAACTATACTCTAAAACATTCCCCCCTTTGGGCCCCCATGGGCAAAGTTCTTTTTTCTCCACGACTCCTAAGTGCACCCCCCACCCTTTTCCCCCCCATCAATTCATGATTCACCTCATCTTTCATAGACCCAAACCGCTGACTCTTCCCCCTCCCAAATATCCGAAAACCCTTCACCTCCCCCCCTACTCTCTCCCCCCAACTGATATCCAATCTTTATCACCCAATTTTTTTTTTATCCTCATAACCTTATCTTTCCCCGTATTCACTTTCCAATTTTTTTTCTTTTTTCACACCCTACAAATTTATCCAACCCAAACTCTGCAAAATTCTCTTTCCAAAATTTCCCCCAGCACAGTGTCATCAGGGAAAGAGCAACTGTGACAACTCCCACTTTATGTTGAAATTTTTTATCTTTTAAAATCCACGCCCTTTTTGCCAAGGGCCCTCGCATTTACTTCTCTTAAAAAACCCCCTCTTAAAAAATATTAAACAACCACTGACAAACACACATCCTTGTTTTAAAAGGCCCCACTTTTAAATGGGAAAAAAATTTCCCTCTTTCCTACATACTCTAACTTGAGCCTCACTAAACCCCCTTAAAAAAATCTTCACTGCTTTCAGTAACCTACCTTTCCCACCCCCATACACCTGCAACATCTCCACCTTGCCCCCCCCATCCACCCTGTCAATGCCTTTTTTAAAACCAAAAAATGCCACAAAGACCTCTTTAGCCTTATTTTAAAAACTGTTCATTATATGTTTTTACTGGGAAACACCGGGTCCACACACCTCCTACCTTTTTTCCAAAGCCCCCTTGTTTTTATCTGGGTATCCTATTCCCATCTTACTCTTAATTTTTCAATAATAAACCCCACCAAAACACTTTGCCAGGTATACTCACAGACTTATCCCCCCATAATTTTTGCACTCTCTTTTTTTTCCCCCTTTGGGCCCTTTTTAAAAAAAGGAACTATGCATGCTCTCTGCCAAAACCCTGGGACCTTACCCTTTCCATTCATTTATTAAATAATTGCACCAACCACTTTCCCAAAAAAATATCCCCACCTTTCTTTTAAAATTTCTATTTTATCCCCCTCAATCCCGGGGTTCTCAAAAATTTAAAAAAATTCCCCAAAATTTCCCCCCATCTTTCCCCAAAACCCTTTAACCCCCTCCATTTAATAAATCTCCTCTTGTGAAAAAATTTTTGATTCACCAGTTTGACATGTATTGGGATGCATAGCAAAGATTTTTTTCCTTTTGAACTTTGGTAAAAATCAAATATTTCTGCTACTTTGAGTGCAATTTCAAGGTAGTTTTCTTTGTAAAACCAGTCAAAATCATCTCAATTTCTGTAATATGTCTTCCATTCTATAAAATGAGACCAGGAAAACTAGAATACAACAATGAATACCATACGAAAATACAGTGCAAAGTCGCTGTTTTAATCCAAAAAACACGGTCAAAGTTTTTTTTTCTCGTTATGCACTGTGTGCTGCGGGATTTTTTTTTATACCGCGCACACTGGCCACATAGACCCATTCTTTCATATGTAGGCCTACCAGCTTTCTCTCACTAGATTTAAGGGCACTAGAATTTAGACGTACTAGTACGTCAAAAACCCTTGTGCGTAAGCCGTACTAGTACGGCCGAAACCCTGAAAGGATTAAACTAACATCTCCTCCACGATAAGTGTAAATATAAAAGTGTAAGTATGAAAGTAAATATAAGTGTAAATGTAAAAGGGCCCCAATGGAAATACACAAGACACTCTGACTTTTTTGGGTTATCCTAGATGCTTTACACATATGCTATGTATGATAATCTATGTACCTTACTGTATTTGCATATTCCTGAATAAACTTATTTACTTATTTGTAAATTAAAATGTAAATATTTCTTATTTATAAAATTAAAATGTAAATATTTCTTATTTATAAATTACATATATTGTTTAAGTGTGAATAGTGGTGGTGGGTTCTGCTGCTGCCTCCACCACCACTATGTATGGCTTAAATAACAAAAAAAAAAAGGCACAATACCGTGACTGGAACGATACACACATAACCCGCACATAAAAGAGAGAAGCTTATGACGACGTTTCGGTCCGACTTGGACCATTTACAAAGTCACACTAACCAGAAGTGGAGCAGGACGGCTATATATAGGCAGGAACAGGTGGTGGTGATGGTGGTGGTAGTAGTAGTAGTAGTAGTAGTGGTAGTGGTAGTGGTAGTAGTGGGGAATAAGGAGGACAAGCCAGTCAAGTACAAAGGAAGGAGCACTGCAAGGGAGCTAGGTGCCCACAGAGGGAGAGCAAGCGCACAGAGGTGTATGAAAGGGGAAGTGGTGAAATAAATGAAGAAGGAACAGAAACACGAGACAGAAGAGAGAAAGACAACCCAGAGGAGAAAAAGGAAAGAGGAAAGGGGAAGAGGGAGAAGAAGAAAAGTAAAAAAAAAAAAAAAAAAAATAAAATGAGGAGTCAGGTTAAGTCACGGGTGTTCTGAAGTTTGGAGCATTTTACAATGTAGTGGGAGAGGAAGGCATCTACAGAGACGAAGCCAGGGCTAAGATTCATACAAGGAAAGTTGTGTATTAGAGAGGATTCAACTAGACGGCGACTGTTCGAGTTGGAAGTAGGGAAGACAGTTTTAGCAGAAGACCAGTCAATAGGATGGCTATGATCTCTGACGTGACAGAAAAGAGCATTGTTAGTGTCGGCAAGCCTAACACTATTTTTGTGCTCCCTAAGTCTGTCAGAAACAGATCGACCAGTTTCTCCGAAGCATTGAAGAGGACAGGAGGAGCAAGAAATAGAGTAGACACCCTGTTAACCCTTTGACTGTCACGGCCATATATATACTGTATGTCTTACGAGGTACCGTGTTTGACGTATATATACTCATAAATTCTAGCGGCTTCAAATCAAGCAGGAGAAAGCTGGTAGGCCCACATGTGAGAGAATGGGTCTGTGTGGTCAGTGTGCACCATATAAAAAAAATCCTGGAGCACGCAGTGCATAATGAGAAAAAAAAAACTCCGACCATTTTTTTTTAATTAAAATGCCGACTTCGTGGTCTATTTTCGTATAGTATTTATGGTTGTATTCTCATTTTCTTGGTCTCATTTGATAGAATGGAAAACATATTATAGAAGTAGAGGTGATTTTGATTAATTTTAAAAGAACCTGGAAATGGAGCTCAAAGTAGGGGAAATGTTTGATTTTTGCCAATGTTCAAAAGTAAACAAATGATGTCATTGTCCAATAAATGTCCAACTAGCCATTCTGATATGCAGTCATGAATGGGTTGATGTTATTTATACAATTATTACAGTATTGCAGTAGTCTGCATAATAGTAAGTCTTCTATTTTTTGTTTGAATAAAAATTCAAAATAGAAAGCAAGAGTAATATCAGAGGGGCCTGGAGACATGACTGATGAACAAAGAAAATGTTATTTTAGAGCCAGGAATGTCTGCATTGTTCATTCTGGACCTTATTTTGAAATTGTCATATTTTTTAATTTTCGTGAAATTGGCCAAATTACAAATTTTTGACCACATTATTGGGTAGTTGAAATCGGTAAATGGGCAGTGTCTTGTACTCAATCGATAGAAAGAATGGAGTTCTAAAGAAATAGCTATGAGTTTGGTCGACTGGAACAATGGAATTAGCTGAAAATAGGGCTCAAAGTAGGCGAAATCGCCAATTTGTAAATATCACCGAGGTCGCTAACTTCGCAAGAGCATAATTCTGTCAGTTTTCCATCAAATTTCGTTTTTTTGGTGTCATTACAATCAGGAAAAGATTCCCTATCATTTCATAAGAAAAAATAATTTTTTTTTTTTTTTGAAATTTTGCGACTCCAGGAGACACCTCAGGATTGGGGGTTGCAACAGTCAAAGGGTTAAGAAAAGTGTTCTTATCTCCCACTTTCTCCATGCCCTCCGCATCTGTGATCCTCAGTTCCTTCCAGCAGAAATTTCCACTCTTCATAATTCGTTTTCCCGTCTTGGCTACCCTTCCCATTTCATAGACTCTGC
>NC_069401.1:81694306-81731806 GCF_026875155.1 Cherax quadricarinatus | reverse complement strand
CCCGCTCCATGATTTTATCAAACCTCGTTTTAAAACTGTGTATGGTTCCTGCCTCCACTACGTCATTTTCTAGGCTATTCCACTCCCGTACAACTCTATGACTGAAGAAATACTTCCTAATATCTCTCTGACTCATTTGTGTCTTCAACTTCCAATTGTGGCCTCTTGTTTCTGTGTCCCCTCCCTGGAACATCCTGTCTTCGTCCACCTTGTCTATTCCACGCAGTATTTTATATGTCGTTATCATGACTCCCCTGACCCTCCTGTCCTCCAGTGTCGTCAGGCCGATTTCCCTTAATCTTTCCTTCATAGACATTCCCCTTAGCTCTGGAACTAACCTTGTGGCAAACCTTTGTACTTTCTCTAGTTTCTTGACGTGCTTTATCAAGTGCGGTTCCAAACAGGTGCTGCATACTCCAGTATGGGCCTGACATACACGGTGTACGTGTCTTGAACGATTCCTTACTAAGGTATCGGAATGCTGTTCTCAGGTTGCCAGGGCGCCCATATGCTGCAGCAATTATCTGATTGATGTGTGCTTCCGGAGACATGCTCGGTGTTATACTCACCCCAAGATCTTTCTCCTTGAGTGAGGTTTGCAGTCTTTGGCTACCTAGCCTATACTCTGTCTGTGGTCTTCTGTGCCCTCCCCTATCTTCATGACTTTGCATTTTGCAGGATTAAATTCGAGAATCCATTTGCTGGACCAGGTGTCCAGTCTGTCCAGGTCTCTTTGAAGTCCTGCCTGGTCCTCATCAGATTTTAATTCTCCTCATTAACTTCACATCATCTGCAAACAGGGACACTTCTGAGTCTAACCCTTCCATCATGTCGTTCACATATACCAAAATAGCACTGGTCCTAGGACCGACCCCTGTGGGACCCCGCTCGTCACAGGTGCCCACTATGATACATCATTACGTACCATGACTCGTTGTTGCCTCCCTGTCAGGTATTCTCTGATCCATTGCAGTGCCCTTCCTGTTATATGCGCCTGATGCTCTAGCTTCTGCACTAATCTCTTGTGAGGAACTGTGTCAAAGGCCTTCTTGCAGTCCAAGAAGATGCAATCAACCCACCCCTCTCTCTCGTGTCTTACTTCTGTTATTTTATCATAAAACTCCAGAAGGTTTGTGATACAGGATTTGCCTTCCATGAATCCGTGCTGGTTGGTATTTATACTCTTGTTCCGTTCCAGGTGCTCCACCACTCTCCTCCTGATAATCTTCTCCATAACTTTGCATACTATACACGTCAGTGACACAGGTCTATAGTTTAGTGCATCTTTTCTAACTCCTTTTTTAAAAATGGGAACTACATTTGCCGTCTTCCATACCTCAGGTAGTTGCCCAGTTTCCAGGGACGTGTTGAAGATTGTGGTAAGTGGCACGCACAACATATCTGCTCCCTCTCTAAGGACCCACGGGGAGATGTTGTCCGGTCCCATTGCCTTTGAGGTATCGATGTCCCTTAGCAGTTTCTTCACCTCCTCCTCATCTGTATGTATGTCGTCCAACACTTGTTGGTGTATTCCTTGCTGGTGTCCCCATCTGATCTGTCCCCCCAGAGTCCTTCCTGTCTTTACTGTAAATACTTCCTTAAATCTCGTGTTGAGCTCCTCACATACCTCTTGATCGTTTCTTGTGAGTTCTCCACCTTCTTTCCTCAGCCTTATCACCTGGTCCTTGACTGTTTGTCTTCCTCCTAATGTGGCTATACAGCAGTTTCGGGTCAAATTTAACTTTCGATGCTATGTCGTTTTCATACTGTCGCTGGGCCTCCCTCCTTATCTGTGCATACTCGTTTCTGGCTCTTCTACTAATCTCCTTGTTTTCCTGGGTCCTATGCTCCTGTACCTTTTCCATTCTCTGTTGGGGACTTAGTTTTTTTTGCCTCCCAACACCTTTGGTAAACCAAGGACTCGTTTGGGCTTCCTATTTTTCTTTTCCCTTGGGAAAAAAAAAACCTTTTCCCCTGCCTCCTTGCACTTTGTTGCCACAAATTTTATCATCTCGTTTTCTGATTTTCTTACCATTTCTCTGTCCCACTGAACCCCCTGCAGGAAGTTTCTCATACCTGTGTAGTCCCCCTTTTATAGTTTGGCCTGTCCCCTTCAGTTCCTGTTACCTTCGCCACTTGTAACTCTACTATATAATCAAAACTCAGAACCACGTGATCGCTAGCTCCAAGGGGCCTCTCGTAAGTGATGTCCTCAATGTCTGAACTGCTCAGGGTGAACACAAGATCCAGTCTTGCTGGCTCATCCTCCCCTCTCTCTCTGGTTGTGTCCCTGACATGTTGATGCATGAGGTTTTCAAGTACCACATCCATCATCTTGGCTCTCCATGTTTCGGGACCCCCATGTGGCTCCAGGTTTTCCCAGTCGATCTCCCTGTGGTTGAAATCGCCCATTACCAGTAACTTTGCTCTGCTCGAGTGAGCTCTTCTTGCCACCTCAGCCAGTGTGTCCAGAAGAGCTATGTGTACCACTAACAACAATCTTCAACACGTCTATCAAAACAGGGCGACTACCTGAGATATGGAAGATAGCAAATGTAGTCCCATTTCTTTTTTTAAAAAGGAGACAGACACAAAGAATTAAGCTACAGACCAGTGTCACTGACATGTATAGTATGCAAAGACATGGAGAAGATTATCAAAGAAGTGGTGGAGCACCTAGGAAGGAATGAGCTTATCAGCAACAGACAGCACAGTTTCAGGGATGGGAAATTCTGTGTCACTAACCTACTGGAGTTCTATGACAGGGTGATAGCAGTAAGACAAGAGAGAGAGAGAGAGAGGGGTGGGTAGATTACATTTTCATGGACTATAAGAAGGCGTTCGACACAGTTCCACACAAAATATTATTGCAAAAGCTGGAGAACTAGGCAGGGATAACAAAGACGGCACTGCAGTGGATCAGAGAATATCTGTCAGGAAGACAACAATGAGTTATGGTACGTGGCGAGGTGTCAGAGTGGGCGCCTGTGACGAGCGGGATTCTACAGAGGTCAGTCCTAGGACCGGTGGTGTTTCTGGCATTTGTGAACGACATGACGGAAGGAATAGACTCCGAAGTGTGCCTGTTTGCAGTTGATGTGAAATTGATGAGAAATATTCAATTGGACGAGGGCCAGGCAGAACTACAAAGGGATCTGGACAGGCTGCAGGCTTGGTCTAGCAACTGGATCCTGGGGATCAACCCCACCAAGTGCAAAGTCATGAAGATTGGGGAAGGGCAAAGAAGTTTGCAGATGGAGTACAGTCTAGAGGGCTACAAACCTCACACAAAGAAAACGATCTGGATTAGCCCATAACACCGGCACATCTCCTGAGGCGCACATCAACCAAATAACAGCGAAGGGTTGGAACGCTGCGAAGACAAGAGTTGTGCAGATGGAGTAGAAGAGTGAAGAGTAGCGACAGGAGGCGAGTGAGTGTCCATCAATGGTTCAGTCTCCTCAACATATTCGGAGACAGCTTCAAATGGTTCAGTGGGATGACATCAGAGACAGAAAAAGGAGGGTACGTAAAGATCAGGGTGGCGATGGAGGTTACCAAAGTAAGGGAGGACGAAAGGTTAGAGTTAACCTGGGAAGAAGCTTGGGAGGCGACAGGAGAGGAAGAAACCTGGGAGGGTACAGGAGAGCAAGGGACTGTATTAGGGGGAGGATGAACCTCTACACTCGTACTAGAACTAGTAAGAGGTAAAGAACCAGTTACAGAGCTGGGAAGGAAAAATGTCCAGGTAGGATTAGTGAAAAAGAGGTTAAAGGAGATTTACGTTTGTGGATTGTTTGGACTTTGGAGAAGTAGAGGGGAGAAGGGAAGGAGGTGTTGTGTGAGGTCTTGTAGACACAGAAACTTGTGAGCGAGAGGATGAAGATTTTAGAACAGTATGAGGTGACGACGTAGGGACCTCGGAGTCCAGGACTGCAAAAGAGATAGATGTAGAGGTGATTATGGAAGATGTGACCATTGGGGAGGCTGCAGGAGTTGGGACCCCAGAGATTGGGGGTCTCTTATTAACTCGAGAATAAAAAATACTTGGAAGTCTCCCCTGGAGGAGAAGATGAGAGACTATCATGGCTAAAGTAAAGCCAAACATGGCAATGACGAGAATAAGGATGGGTGACCTTCATGCCAATTAAGACAAGAGGGAGGTAGACTACAAAGATGAATAGGTTAAGTCATCGGCACCATTGGGGGAGACTGAGAATTTTCCACAGCCTGAAATATTTCGCTGATGGCCAAAAAAGCCATCAATTCTACGCTGCTGTGGTGTACCCGATTTACTGGAAGAGTTTCCGGGGGTCAACGCCCCCGCGCCCGTCTGTGACCAGCCCACCAGGTTGATCAGCGCCTATCAACCAGCGAGTTTGCTGCTGGCTGCACGCAAACCAATCGACGAGCCACAGCCGGCTGATCAGAACTGACTTTAGGTGAGCTTGTCAGTGCCACTTGAAAGACTGCCAGGGGTTGTTGTTAATCCCCCATATGTGTGCTGGCGGCAGTTGGAACAGTCTTGGCCCCTGCACATATTGTGTATGTTCTCTTAACGTGCTAGTGACAACCCCTGCTTTCCTTTGGGATGGTGCATCGTCTGCCAAGTCCTTTAGCTTTTCGTTGGATGATTTTTTCGTGTGCAAGTTCGTACTAGTCCCCTCTAGGATTTCCAGGTGTATATAATCATGTATTCTCTCCCCCCTGCGTTTCCAGGGAATACAGGTTTAGGGGGATCCTCTAGGCGCGCCCCAATAATTGAGGTGTTTTTATCTCCGTTATGCGCGGCCGTGAAAGTTCTCTGTACATTTTCTAGGTCGGCAATTCACCTGCCTTGAAAGTGCTGTTAGTGTGCACAATATTCCGTCCTAATAGAACAAGTGACCTGAAGAGTTTCATCAAGGCTTGGCCTCCCTAGTTTTGAAGGTGTCATTATCCATCCTGTCATTTCTCTAGCAGATGCGATTGATACAATGTTATTGGTCCTTGAAAGTGAGATCCTCCGACATGATCACCCAGTCTTTTGACGTTGGTGTTTCGGCTCTATTTTTGTGCCAGAATTTGTTTGTACTCTGATGAAGATTTAAATTTCCTCATGTATACCATATCTGAGTAATTGAAATTTTCTCATCGTTTGAACTTCATATTGTTTTCTGCAGCCCACTGAAAGATTTGGTTATGTCCCGCCTGGAGCTTTGCATGTGTCACAAAGGGAAGACACTGTCCATGCAGATTCGGTGTCATCTGCAAAGGAAGACAACGGAGCTGTGGCTGAACATCCCTTGTCTATGTCGATATGATGATAGGAACAAGATGGGAGCGAGTACTGTGCCTTGTGAACAGAGCTTTTCCACCGTACTGCCTCGGACTTACTTCTGTTGACGACTACTCTCTGTGTCTGTTAGTGAGGAAATTATAGATCCATCGACCGACTTTTTACTGTTATTCCTTTACTCGCATTTGTGCGGCTATTACGCCATGGTCCACTTGTCGAAGGCTTTTGCAAGTCTGTATATATTACATCTGCATTCTTTTTGCTTCTAGTGCATTTAGGACCTTGTCGTAGTGACCAATAGTTGAGACGACAGGAGCGACTTTTCTAAAACCCATGTATTGCCCTGGGTTTGTGTACTGATGGGTTTTCTAGCTGGGTGTGATCTTGCTTCTTAGACCCTTTCAAAGATTTGTTGAAAATGGGGATGTAGTGCTATTGTCCTTGTAATGGCTGTGGCGGGGCGTTACTGCCCCCTTTGTGATGGGCTATGTCTGTTGTTTTTAGTAACTGTGGACGACCCCCGTGTCCATGCCCTCTCCATAGGATGGAAAATGCACGTGATAGAGCTTCTTGCAGTTCTTGATGACACAAGATCCATGAGTCAGGCCCTGGGGCGAGAGGCATGTCATGTCATTTATCGCCTGTTCGAAGTCATTTGGCGTCAGGATAACATCGGAGAGGCTTGTGTAATCAAATTTGTGTCTCTCATAAAAAATTCATTGATCT
Source organism: Cherax quadricarinatus (assembly GCF_026875155.1). Taxonomy (NCBI): domain Eukaryota; kingdom Metazoa; phylum Arthropoda; class Malacostraca; order Decapoda; family Parastacidae; genus Cherax; species Cherax quadricarinatus. Next base: position 81,725,802 of record NC_069401.1, on the reverse strand, counting down.
TCGACTTCACATCTGGTTAGCGGCTTGCTAAAAACTGAGTCATATTGGGACTGTAGTAGCTCACTCATTTCCTTGCTGTCATTCTGTGTAGGACCCGTCTTGTTAAGTAGGGCCCAATACTGGACGTATGTTCTCGATTTTGATTGGCATAGGAGAAAATTACGTTTGGTTTCTTTCGATTTCATGTATGGCTTTAGTTCTTCCGCGATTCCTGACTCCTAAAGGATTCGTTTAGCTTAAGTTTCGGGATGGCTTGCTATTTCGCTGTCCAGTGTCTCCCTACGCATTTTCAGAATATATTGACCTGTTAGCCGCTCTGTTATTCTTTTCCGTCGTCTGTGAAAGGAGCGCCTGTCCTCTTTCTGTTTTACATCTACTACACCTTTTTCTTAGAGGAAAAGAGCCTTGTGCAGACATCGAGTGCCACCGATTAATCTTTCTAGCATAAGTTGGGGTCGTGTTGCTTAGTATATCTTCCCAGCATATATCGTAGGACTTTGGTTTTCTTGGTCCCACTTATGTTTTGTTATGAAGTTGAATTTGGTGAATGCTCCTCGTGATATCTCATTAAGTTCGGTCTGGCTCCGCGCATACATGACTGAGAACCTCAATTATGTTGTGATCTGAGGTATATTGTTTTTGATATGGTTACATTTCTTATCAATCATCATGTTAGTGAAGCTGAGGTCTAGTGTATTCTCCATGTCTAGTAGGCTCTATATTTGCTGGTTTAAATTGAATTTGTGCAGAGGATTTTATAAGCTTCGCGTGAGTGTGAGTTTTCATCAGAGCTGCCTCTGTGTTATTACTGCATCACTAATTATTTGCTATATTCCTCCCATTTTAGGTGCCTAAAGTTAAATCCCCCAGAGCAAGATGTTGGGTGCAGAGCTGGAAGTTTTCTAGAAGTGGGTCAATTTTTAATCAGCTGTTCCTGAGGAATTGCTTGGGATGTTGCATCCGAGCTTGTAGACTACCACATGCTAGTTTTGGTTTCTCGACCTTTACTGCTAAAACTTCCACTACATCAATTAGCATTTCTGTGCCAAACAAGTGACTCTGTCAATGTACAGCCAACCCCCCCCTTTTGCTGGTGTCACTCTGTCACATCTGTATAGGTCTGAACCTGGTATCCATATTTCGTTGTCCACGTGAATTCCTTTATTGGTCTCAGTGAAAGCCGCGAACATTGCCTTTGCCTCGCAAGCAGTCCACGGATGATAAGGTATTTTGTTGTTTGTTGCTGCTTTAACCCGGAGTATATTTGCAAAGAAGATGTATATCGGACTGGTGTATTGTTCGTACGGGGTATCACTTTTGGACTTATGAACGTTGTCTGTGCAGTAATAAACCGAGGACGACAGCTCACGCGTCAAAAGTTAAGCGAGCTACGTTCAGGGGTAGTGTCTCCATCCGTGTCTACTTAGGAACTGTCCCAGAATGTCATCACATGTCCGGAAATTATGCTGAACAGGGTATGAGGTAGAATGGCTCTATCACTACAAGAATTGAGAGAATGGTGTATTTGAATTGTTACAGGAATAGTGTCCCATGGTATGGTGGGAAGGAGAAATTTTGGCTAGCATATTGTGCATGGTGACCAGTGCATGCACCGCTCTTGAGAGCATGAAACGGAATATATCGTCCAACATGGAATAGAGTGCCTTGCTGATATCACGGATCAGAAAGGCTGTCTAAGGATGGCGTAGGTGAAATTTAATCCACTTGTGTATTTGAGGCAAAAAGTATTGTAAAGGGAAGCATTGTCGCATTGGGGCTTTCTGAGTAAGTGAGAGGCATTCGAAGCAGATGTCATCAAAAACACGTGGCATTAGATGCCGTCCAGAGGTGGCTGTTTAGAGTGGGCAGGGGATCTAAAACCGCCGCACTGTATTGAACGAAGCGGACGTCATAAGTCCAAAGATGTCGGAGATCGGGAATGTGTCAAAGGAGTCAGGCCGAGACCTTAGTACAAAGCGGCAACAAAAAGGACACCCACATAAGATACAGGGCATTAGAAAGGTAGAAGGATGGTCGCAGTATACAAGGCAGGTAGAGAGAGAGCGCTGCTTTAGAAGGGGCCCAGGAGGACCAGTTTCATGATTTCGGACTCCACGGTGGGAATGAACGTGGAGGGGTACTACGAGGAGGAATAAGAGACATAAATATCCCTCTGTTCCCAAGACGACCTCAGCATAGCCGGTAGTGCAGAAGTGGCATGGAACCTCATGCATACCCTACCCTTCTGCCCAGTAAAACTAACAATCCGAGATAGCCAACCTCAAAATTTACGAGCCACCTCGATGGACAGAAAGAGGGTGGCCGGAAACCCGCCACAAAGCATACCTCCCTCGACTACCACCACCTGGAAAGTCCGACAGGCACCCCCAGAAGATACTACACATCACTGGAAAGAACCCAAAGTCTCGCTCTGGAAGACCAGAGAGGGGATCAGGATCCCCAGATGATCCAAGTCCACGGCAAACGACACTATACCAAGGACCTCAACAGAAAGGTATGTGATCCCCCGGTACCCATCTCTCAGCCTAGTAACTAAAATGCCTGAGGAAAGAACTCAAAGGCGGAAAACCCAAAAGGAAAAGGGAAGGGTTGGGGAGAGGAATGGGAAAGGAGGGATGGGGAGTATTTGACAGGGAAAGGAGAAAAGTTTGGGATATTAAATAGTAGGGTTGAAGATGATTTTTAGGAAAGGGAAAGTTGAATATGAATATTAATTATAAAATCTGTACCACTGCTAGATCCCATTAAAGGTTGGAAGTTATAGATCCTGCTACCAACTTTCCTGTCATTCCTTTATCATGCATTTTTGTACTATTAATTCTGTCGTACCTGTCAAAGGCATTTTGTTGTCTCCAGTGCTCTAAGACCTTTGGGCATAGTTGTACAGTAGTTGAAACAGCCTGGAGCTGTCCTTCTCTAAACCCATGTTGCCTGGTTTGTAACTGATGGTATCTAGGTGGCTGGTGATCTGCTTCTAGGACCCTTTCAAAGATTTTCATATATGGGATTAGTGCTACCTGTCTGTAATTACTTTGCAATTCTTTACTGCCACCCTTTGTGAGTGGGGCTATGTCTGTTCTTTTTAGTGAGTGTGGGTGACCTCTGGTGTTCATGATACCCTCTCCACAGAAAGGTGAAGGAACGTTCAAAGGGTTTTCTGGCAGTTTTGATGACCACTGAGCACCAAAGATTTTAAGCCTGGGGTAAGAGTGCATGTGAATACATTTAAGTTTTATTTTTTCGTTGCGGGGGGGCGGAGGAGATACTAGGTTTTTGAAATGACCATATTTTGAGTCTCGGTCATAAAAGTTCCATTTTGACTTTCGAAATCTTAGTCGGGTTAAAGATCACTAAGTAACAGTCATATTTCGGACTTAGTATCTCACTCCATTTCTTGCTGTCATCAGTGTAGGTCCCCATCTCCGTCAAAGTAGGGGTCCAATACTGGATGTTATTTTGCTTTAGATTAGCATAAGAATAATAATTTTAAAGTTCTTTGAGTTCCTGTCCTCCTGTATATTCTGTATACTTAAGTTCGATATCTGCTATTACTCTGGCCAGCGCCTCCTGCATATATCAGATATATTGGTCCCTTTCAGCCAGCTCTGATTCTTTGACCTTCACTTGTATAGGGAGTTTTTCTAGTTTAGAATCTTCTCTTCCCTTTTTCTTAAAGAAATGTGCCATGATATACCTCAAGTGCCACAGAATAATTCTTATGGGCAAAGGTTTCGGATCTATGTAGTTTCAGGTTATCCTTCCCAGCTTGTTTTATTAGCATGATTGTCTTCATCTCACTGTATGTATTTGTTATTGAAGTTGAATTTGGTGAAGCACCTTCATTACTGGTCACCTTTTTTGCTGGTCAGGAGCCCGGCGCAACGTTTTGTATCCTCTATTATGTTTGTGGTCTGAGTATATTGTGTCGATACTGTTATATTTCATATTCAGATTAACCATTGTTGATGAAGATAAGGTCCACTCTGTTGACTCTATTATTTGCAGTTTTAAGTGAATTTGTTGCAGAGATTTTAATAACTCATGTGGTCGTGAATTTTCTCTGACTGCCTCCTGGGGTTAATTTTCTGCTAAAACACCATTGCTATATTCCTCCACTTTAAGTGTCTTAAAGTCGAAATCTAGACAGTGGTAATTTGAAACAGCTGTTCCTGAATTGATGGGAAGTAGCATTCGGAGTCTGTATACCACACAATGACGCGGTTTTGGATTAAGATCTTTTACTGCCAAAACCTTAACTACAGCATTTGACACCCCTCCACTTGATCCCTGTTTACTCTGTCGCATCTGAATAGGTTTTATAACCAGGATCTCCATTTCGGTTGTCAAAGAGATCCTTTATGTGGGTCTCTGTGAAATCCTCAAACACTGGGTTTTGAATTCTGTGAGCAGTCCAATTGATGAAAGGTATTTTGTTGTTTACTGATGGTTTTTAGACCCTGTAAGTTTTTCAAAAATAAATACCGCCGTATTGAAGGGTATATAGGAATGGATTTTCATTCCTGGCACTAAGAATTGGTGTTCTGGATGTGGATGGCCACTGACTGTGCCCTCCACTCCAGAAGTGTTGCAGTTTGGTGTTAACATTTCTATCACTTTCTTGCAGTTTTTTTTCTACCTGCATTAAAAAAAACGCGCTCATCTCTGCTGGAGTGTTGAGGCTCTCCGGGGTTTGTTTCCCATGAGTCTGTGATCTGTATCTTCTGTCCCTTTAGCTGGTGTACCTGACAATAAATGTAGCATGTCCTTTCTGGACTGACTAACATTTCTGGTGCGAAATATATACAAGAATGAGATTTGCGTTCTCCTGTTGTCCTGTTAATGTAGATTTTTTATGGGGTGTTTCAAAACGTACATCCCACCTGTTTTCCAGATATTTTCCATGACTGCAGATTCCCATGGCATAGAACTTTGCATAGGCTGGATTTCTGTTTGCTAGGATTTTTGTACGTCGTCCCTACTGGAATAATTTTTTTCTGTCTCCCCATTATCTACAGCACCTGTACTAACATCAGTTAGCTCCACTAGTGTTTACTGGTAATGTATCACACTGTTCCCCGATGCTCATCCCTTTATTCCATCTACACATAATGCTACCTTTGTAACTTTGAAATTTGTATAAATTTGTTTTTACCATTTATGTCACCATGACCCTATCTCCATCTCCCGTGCATTGTACCTCCAGTCAGCACCAACTGGTGCACTTCCCTCCAGACAAGCACCGCCCATCTGGTGCACTGTCCTCCAGGTCATTGCCATCTGTTTGCACTGTCCTCCAGGTCAGTACCATCTGATGCATTTGTCTCCATCAGTACCAGTCACTAATCTGGTGCACTATCTTTCATGTCTGTATCCTTACAAGTACTGTTCACCAATACAGCACCATCACCAGGGATGACAGCCCATCTGACCCTCTTCCTTTTTATTTCCCAGCTGTTATACAAGAACGTTTATAAAGTTTCTGTAAAGAAATGAAAGTGAAGTACATTGTGCAGTACCCACTATGTATGTGACTGCCATCAAATTCATCTGTTCAGCAGTTGCGTCCCAGGTGCCGAGGAGTGCAGTTGTCCTGCTCCGCCACCTGGCCCACTGGCGAAAATCAACATTACTACAAGATGGTGGTAGCCGGCGACGGGGTTATCACCATTTGTGTGGAACTGTTGCAGGGATCTTTGGTTGATCATATTGCTCATGTCCTCCTACTCCAAATCCTGCGAGACATATAAAATCTCGAATGATTGACATCTATGGAGTTCCGTAAACGGGCTTCCCGGTTTTCGACAATTTACGCAACTACAGTGTATGAGGATGTCAGTCAACATGTCAAGATATACGAACGTCAAGTGACCCCAAACTGTGGCAGTATGTCTTCGGACGTGTCCCTCACTACAAGGAAGCAAGCATTCGAAATGACCCCTTTCGAAGACTCATGAGCATGAAATCCTAAGCCTTCACCAAATTTGGGACGATCCACCAGATTTACCAGGTGTAATGGAGCCAGCCTGTTGAAGGTAAAACTGATGATGTTTTCAGTGAAAATATACATCAAAATTGCCACTCCCTCTCGTTGTCCTCGATAAACCATACTCAGGTATATGTATACATGGAGCAAAGGAAGACGTGTCGGTTATGCGACGCTTATGGGACACCTGGCATATGATTAGATCGTCAGCGTTCTCGGACAACAAGTGAGCAACGTGTAGTTGCAGACGCTTCCACACAAGCCCCTGATCCATGGTAGTCGATGGCGCCTGTGCGACATGCAACCGCCTCAACAGCCTTCCCGTGCACCTCACGTACACCTTACCGGTGTGAACAATCCTTGTGGGGGGGGGGGGGGGGGGGGGGGTGGGAAGAGTGTTGCTGATGACGGTGTGCAGTGCCATCAACCTGAATGCTGTTCCATAACACGAGTCGAGCTAGGCCTCCTGCATCATTTCCGTAATCATATAGTGCGGTCGAGGAGTTTCCAGCGCCACTGGAACATAAAATAATTTTCTTCTGAAACATCAGAAGACCATCCTGGACATAAGATACTTCTTCTGAAACATCAGAAGACCATCCTGGTCCTTCTGATGTGTTTCAGTACATCCGATTATAGTATTGGTAGCCCGAAGTTAACGATTGTGACTCCCGAATAGATTCCACTATGATAATAACTATGTGGATGTCCATGCGCATGTGACCGCGCCTGCCGGTCACCGTCGCGATGGGAGTTCCCGTAAGCAGGAGGCAGGAGAAATTCAAATAGTGATGACGAAAATGAACACCTGGACAACGACCTGGAAAAAAGTCATAGCTGCATTTTGAGCTAATGGTCTTGAAGGTGATGCGGGTCGGGAGTCCTCCCACCTGGCGAGTTTATGGCACAGGACGGTGATGTCACTCATTGTCTAAATGTTCCTACGAGTGATTATTGTATGGAAATCTAGCATCATTCCAGTGTCTAACTATAATGTTAAGGGCTATAATGGACAACTCATAGGAAAGTTGAATTGCGCAGTGATGATGTCGTTTTAAGCCGACGTTTATATCAAGAACACAATTATCGGGATATGAGTGAATTGAAGATATGAGAGTACGTTGTGTACGGATGTGAATAGTCTGCGGTTCAAAGTGGTGTGGCATGTTGATGACGGAGAGCATCCCTTTTTCGAATACAACATTGGGAAGTTGCGTCTGAATTGTCGTTAGTGCAAGTTGACGGTGTGGGGCAAAATGAGCATCAGATTCATTAGCGTATATGGCCTGTGGCAGGAGGGATGAATGTATGAAAAATCAGTGTTCTCAGGAGAGCTGGTGTATCATTTCCGGTCGCTACCCACGTTAAACGTTGTGGGAGGTGACTGGAATTGTTACATACTGGGGGGGGTTTAGACACAGGGTAGTGGTTTTATTCTCAAATTTAGGCGACATGTAGGTAATGTAGTTGAGGGGTGGAATATACTTGTCAGGCAGGGTTTACGCGGCATGACTCGAAGGGTTTTATGTAGCGCCATCCCATTGATATAGATGTCCAAACACGTGATGAACATTTTACTGATCATCGTGAGGTCCTGTTATGTCTCTCTTGGCTGTTTTGCCACAGTTCGTTCCTCGGTTTTGGAAAATAAGATGCTTTCTTTAAAAGGGATGAAATTCATGAAATTATTTGGTTTGGAAGTGGTCCTCTTTAATGGAACAAATGGGACGGTGTCGTAATATTCTAGAGTGTGGGATGTAAGGGGTAACACTAGTATTTAAGTTTTTTTTTTTCGGGCGGTGATAAAGAACGAAACAGTTTGTGTTATAGAAGGTTCAATTCTTCGATGACATCAATTTTGTGTGCAGTTACGAAGCACGTGCAACGTATCCAGATGCCACCATTGCCGCCCAGAAAATGAAATATAGAACTACAAAATCATTTATTTCAGGGTACACGAATTGTGGCGGTTCGATGAAGTTTCTTTAGGGAGACCGACCACTGAGCATTTTTCCTCCATAACAAAGTCAGCATCGTCGAGCGTTAAATTATAATGATTTTAACGTTGCGAGTCGGGGTTGATCCTTCCTTCACGTCCGACGATCATGAATACCGAACCCGTATGAGTCTTTATGCTGACATAGTTTACCATGATAAATTAGTGGTACAAAGTCATACTGTCCATGTACGTCGTCCCAGTCGTGGAGTCTTGTAAACTAACGGATGATGATCAAACAAGTTCTATGGAACCTGTTAGCGGACAACCATCCAGACATGAAAAAAGGAAAATCGCCGGGTCGAGACGGGTTGCCATGTGAATTTTACTTAGAATTCCTGGGAACGAATTATTGGGTTTTCTTGTTCGGTATAAATAGTATGAAAAATCAAGGTTGTTTAAGCAAGTACACAATGAGAAGGTATTGTGGTCCATGTTCCAAAAACATAACCCGAATGTACTGATATACATGAATTACATGTTTAAACCGCTGATTAACACTTATAAAGGTTTTACTGTCCGGGTCAGCAGGTATCCCGGACCAGGCTGTATCTCGGAGGCCAGGCTGGGATCCCATGACGATCGGGCTGTATTCGTGCCAAAAAGTAATTAGTGATTTTGTTCACAACCCCAAAATGATAAGGTGGGGGTGGGGGGATTTGTGGCTTAGACTGGGAAGTTCGACTTGATTATGTCGATCATCCTAGTGGTTGAAAATGAAAAGGAGCCAGCAGGGTTATGCACGTCCCGTGTTCTTGTGGGTCATGGTCAATAACACTGAAGCGAGTTTTGCGCGCCTAGGTAAATGGGAAGTTAGGTAGGCCCGCCCCCCCCCCCCCCCCCCAGTGTTTTTGCATCATGGGTTCGCCAGGGATGCCTGTTTATCACTAATTTTATTTGCTATATATCAAGATCCTTATATAGGGCACTGGAAGCCGGGTGTAGCCGCTCCATGTCAATGGGCAGTGCGGTAAGCCAAATCATGTTGTTGGCTCTGTTGATGACACATCGCTTATGATTACAGATCCAGTAGTTGTCTGCCATATATCTTGTGACCACATTTAGCGGAGGCAACGGGTATGATATGTACTAAGGATAAGTCTGGACTCTACTTTAGGGCCGTGGCAACGAGGCCCCATACCATGGAGAGTCCGTGGGTCGTGCGCGTGCAATCTTTGGAAAATATGCGGGATATTTCATGTGGCTATAAATGCAGGACGTGTACTCATTGTAAGATGGTAGTTATGATAGTGGTTATTCCGCGTGTGGGTATGCTGAGTTATAAGGTTAGAACTCGTCCATCAGCCGGTGATAGTTACTAATTCCATCTTATATGCAAAAATATGGCATGGAGTGCGTGTTTCTCTGTTTGGTACCAAGAATAACACACATTTATAGAGCATGATAATCGGATTATCTGGGGGACGTCGTTGCTGCTGTTACATCGTACGTGCTTAGTTTTAAGTGTTCACAACGGGGTTTAGGATCCATTGTAATTCCATGCATCAATGCTTGCTCTTTTGTCAGGCATACATTTGTGTCATATCTGCAAAATGGTGGGTAATCCGTTTAGTGAGACGTAATCAATACCTGTCTGAGTGTGTCAAGGGCATGATCACCGTATTTGCGTGCATATTTTGCATATGCTTAATTGTAATTTCCAATTCTGCGAGCATGTTAAATTTGCATATTTTAGTTCATGCGACTATGGTAGCAGAATGGCGCCAGGTCTGTAGTCGTCTCTGTGTATGATTGGGCTGATAATTGGAACCACTGGTGGATCTTCCTTTGCGACCCCGTTGTTCGTGAAACAGTTTTAATGAAAACTTTCATAAACATCATCCGTCTTGGCACATTTTGTGTACCGGAGGTTACGTGAAATTCCGCCCTGTATCGATTGTGGGATCGAAGAAACGATTTTCTGCAATTTATTTTTGTGAGCGTTTAGAAGCCGTGTAGCTGTTGGTTCGGTAGACTTATTAGTGGGAGGGTGGGTGAGGGATAATGCCTCCCCTACGTGTCTTAATTAGACGTGGGAGGGTCCCAGATGAGGCTGCAATGACACACGGGGTTTTATGTCAGATTTTATTCACACATCATGAATACTCCAGACAGTGGGAACAATTTAGATGTACATGTATTATGATAATGTAGACGAGACGTAGCATAGGAACGCTAAATTTGGGATCGCTTAGAGCACAATTTCCCTTATACAAGTGGTGATAATGCTCCTGCGATGTGAGTCGACTACTCCGAGCAACACGACGGAACACGCAAGAAGGTAAAAACATTGTGTTTTGGGATAGCCTGATTAGGTACCTGGATAGCATTCTGCTTGCAGGATAGGAGTGGAGGCAGAGAGTGTGTTTTCCTGGCTGGAATGAGGATATTGTTAGCCGTCCTGGTATGACATCATGAAGGTAATGGTAGCAATCCTATTATCTTCTCCTCATGCTGGGAGCAACGTATTTGGCAGACGTAGGAGTGAGGACCTGATTTAGCAGGTATAGGTCACAATAGAGATAATAGAGGAAGGGTGGGAATCCCGTCTATGTGGCATATTGCCAAGAGAGGATTGGAAATGATGGTTGTCCAGGAGCAATTGGTTCAATTGCTGCTGGACAAGTACTGTAAAGAAAATGCAGTAACATTCATGTGACAACTGGGACCTCTTCTAGGGGAGGCAAAATGACATGTATGCCAGGGATGGGTTCACTTATCAGTGTGTGGGTGGGACACTGGCCAACGTAGGTGGAGGGAGCTGTTAGGTCTTAAACTAGGAATATTAGTGAATGGGTTTTTGGCGTGAAAACTGTGAAGTCGCAGGGTATAACATAGTACTAGTATAGCAAATAATGAGGTGGATATTGAAAGCCAGTGCACAAATTGGAACAAGGACAGTAATAAGTTAAGCAAGTGGAATAACAAAAGGAGAGGATAGGGTAAGAGAGTGAGGGTCTTACAAATTTATTACACAAATAGTCGCAGTGCTAGGAATAAGATGGACGAGTGTGAGACTAGTTCTATGCAGGTACATAGATGTATTTGCCATTACTGAGACGTGGTTTAATTCAAAAAGTCGGGACATGCCTTCAGAATGTCAACATATCAGGGTGGGGAAATGGGGGTCCTATAGATAGTAAGTATCGGGAGGGGGGGGGGTGGCATTGTATGTCCGAGATCGCGTTGACTGTTTGCATAAAAACGGTAATAAGTCTGAAGTAACACCATACAGAGTCTGGTTTGGATAGAATATTCAGAGGGCATGAAAATGAATTTTAGTGTATATACGTCCACCCAAATTTAGATAGGGACCAAGGGGAGACTACTAGGGAAAGGAAATTGGTTAGGGCCACAGCACGATAAATGTTGTAATTCTAGGAGACTTTAACTTTAGTCATATTGATTGGAATTTTCTTGACTGGGAATTTAGAATCAATACATTTCTTAGAAGTAGTTCAGGATTGTTTTTTGAAGCAGTTTGTGACAGAACCTACAATGGAAATAACCTGCTTGACTAGTTTCTGGCAAACAATGAATCCATGTTAATAATTTAGAATTCAGAGGAACTGGGTGCTAGCGACACAAATCAATTACATTTAGAATTAATGGAAGTATGATAGTAGGATAACTCAGTAACATTCTCAGATTTTCCGCTTAGCAGATTACGATGGGCTTAGAGAACACTTATCCTCTGTTGACTGGGGTAACGAAGAGAGCTATCAATATGACAGTTTTCTGAACACAATACCATGCTGCTCATAGAACATTTATCCCTTATAAGGAAATTAGATCAAATAGAAATGACCTCAAAATGATGAATAATAGGCGAAATATCTACTAGGTCATAAGAAAGGAATTTATAGTGCGTATCAAAAGAGGCGAGGGTCCTTCTCTGTAATGAATCAGTAACACTTGACATTAAGAGGGACATTAAAAAGGGGATAAGACACTAAAAGGGACTAGAAATTAAAGTTTGCTAGAGGGAATTCTTACACGAACCAAAAAGTTTTTTTCCAGTTATATAGAACAAAAGTCAGAGATAAGATAGTCCCCTTAAAAATAACTATGGGCATCTTACTGACAAAGAAATGAAATGTGCTCGATTTAAATAATTATTTTCTCTCGGTTTTTACACAGGAAAGGACCACTAATAAATTCCGTAATTAATTTTTATAGTGATCAGAAGAAGATAAATAATGTAACATCACAGTCACTAGGGAAATGGTTGTGAAGCAGATAGACCGACTGAGCAAAATAAGTCTCCGTCCTGATGAGGTTTTTTTCAAGGGTTCTTAAGGTATGCAAAATGGAAGTCTGTGAATCATGTAACTAATATTTTTAATTTACTCTTCAAACAGGTGTAGTGTCTTATATGTGGGAAGGATGGCTAATGTAATTCTGGATTTTAAAACAGGGGACAAGTCGTTACCGTCCAATTAACCGCCCAATAAGCCTGACCTCAATGTAGGCAAGTTTGCGAGAGCAATTATAGCTGAGGTTTTAAGAAGCCTTCTCGATAAGCATAGCTTGATGAATGATACTCAGCTTGGAGTCACAAGAGGCCGGTCTTGTAACTAATTTATTAACTTTCTGCCAGTAAAGCTTTTGAGCTGTTGACCACATAAAGAAATTTGATTATTTTTACTTAGATTCCGCACCAAAGACTGTTGAAGAAAGTAGCAGCTCATGGCATTGGGGAAGGGGGTCTCTCGTGATCGAATCAGGCTCACAGACAGGAAGCAAAGGTGTCCATAAATGGGTGTTAAAACCGAGTTGGGATCAGATAACAAGTGGCGTTCCACAGGGATCAGTCTTGGGCCCGTTGTTTGGTTTATAATATATACAATGATCCCCCCCCCTTTTTTGGGGAAAAAAATGAGGGAATTACATGATATAGCAAATTCCGCCGATGACACAAGGTAGAATATAATTGATTCAAACTTGATTTAGGAACTTCAGGAGGATTTTAGACAAACTCTACTCTTGTCAGAAAAGTGGCAGATGCAGTTTCAAATGTAGATATATGCAGGTTCTGAAGTCTCGTGGAGTGTCCATAACCCTAAAAGCACTTATATAAATAATGTAGAACTTAGGCCATACAGATTGCGAAGAAAAAATTACATGGGGTTATGGTAAGCATCATACCTCTGAGTTCTATGACATTGATAGCAGTAAGACAAGAGAGAGAGAGAGGAGAGGGGTGGGTAGATTACATTTTATGGACAATAAGAAGGCGTTCGACACAGTTCCACACAAAATATTATTGCAAAAGCTGGAGAACTAGGCAGGGAAAACAAAGACGGCACTGCATGGATTCAGATAATATCTGTCAGGAAAGACAACAATGAGTTATGGTACGTTGCGAGGTGTCAGAGTGGCGCCTGTGACGATGCGGGATTCTACCAGAGTCATCCTAGACGAGGTGGTGTTTCTTGGCATTTGTGAACGACATGACGGAAGGAATAGACTCCGAAGTGTGCCTGTTTGCAGTTGATGTGAAATTGATGAGAAATATTCAATTGGACGAGGGCCAGGCAGAACTACAAAGGGATCTGGACAGGCTGCAGGCTTGGTCTAGCAACTGGATCCTGGGGATCAACCCCACCAAGTGCAAAGTCATGAAGATTGGGGAAGGGCAAAGAAGTTTGCAGATGGAGTACAGTCTAGAGGGCTACAAACCTCACTCAAAGAAAACGATCTTGGGATGAGCATAACACCGGGCACATCTCCTGAGGCGCACATCAACCAAATAACAGCGAAGGGTTGGAACGCTGCGAAGACAAGAGTTGTGCAGATGGAGTAGAAGAGTGAAGAGTAGCGACAGGAGGCGAGTGAGTGTCCATCAATGGTTCAGTCTCCTCAACATATTCGGAGACAGCTTCAAATGGTTCAGTGGGATGACATCAGAGACAGAAAAAGGAGGGTACGTAAAGATCAGGGTGGCGATGGAGGTTACCAAAGTAAGGGAGGACGAAAGGTTAGAGTTAACCTGGGAAGAAGCTTGGGAGGCGACAGGAGAGGAAGAAACCTGGGAGGGTACAGGAGAGCAAGGGACTGTATTAGGGGGAGGATGAACCTCTACACTCGTACTAGAACTAGTAAGAGGTAAAGAACCAGTTACAGAGCTGGGAAGGAAAAATGTCCAGGTAGGATTAGTGAAAAAGAGGTTAAAGGAGATTTACGTTTGTGGATTGTTTGGACTTTGGAGAAGTAGAGGGGAGAAGGGAAGGAGGTGTTGTGTGAGGTCTTGTAGACACAGAAACTTGTGAGCGAGAGGATGAAGATTTTAGAACAGTATGAGGTGACGACGTAGGGACCTCGGAGTCCAGGACTGCAAAAGAGATAGATGAAAGTTGATTATGGAAGAGGTGACCATTGGGAGGCTGCATGAGTTGGGACCCAGAGATTGGTGTCTCTATTAACTCGAGAATAAAAAATACTTGGAAGTCTCCCCTGGAGGAGAAGATGAGAGACTATCATGGCTAAAGTAAAGCCAAACTTGGCAATGACGAGAATAAGATGGGTGACCTTCATGCCAATTAAGACAAGAGGGAGGTAGACTACAAAGATGAATAGGTTAAGTCATCGGCACCATTGGGGGAGACTGAGAATTTTCCACAGCCTGAAATATTTCGCTGATGGCCAAAAAAGCCATCAATTCTACGCTGCTGTGGTGTACCCGATTTACTGGAAGAGTTTCCGGGGGTCAACGCCCCCGCGCCCGTCTGTGACCAGCCCACCAGGTTGATCAGCGCCTATCAACCAGCGAGTTTGCTGCTGGCTGCACGCAAACCAATCGACGAGCCACAGCCGGCTGATCAGAACTGACTTTAGGTGAGCTTGTCAGTGCCACTTGAAAGACTGCCAGGGGTTGTTGTTAATCCCCCATATGTGTGCTGGCGGCAGTTGGAACAGTCTTGGCCCCTGCACATATTGTGTATGTTCTCTTAACGTGCTAGTGACAACCCCTGCTTTCCTTTGGGATGGTGCATCGTCTGCCAAGTCCTTTAGCTTTTCGTTGGATGATTTTTTCGTGTGCAAGTTCGTACTAGTCCCCTCTAGGATTTCCAGGTGTATATAATCATGTATTCTCTCCCCCCTGCGTTTCCAGGGAATACAGGTTTAGGGGGATCCTCTAGGCGCGCCCCAATAATTGAGGTGTTTTTATCTCCGTTATGCGCGGCCGTGAAAGTTCTCTGTACATTTTCTAGGTCGGCAATTCACCTGCCTTGAAAGTGCTGTTAGTGTGCACAATATTCCGTCCTAATAGAACAAGTGACCTGAAGAGTTTCATCAAGGCTTGGCCTCCCTAGTTTTGAAGGTGTCATTATCCATCCTGTCATTTCTCTAGCAGATGCGATTGATACAATGTTATTGGTCCTTGAAAGTGAGATCCTCCGACATGATCACCCAGTCTTTTGACGTTGGTGTTTCGGCTCTATTTTTGTGCCAGAATTTGTTTGTACTCTGATGAAGATTTAAATTTCCTCATGTATACCATATCTGAGTAATTGAAATTTTCTCATCGTTTGAACTTCATATTGTTTTCTGCAGCCCACTGAAAGATTTGGTTATGTCCCGCCTGGAGCTTTGCATGTGTCACAAAGGGAAGACACTGTCCATGCAGATTCGGTGTCATCTGCAAAGGAAGACAACGGAGCTGTGGCTGAACATCCCTTGTCTATGTCGATATGATGATAGGAACAAGATGGGAGCGAGTACTGTGCCTTGTGAACAGAGCTTTTCCACCGTACTGCCTCGGACTTACTTCTGTTGACGACTACTCTCTGTGTCTGTTAGTGAGGAAATTATAGATCCATCGACCGACTTTTTACTGTTATTCCTTTACTCGCATTTGTGCGGCTATTACGCCATGGTCCACTTGTCGAAGGCTTTTGCAAGTCTGTATATATTACATCTGCATTCTTTTTGCTTCTAGTGCATTTAGGACCTTGTCGTAGTGACCAATAGTTGAGACGACAGGAGCGACTTTTCTAAAACCCATGTATTGCCCTGGGTTTGTGTACTGATGGGTTTTCTAGCTGGGTGTGATCTTGCTTCTTAGACCCTTTCAAAGATTTGTTGAAAATGGGGATGTAGTGCTATTGTCCTTGTAATGGCTGTGGCGGGGCGTTACTGCCCCCTTTGTGATGGGCTATGTCTGTTGTTTTTAGTAACTGTGGACGACCCCCGTGTCCATGCCCTCTCCATAGGATGGAAAATGCACGTGATAGAGCTTCTTGCAGTTCTTGATGACACAAGATCCATGAGTCAGGCCCTGGGGCGAGAGGCATGTCATGTCATTTATCGCCTGTTCGAAGTCATTTGGCGTCAGGATAACATCGGAGAGGCTTGTGTAATCAAATTTGTGTCTCTCATAAAAAATTCATTGATCTTCGACTTCACATCTGGTTAGCGGCTTGCTAAAAACTGAGTCATATTGGGACTGTAGTAGCTCACTCATTTCCTTGCTGTCATTCTGTGTAGGACCCGTCTTGTTAAGTAGGGCCCAATACTGGACGTATGTTCTCGATTTTGATTGGCATAGGAGAAAATTACGTTTGGTTTCTTTCGATTTCATGTATGGCTTTAGTTCTTCCGCGATTCCTGACTCCTAAAGGATTCGTTTAGCTTAAGTTTCGGGATGGCTTGCTATTTCGCTGTCCAGTGTCTCCCTACGCATTTTCAGAATATATTGACCTGTTAGCCGCTCTGTTATTCTTTTCCGTCGTCTGTGAAAGGAGCGCCTGTCCTCTTTCTGTTTTACATCTACTACACCTTTTTCTTAGAGGAAAAGAGCCTTGTGCAGACATCGAGTGCCACCGATTAATCTTTCTAGCATAAGTTGGGGTCGTGTTGCTTAGTATATCTTCCCAGCATATATCGTAGGACTTTGGTTTTCTTGGTCCCACTTATGTTTTGTTATGAAGTTGAATTTGGTGAATGCTCCTCGTGATATCTCATTAAGTTCGGTCTGGCTCCGCGCATACATGACTGAGAACCTCAATTATGTTGTGATCTGAGGTATATTGTTTTTGATATGGTTACATTTCTTATCAATCATCATGTTAGTGAAGCTGAGGTCTAGTGTATTCTCCATGTCTAGTAGGCTCTATATTTGCTGGTTTAAATTGAATTTGTGCAGAGGATTTTATAAGCTTCGCGTGAGTGTGAGTTTTCATCAGAGCTGCCTCTGTGTTATTACTGCATCACTAATTATTTGCTATATTCCTCCCATTTTAGGTGCCTAAAGTTAAATCCCCCAGAGCAAGATGTTGGGTGCAGAGCTGGAAGTTTTCTAGAAGTGGGTCAATTTTTAATCAGCTGTTCCTGAGGAATTGCTTGGGATGTTGCATCCGAGCTTGTAGACTACCACATGCTAGTTTTGGTTTCTCGACCTTTACTGCTAAAACTTCCACTACATCAATTAGCATTTCTGTGCCAAACAAGTGACTCTGTCAATGTACAGCCAACCCCCCCCTTTTGCTGGTGTCACTCTGTCACATCTGTATAGGTCTGAACCTGGTATCCATATTTCGTTGTCCACGTGAATTCCTTTATTGGTCTCAGTGAAAGCCGCGAACATTGCCTTTGCCTCGCAAGCAGTCCACGGATGATAAGGTATTTTGTTGTTTGTTGCTGCTTTAACCCGGAGTATATTTGCAAAGAAGATGTATATCGGACTGGTGTATTGTTCGTACGGGGTATCACTTTTGGACTTATGAACGTTGTCTGTGCAGTAATAAACCGAGGACGACAGCTCACGCGTCAAAAGTTAAGCGAGCTACGTTCAGGGGTAGTGTCTCCATCCGTGTCTACTTAGGAACTGTCCCAGAATGTCATCACATGTCCGGAAATTATGCTGAACAGGGTATGAGGTAGAATGGCTCTATCACTACAAGAATTGAGAGAATGGTGTATTTGAATTGTTACAGGAATAGTGTCCCATGGTATGGTGGGAAGGAGAAATTTTGGCTAGCATATTGTGCATGGTGACCAGTGCATGCACCGCTCTTGAGAGCATGAAACGGAATATATCGTCCAACATGGAATAGAGTGCCTTGCTGATATCACGGATCAGAAAGGCTGTCTAAGGATGGCGTAGGTGAAATTTAATCCACTTGTGTATTTGAGGCAAAAAGTATTGTAAAGGGAAGCATTGTCGCATTGGGGCTTTCTGAGTAAGTGAGAGGCATTCGAAGCAGATGTCATCAAAAACACGTGGCATTAGATGCCGTCCAGAGGTGGCTGTTTAGAGTGGGCAGGGGATCTAAAACCGCCGCACTGTATTGAACGAAGCGGACGTCATAAGTCCAAAGATGTCGGAGATCGGGAATGTGTCAAAGGAGTCAGGCCGAGACCTTAGTACAAAGCGGCAACAAAAAGGACACCCACATAAGATACAGGGCATTAGAAAGGTAGAAGGATGGTCGCAGTATACAAGGCAGGTAGAGAGAGAGCGCTGCTTTAGAAGGGGCCCAGGAGGACCAGTTTCATGATTTCGGACTCCACGGTGGGAATGAACGTGGAGGGGGGGGGGGGGAAGATTAAACAATGCGTGAACTAATTTTTGGTTCACTGAAACGTCACAAAATTTGGGTTCCAGTGTGATGATATTTAGAATTAATTAATTATATATGTATTGTGAGGATGGTAGGGTAGGGTTTGCCGTGTTTGTAATAATGTTCTTTACTGTGCCAAGATTAATTTTCTAAGTAATGCTCAGTACATGAGTGACAGTTTTATTGTACACATTTTTGTTACAAGTATAATTGCTATTTGTATGTATGTAAACAACATGCTCTCAACAAAATATATTTAAAAAATCCATCTGTTCAGCTGAATGATTACATCAAGATTAGTAATAGTTTACATAAATTAAACAGCAAAACAAAAAGGGTATTCAAGTTATGAAATTTTATGAAGAGAATTTTTTTTTGCCACTTTTTAAAACAATCTTTCACTAGTATAACCCATAATTATTATTATTATGATTATTATTATTAAATATTAGTAGTAGTGGTAATATATACGAAAATAAACACGAAATCCGAATGGGTCAGACAGCACACTCGATATTGCAGTATTGACCTGAATTATATTTGAAACCTTATATTGTATGTACATTTCTGTTACAATATCTCGTATGTATTTCATCACTTTGATAATACAAACCACACCACGGGCGGGATTGAACCCGCGGTCAGAGAGTCTCAAAACTCCAGACCGTCGCATTAGCCACTAGACCAGCTAGCCACAATAAGATTAATCCAACTTGGTTTATTTCTACACCATAGGAAGGTTAACACAGGCACCACTGTGACCACAAATGCAAGTTTTTACAGACGAATCTCCAGCTAGCGTGGCCGTGACGAACTCTAGCTCAAGTCCCCTCAATGCCGTCAACATGACTCACGAAATCGTAATGACACATGAGTTAGAGCTAGAGTTCGTCACGGCCACGCTAGCCGGAGATTCGTCTGTAAAAACTTGCATTTGTGGTCAGTGGTGCCTATGCTAACCTTCCTATGGTGTAGAAATATACCTAGTTGGACGAATCTTATTGTGGCTAGCTGGTCCAGTGGCTAACGCGACGGTCTGGAGTTTTGAGACTCTCTGACCTCGAGTTCAATCCCACCCGTGGTATGGTTTGTTTGCAATCGTGTCATTACGATTTCGTGAGTCATGTTGACGGCATATAGGGGACTTGAGCTAGAGTTCGTCACGGCCACGCTAGCTGGAGATTCGTCTGTAAAAACTTGCATTTGTGATCACAGTGGTGCCTATGCTAACCTTCCTATGATGTAGAAATATACCTAGTTGGACGAATCTTATTGTGGCTAGCTGGTCTAGTGGCTAACGCGACGGTCTGGAGTTCTGAGACTCTCTGACCGCGGGTTCAATCCCGCCCGTGGTATGGTTTGTTTGCAATCGTGTCATTACGATTTCGTGAGTCATGTTGACGGCATATAGGGGACTTGAGCTAGAGTTCGTCACGGCCACGCTAGCTGGAGATTCGTCTGTAAAAACTTGCATTTGTGATCACAGTGGTGCCTATGCTAACCTTCCTATGATGTAGAAATATACCTAGTTGGACGAATCTTATTGTGGCTAGCTGGTCTAGTGGCTAACGCGACGGTCTGGAGTTCTGAGACTCTCTGACCGCGGGTTCAATCCCGCCCGTGGTATGGTTTGTTTGCAATCGTGTCATTACGATTTCGTGAGTCATGCTTGATAATACAACAATGCTAGTAACTTCGTTATTAGCTAAAACGAAGCTACTGGATCGTTGTACTATTATCCTATTCATCCCTCATCAAAGTTTTTTGTTTTTTGTTTTAAAAAGAAAGAGTAATGTATTTATGTGTCTGGTTTGAGCTATTTATAAGTAAAGTACATAAATCTTCATTGCATTCGCTGCCTGATTCGGGAGAGTGCGGTTGGCTCTCACCCCTTCTGTTCTTTTAGGGCCATCTTGATTCAAAAAGGGCTCAGTTTAACTCGTTCAACACCCTCGGAATTGAGCTATCCCTGGGGCGATATCGCCCACATCGCACAAGTGTTACTCCCCGCCATCATTTGGGGGCTATGGAACCCTTTGGGCAAGGGGGTGTTGGGGTTGCAGGGTATTTTTGAAAATGAATCAGCCCAAATGCATAATCTTATGTCTCGTTTTCAGAACTCAGTATCGGCCACCCGGCTGTCTGTGTGAGGGTTTTTAAACGTCTGTGTCATTTTAACGTTGGTCAAACCTGCAACGTCCCATTTGAGGTGGATAAGCAGACATCTGAAGTGTCCTGAGCTTATGGGACTGTGCATTTGGCCCAACAAGGGAAAATGGGGATCTGGTGCTTATGTGGGGCCCCGGAAGGGACCCCTTTTCCCTGAAAATGACTTGCGGGATCCCACTCATCCTACGTACTCTTGAGGGCTTTAAAACACAGGCACTAGTGCCTACCTGGGAGAGGTGTACTTGCACCATGTGGGCCAGATCATATGGCACAGTGTGGGAAAGAGAGACGGGGCATGCCGGGTGGGGAAGCGCCTATTCCAGATGGAATGGTTGTTGAGGGGGCGCAGGAGGGGAGGGGCGTCTGTGGGGTGGAAGTGGTTGAGGAGACCCTGGCTAGCGGCAAGGGCGAGGTGTCAAGCTTAACAGGCCCCATGACTTTGCCTGGGGGAAATAAAAGGCGCAGCGGGCCGAAAGGGGCAGGCGATTGAGGGGGAAATAGTTACGGTGCTGCGACCTTGTCCCAGCCTGCTGGGGAGGTGCATGCACCTGAGCTAGAGGTGGAAGTGGAGCAAACTGACTGGTGAGTATGAGGCGGGACCACCTTGAGGAGCCTGTGACAATCAGTGAACCACGACATGGCCTGTACAATGGAACATCAAAAGGTGGAGGTGGAGGTCATTGTTTTTGGGCCCCCTAGGATGATGACATGGAGAAAGAGGTCTTTATGAGGAAGCGGGCCACTGCATCAGATTCGGAAAGATGTTTCGACACTGGCGCAGTGGCCCAGGAAGAAGTCCTGGTTGGAGAGGACTTGTTTTTGGCAGCAGAGGCCGGCAACACCTGAGGGGGAGATGAGTTGACAGAAAGCGGGAGAGGAAGAAAAAGGGAGCCCTGAGCCCTGGGGGGTATGGGAAAAATGTTGACAGGGGGCGTGGTCGGGAGCATTAAGAAGGGTTCTGGCTTATGACAGTAAATTTTTAATGGGTTGTGGAACATGTGAAGAGAGAGTGATTTTCGAATGTTTTGGCCAAATATAGGGTGGATGTAGCGTTTCTTCAAGAACACAATTTCAGGGATGGTCGGTGTTGGAGTTGGGAAAGGGTATCAGGGGTAAATGCCCCCATCAACCCGTTTGGGAAAGGGGGAGTGGGTATCTTGATCCGGGAGGGGTGAGGGTCTGTTTGTATTGCAGAGGCATGGGGAGGGGTGGGGGGAGGGTCTTTCAAGTGGGGTGGTTTGTGTTTGTGTAATGCACCAGTGGAAAATGAAAGTGCAAGTGAAGACAGCTTTTGTGCTTGAAGATCTAGTGTTTTTGTTGCAAAGCCTTTCCATCTTGGCTATAATAGGAGGGGGCTGGACTGCATCATATGGAAGGCAGATGTGAACAAAAGGGGTGGGTTTTTGTGTCGACAGTTCTAGGTGAACTATTAACGGATTCCAATTGTGGGATGCTTTTCGGAGGGGGGGGGGTAAATGGGAGGTAGAACATACGTTTGTTTGGAAAAGGTATGCAGCCAGTTGGATAGAAATATATCTCTCCCAGAGGATCACCTTGAGTCTTTTCACACCGGGGGCGGTTGCTTATTCAGATTGTAGATGGTAGTGGTGGATGAGGGTGGGATCTTTGGCGGGAAAGGGCATAGGACTTATTGAAGCTGAACACGAGTGTGCTCACAGACGAGGAGGGGTCCGGAGGGATTTGTAACACTATGGAACAGCTTAGTGTGGGAAAAGGGGGGAGGTGGGGATGTGGTGAAATGGTGGTATGGTGTAGTGAAAAAAGGATCAGAAATTTTATGTGAGAGAAGGGAAGCGCATGTCTCAACTGAAATATGGTTCAATCAGTTACTTGGAGGAAAAGGTTATGGGACTGTTATGTGCAGGTGTGGTGGCAGGAACTTATCCTTTAGATGACATTAATGCTGTGAAGGGGTATATATGGGTAGTGCAGGAGGAGAGGTTTGCAGCGGAAGGGAGCAGTGAGGAGTGGAAGAGGTGTTGGGGTGATTGACCATGGGCATGTAGTTGCACAGACAGAAAAAGCGGCGCAGGTCACTGCAATCCCATGCTGGAAGTCCATCGTTGATGGGGGCTTATCAGGAGGGTCAGCTGTTAAGAACTATGACAGGAATGAGTGCCTCGCTGGGTCACCATCTGAGAAGACCCAGGCCAGAGTCCCGGCAAATCACTAATGAATGAAGGTATGAGTGTGTATGCAGATAGGTGGTACGAGGTGTATTGGAACAGTTTGGGGGTAGAGGGGAAAGGCTTTAGAGCAAGTGCAGGGTTTTATGTGCCATGCAAACTAGGGATCGGAGATGGGACGCATTGGGTGGGGTCATCACGGAGGCAGAAATACGGAGGGCGTTAAGCGAGATGCATAAGGGGAAGTGCCCGGTATTGATGGGCTCTTTGTGTGAGTTTGTCTGCACATGGAGCTGCTGAGGAGTTTTTTGGTTCGACTGATGAATTTGATGAAGGAGGGGGGCAAATTTGGGGAGAAGCAGGCAACGACGGTGGTGGGTTGTCCAGAAGGGGAAGAAACACATATTTCTTCTGGATTACCACGCCATTGCATTGCTATGCACAGATTACAAGTTATTTGTGAACAAACTTGGGTAACAGGTTTAAGTGCGTAGTGGGGAAGGTTGTTTCCAGGAACCAATACGGGTTGCCAAGTAGGTCAGTGATTACGGGGCATGGAATCCTCAAAGGTTTCATGGAAGATTGGGGGGGGGAGGGGGACTGTTAGGCTTGGATGGCAGGGGCATATGATAGGGTGGAAAGAGGAGCGTTGAGT
Organism: Cherax quadricarinatus; assembly: GCF_026875155.1. NCBI lineage: Eukaryota > Metazoa > Arthropoda > Malacostraca > Decapoda > Parastacidae > Cherax > Cherax quadricarinatus. The sequence goes on along the minus strand of NC_069401.1, from coordinate 81,702,266 downwards.
GCAATACTTCGGTGTCAAGGTTTGCAGACAAAATTTTTAACATGGTTTTGGGGTGCTGTACAAGGGTCGGCGGGGAAGGATGCAGATCAACAGATGCTTGGGGAGGCGATTGTCATGGGGAGGGGGTCCAGTGTCACAGCTCTTGTTTGTGTGTGTACAGGGCCCCTTACCGAATGGTAGAGAACTGCATTTGTGTGGTGGGGATGGGTAGGAGTGGAGGACTTTGGCTAGTTTGGTTGGTTATGTGGATGACACAACGTCCCGGTGGGGGGAGGGAGACGAGGCTGGGGGAACTAGAGGAGGCAGTGCACTTGTTTGGGGGTGCGACAGGTATGAAAGTAAACTTGGAGAAGTCAATGATCATGGTTGGGAGCTTGGTGGGGAGATAGAGTGGGGATGTAACATAGTGCAAAGGCAGGCCGAGACCCTAAAAATATGTGGCATTATTATACGTGGTATGACTTGAGTGTCGCGAGAGAGGCAAATTCAACTAGGTTGGTGGAAGGCATCCAGGGTCGCCTAGGGGTGCTGTGACCATATCATCTCACTCTCTTACAAAGGGCAATCAATGATTAAATGTATTATTGTACAGCAAGGTTAGGTCTCTGGTGGCCTGGTGGCTAAAGCTCTCGCTTCACACGGCGAGGGCCTGGGTTTGATTCCCAGTCAGAGTAGAAACATTGTGCGTGTTTCTTTCCACCTGTTGTCTATGTTCCCCATCAGTAAAATGGGTACCTGGTGTTAGTCGACTGGTGTGGGTCGCATCCTGGGACACTGACCTAATTTGCCCGACATGCGGAGCATAACAAGGGGCTTTCTATGCAGTAGTATGTCATTGTTGTCAGCTAGACTGTATACCATGTACATGTACTTGTAGTAATAAAGATATTATTATTATTATATTATTAAGGTGTGGTATGTGGCTGCCATGTTCCCATTAACAGGGACGGCATCTACGGACATGCTTAGGAGGGTGTTCCGGTTCTTGTGGGGTCGGGTTGCAACTAGTTACGGAGAGAGGTGGTGATGTTACCTATGCGTCAGGGTGGGTTGGGATTGTTAGATCTGAAAAGGCAAGTTAAATGTGTTTTTATTAAGAGGGAGGTGTTGCGTGTGGGATTGTGTGGAGGACAGTTGGATAGGATGTATGCCAGACTGAGACTTTTGTAGGGTGGCATGGAATTGCGTGAGTGTGAGATCGTACTCTGGGATTTGGTGTTAGCACAAAAACAGGAGATGGTCAGAATAGGTGCCTTGTGTAAGTTGCTTGCGGGTAGAGTCTTTGCGCCGGTGGAGGGGATTTTCCCAATGTATGGGGGGATATATGGCACTGGGTGTGTGAGGTGATGTATCGCCTTCTGCATGGCATTCTGACGATGGGGGCGGTACTTTGGAATCGATGGGTCGTAGAGGGCAGGGTGTGTGGAATCTGCAGTGGGGAAGAGACGGCATATCATGTCCAAGTCGGACCGAAATGTCGTCGTAAGCTTCTCTCTTTTATGTGCGGGTTATTTGTGTATCATGTAGCATATTTTTGTGAGTGTCTGGGGAACGTATGGGATTGGATGTGTAGAGTGGTTAGGAGGGTGGGAGGACATGGGGTGTCGATGCTGTGGGTGCTCAGTCCAGATGTGGAAGGGATGGAGGTCAGCGTCACTAGGGCTTTGGCATACATCATGGTTGACTATGTGTATATCTCGTGGGGTATATGGGCATGGGGGGTTTGCAATTTGAGGCAGCAAATTTTAGTGGCAACATTCTAGTTCTACCATACGTGGTATCACAACAGGGAAATTTACGGGAATAGGTGGCAGGTGGCTTTTTCGGAGGGTTATAGAGAACTAACATTAGGGATTTTATTGGATTTGTGAGCAGGGGAGGGAACAATCGTGGGTGGGTTAGTCGCAGCATAAGAGGTGGGGTAGTCAGGGGTTGAAACGGGGTCGCCTCCTGAGAGTGGGTAGGTGATGTGTGTGGGTGTGTGTGGAAGTGAACGTGTGTAGATAGCACTGTTTGGAGTGCAAGGACAGTGAACTGAATATTCCCTTTGTAAAACTGTCAATTGTATATTGAGTACACAAGTAATATACTACTGTCATAAGATGCCTAATTTCTTTTTGTAATATGCTTTCTATGTTTGCTTAGGGAGTAGATGGATAAGAGGCGAACCGCCATTTTGGGGAGCCCACCTGATAGTGCGGGAGTAACAGTCGGGTCTGGTAGGATTACCTTAACTGGAGCGCATACTATGTCTCTGTGTGTGCAGCACATTTGTGTTGGCTCGGCAATATTTGATTGTCACGTTAAGTTACATAATCATGGGTGATGTTAGTGCTCAAAGAGGACCTGAAGATCCATCTGTGTCGGTTGTTACAGACTTCTTGAATAGAAGAGAGTGAGACTTGTCATGTACTATTGATTTCACCTTTTAATCTATTGTCTTCTTGTATTTCTGCTTCAGGTGGGGTTGGTGCAGAAAAACTGGAGGGTATAGTCCCACCGTCTTTGTGTTGGGCGCATCTTTAGACATAGTGGGTGTTGTCACCGTTATAACTCATTATTGTGTGCGTATGGTATGTAATATTGTGCATTGTTTTTATTGTTATGGTCCAAACCTGTCAGTTGTACTAGTGTACTGGTTGGTGCCGTGGTCCTGAGAGATCGCAGTTTACTCATATCAGTGGAGGCGGGAATGCAATCGTTATTTGTCTCTATTAAATATGGTACTTATCTCTGCTGCGCTTTGCAGCCCGCCGTGCTCAGGCTGTAACTTGTGAGTATAGTTCATGGTACGGCTTGGTAATTTTGCTGGTGTAAGCTTGTGAGTGGAGCACGTGCCCACACAAGGGGTGCGCGTGGGCGCACAGTTTGGGTGATGGTAGCTCATTAACGTATCTCTTAATGGCTAGTTCATTTGCTTTTTTTATTTATTTATATATTATGTCTTAATACATGTTTTAAATAAAATATAAAAAAAAATATCATTGCACAGTTCAGGGGTATGGCTGGTTAGTGACGTCACAAGTTGGCGCCAAATGTTAAGTATATCACGTGACCCGACGTGACTTGTGGTTCACCAGGGATTGTCTAGGCAGGCTCTCTTGACTATATTGAGGGAGTTTCTATATTCTGATAGAAGACATCATAGCAAGCTTAGAGGCTTGTACTTAGCCATACGCCGTCTGTGTTATAAGGAGAAAACTGTGTTCATTCAGCCTCGGCTCAGTCTACTGTGTATGTCAGAAACTCTCTCTTGAGAATGTAATATTTCCAGTGTATTACGTCTTTGAAAAGACTGTGATACTATATCTGTGTTAATGGAATTTTTGTATTGTAATGTCTTATTTGTATATTTATTTATTTCCATTAAAGCAGATTATAGATCGAGTATATTGCTAAGTACATGTATTATATCGATATGTTAGAGGCTCTCACATCACAAAACACTGAAATTCTTCAATTCTACTATCTATATATTTACCCACTCGTCTACCCCCCTACTGACAGTGAAATAGTCCAGACGAGTCCAGTGTGTCAAGAAAAATTGAAGAGGGCAACATTCAGTGGGGGCCAATTCAGGAATTATTACCAGTGAAGATACAGTTGCTCACCAGGGCATGCGGACACGGGATTGAAGCTATTTAGATGGCTACAGCACCATGCCATGGGGAAACCAGTGGCACCAACAGTTCCTAACACTCTGTCCCCATATCGGAACACATTGATTGTGGATAGAACTCAGACATTTACAACAGCACTTAATGTCGTGTCCCATCTGGCTCTGCTGGGGGTTAATGGAATAAGGCCACAGCATTTTAAAGGAGAATATGGTTAATCAGTTATTGGGGAAATTGCAGGACACTGGATTTCAGAGATCACAGGTTCGTCACAATTCCTTGGCTGTCTGATTTAACGCGCTATGAAATTAGACTTCTTTTTTTGTGTGCAACACTTTGTGCACTTTATAAAATGAACCGGATGGAGGAATTCAGCGCCAATTGCAGTACGCAACACGTTACGCTGCCTGTATCCAAAGGCTGCTGTCCGAAGTGATTCGTGCACAGGCAGACTTCATTATGATTGCTTCGAACCAAACCAGTTGGCTTTGGGGTCCCTCAAGAAGTGACAGCCAGCGGTTCATCTGCAGCACAAGTTGGCCACTATATCAACAACCTGCCTGAGGACAATGCAGTGTTTAAAATTAGATTCAAGAATGCGTTGTCAATCTCCTGAAAAGAGACGCTGGTATTAGCAGCGAGTTACAGATACAATTTCCCTGTCTCTTCCTTTTGTTCAGCTGGGTTATGAGCTAAGGATCCAACTTGCTTCTCTTTGGACGTGCATGAAATCGCACATCATCGGAGGCGTGTTCCAACAAGGAGATGCTCCTCTTGCACCATTCTCTTCCTTCTGTATTGCAGTTAGGGAAATCAACGTCAGACTGACGCACGGAGCTAAACATATGGTTCGCCTAGACTGTTGCACACTCGCAGGTACAAAAGAGTCTACTCCTAAATGATTCCTCTGTACACAGCGTAATGACACGGGGAACCAGGAATGGGTGTCTCATCCTGAATCATCAAATGTGAAATCATCTCAGTCTAGCTTCAACAAGTGTATAAATGTCATGTGAGATCCGCAAAAACTACAAGGCAGCAAGCAGTCATTGCCCCTCAAATAGTGATCTTGGTAGGAGCACCTTGGGAAGCAATGCATTGACACAATTGTCTAGGATAAGCAGAAATTGGCAAGAATTAAGGGAGAATGCGAATCAACGAATAGGCAATTGGACACCACGATGCCTTTGTACCTTGCACAAAGTGCTTGGTCTGCCCAGGTTGAAATATTTCTAAGATGTGCGCCTTCATATGAGTAACCTATACCTGCACGAATATTGGACAGTATTCTGATGGCAGCCCATTTTTACGAAAGTACATTAACCCTTACTCTAGAAGACGGGTCAGTGGAACCAAGCTACTCATTCCAGTTAGAATAGGAGGTCACTTGGTAGTCCGCAAGTCATCACAGCATTGCGTTACATGCTTCTTCTGATCCTCGTGTATTTGCCATCCAGTAGAGCTTGTTAGCAGCGATTCAGGCCCTGAACATCTTAGGGACAAGACTTGGCTAGCCCAGGCCCAAAATTCATTGCTCAGGAGCAAGATCTGGAGCAATCTAACGGGCTGTCCAGAAAAAAGACCTGCTCCCCAAAACAACTACAGAAACAATCGTCACTGGGATGGTCCAATTTGTGGAAAATGCATCTGCCTCTAACGATTGCTGCAGGAGGTAGTGTCAGGAAGGAGAGAGCCCGCTTGTCTGGCAGATGAGAGCCCCTCATGCTGGGGGACTTTTCGTTGGCTGTCCCAAAACTCCAGCCTTGCGGCATCAAGCCTCGACCCACAGACCATCCGCATCGGTGGTTGTCCCATCAGACCTTGCCGCCCTCCTATTCTCGCCGAAAAAACACAGTGTCTATTCTGTGGCGTGAAGCAGCAGACCGATTCGGGCTACATGTCTTGTGTGCCCGTAAATTCCGAGGGAATGATTGCATACATGAGGAGGTTAATAACTCTTATCAAGAGAGCCTCACACGGTGGATGCCCAGCACGTAAGGGCAGGCACGGCAACTATGGATCTGACGGCAGCCAGAAACGCGTACAGATGGTATTACCCTCAGCCTGGACAGATGGGATGCAGGTGGTGTGGGACATCTTTACAATGATTGCATCTACTTGGTGATACCTTTCTCAATACACCAGGGAGGAAGGTGCGGCGCAGCTGCCAGCTTTAGGGAGTCCCAAAAGTCTAGAAAATATGGAAAACTTGCCCATATTATATGTTTGTTCCATAGGCTCTCTGAGACCCTTGTGCTCATGGGGAAAGTGTGCATCTTAATTTCCTTTAAGAGGTAGCGGGAAAATAAGACTCATCAGGGTAACTAGGGATCCCAGGGCAGTAGTTTTCTGTTCCAGCGGCTAGTGGGCTGTTCAAGGGTAATGCATGCTGGCATTTTGGGCACACGCCCAGATTGAGGAGCTGGATGGAGATTTTCGCCTTATAATCGGTGTGTCACACGTAACCACCATGTACGTATATGACCTTTATACTCAACAATGTATCTCTTAATCTTCCCCCTGTACCATTATAATGTACTAAAAAATATTCCTATTGAGTAAATCACAAAATGAGTATATAGAAAGATGGGTGGTAGGGAAGTGAATATTCAATGGATTCAGGACTCGAATATCCCAAAATATTCTTCCTCGAAAGCCTTTCTTATCCACTTCTCCGCAGGCTATGGGTCCCACATTTTTTCTCCAGTGGTGGAGCAACCATTCCTATATATTATATATTATCTTATATTACTATAGTACTTTATATATATATATACTATATAGTATAATATATAATTATATTATACTATTATATATTAGACCTCTTACGTATAGTATATATATATATATGTTACATATATAATTCTTATCTAGCTAAAGATGCAGGTATTTATACTTCAATTAAAAATTTAATTCTTGATTAAGTTTTTTATTTCCTGTGTCATTCCATATCTCTACTTGCGATAGAAAAATCATCTAGAACGATAATTTTAAATAACAATTATATAAGAGTAAATAAGGTTCCAAGCTGGGTAGCGCTAAATTACCTTTTATTTAGATGTAAACAATTTCCCTCTTTTACAGTCGTAAGTTTTCTTTATTTTGAATTAGTTTAGTATACCGTATATTAAAAATAAGAACTACACGTATGTCTTGAGAGAGACAAACAATTTAGACACAAATGAAAATCATAACTTTGCTGAGTTTTTTCTTTGAATCTCCTTTAATTAGTTTCAGGTGGCGATTATGTGTTTATTGTACTTATTTTGTGAATGTCTGACGCACCCTTTGTCCTGATCATGAATTGGGATTGTTCATGACACAGCTGTCTACCTAAAAGCTGCACCTACACACATGCTACCTACACGCATGTCAGCCTACACAAAATGTAAATACACGCTGTCAACCCACACACAGTCAAACCCCACACACATGTCAGCCTCAAAGATGTAAAACCCACACAGATGTCACCTACACAGCTGTCACCACACAGCATGTCAAACCTAACAGCATGTCCCTACAAGCATGTCAGCCTCAAAGCTGTCACCCAACGTGCAACCTACACGAAGTCAAAAAATACCGCATGTCACCTACAAAAACATGTCACCTACACAGATGTCAACCTAAACCCCGCATGTCACCCCCCCACAAAGAGTCCCTAACGCATGTCAACCTACCACAGCATGTCAACCTCACAGCATGTCAACCCAACAGCGCAACCCCAACGCCTACACAGCAGTCAACCTACAAGCATGTCAGCCTACAAAAGCATGTCACCACAAGCATGTAACCTACACAGCATGTCAACCTACACACATGTAACCCACCAAAAATTCAACCTAAAAAAACCCCAAGCATGTAACCCCAAGATGCAACCTACACAGCATGTCACCACACAGCTGTCAACCACCCAAAACTGCAACCTACAAGATGGTCAACCCCCAGAGATACAAAACAATCGTTCAACCCACACAGATGTCAACATGTTTCCCCTGAGCTTGAAATCGGAGACTTTGAAGTGTCAAATCTCTTGAAAAAAATATTTTCTTTATTTTGGTTTTTTTGCAGTTACTTGAGTGTACGTTATGTGTTTAGTACGTTAATTTATGTGTACCACTGTTGTAATGACGTTATTGAGTGGAGGTTTTGTGTTTGACTAAACCAGTGAAGCGATCATTGATGTATACGGGACTGGTGATCATTGATGTATACGGGACTGGTGATCATTGATGTATACGGGACTGGTGATCATTGATGTATACGGGACTGGTGATCATTGATGTATTGGATGTATACGGGACTGGTGATCATTTATGTTACGGGCATTATCATTGTGAAAACGG